>CM062812.1:728029739-728629739 GCA_031772625.1 Pinus tabuliformis | reverse complement strand
TTTGTGGAACTTTCTGGATTATTGAGAGGATTAGACTAATAACATATCAACTTGCACTACCTACGAAAGTGAAAGTCCATGATGTTTTCCATGTTTCATTTCTTAAGATGTATGTTAAAGATGTTGATAATGTGATTGACTCGTCTATATTGCGGGTGAATCCAGATGGAGAATTCCAGCTAGAACCTATGCTTTGGAATATAGCAATTGAGCATGTTAAAGTGCAGTGGAGAGAACATTGGACTCGATTAAGCTACATGGGAGATGTTGGATCAGATGCAAGCTATGTACCCTTTATTGTTTGTCGGTTGAGGAAAAGCAATTTTGGTATGATCTTTGGTATACGTTTTGGCATATGTCTTGGTGTGATGTTTAGGTATATGAACATATATATATGGATGTAAATACCACCATGAGATATGTTATAAAGCTCCAATAAATGGTATGGTTATCATGTCATTATAGTTTTCATGTTGATTTTCTTTTTAGTAGGGCGATCATTGTAAATACTGCATCGAGATATGTTATAAAGCTCCATGTGAAGTATGTTCTCTTTTCAGTGTTTTTGTTGAGGTACAGGTGCAGTTGAACACCGAGGATGGTGTCCTTAAAGGGGGAGGGTTCTGTAATAGCTCTGGTGAAATTTCCATGTAATAAAAGTCAATAAAGGAAAAAATAATAACCACAGTTGATAGGACACTTATTACAAGATGAATGTTGGGCAAGACATCCTAGTTTGGGTGTTAATTTGGTTGATTATGCATAAGGAAATTGGTGAAGGAAATGGCTAAGGCTTTGGAAAGGGAAAAAATGCATTTTTGGCACATTTAGTTATGAAATTATGGAAATTATGAGAAAGGGAATGTGAAAAGTCACATGTTGCATGTGAGGAGGAAAATGAAAGAAAATAATCGATAATGAAGAAAATAGAGGCCTAATTGATAAAAACAATTTTGAAGATCAATTGCTACCTTAGTTTAGTTTTGCAGCTCTCTCATCTCTCATCATTCTCTCTCTCTCTCTCACTCTTGGACACAAAGTTTTCTGGGAGAACTTTAGCATCGGATCAAGAAAGGCAAAGAAGTCAAAAGGAAGGAATGAGTAAGCAAGGAAGAGAAGGATCAAGCAACTGCAACAGGATTCCTTGCAGGTATCGATTTGCATGTGTGTTTTCCTTGCAATATTTGGAATTCATGGTATTGTATGTTATTCTTTGATATTATGGCATGGGTTTTTCTAGGTGTGATAATATTTTCATCCTAACCTTCCCATTTCTGGATAATCGTGATGTGATGGGTTTTTGCTATTTAGGTTGATATGGATTGCTGAATGGATTCAAAGTCAAGTCAGGTGGATCTCCCAAAGAAGGAACACATGACCTAGTGATCCCTGAACTGAAATGTAGATTGAGGTAAAGCCATTGACTTAGTGACCCCTAAACTAGACTTTGCGTTGTGGTAAATCTAGATATTATGTGCCTCGGTGGGCCTGGGAATACTCGACCGATTAATGGCAGAATATGTGGTAAAGCCTAGAGGTGGTTTCCATTTATTAGGCCTTGGAATCCTTATCGTTTGATGGTGGGATATAAGGTAAATATTAGGGGGTGGAGACTTAGTTTAGAGCCTAGTGATCCCTAGATCAGTCTGTCGATTGATGTAAGGGTTGAGAGACTAGGAGACAAGAAAATTCCTCATGGTGTAGGTGGAGAATTATGGTGGCATCCATGCTTGTTTTGGCATAGTGATCTGGTGGAGATCATTGTAAATCCCGCAATTGCATGTTTATTGTTTTGGCCTAGTGACCTGGTGTGGATTGTAGTAAATCCCAGTTTCTATTGATCAGGGTGATGTGGTTTAGCATTGGGATACCCTAGTTGGTTATTTTGGTTAGAGGCCCACATTTGTTCTTGGAATATGGCATGGGGGTGAATGGATGAAGAGAGAATTATCTCAACCATTCTATGATCAGGTGGAATGTGGTAGTCCCATCCCTGGTTGGATTTGTATTCATTAATAAGTGGTTCTTTCCTTGGTATCTTATGTGTAAATTTAGTGGTTTATAGGTGGATTATATCGCTGTTGTATACTTGATATTTATGTTTTTACTATGTTGGTTATAAGCATGATTTATGACAGTGATGATATATGGTTTTGTTAGGGTCCTATAATAATAGGACTCATAATTTTGAATTGACTATGGTTAGTCTTGTAATATTGTACATACTTTTTCTTTCTGCAAAATGTTTTCCCATATTGAAATTTTAAAAATGTAAAGAGGGTATGTACTAAAAGAACAATCAAAGGAAAAAAAGAAAGACAAAGATGAAAAAATTAAAAAATATGAACCCCAAAGAGAGATAAGAATATATCATGAAAGTGTGCAAATGAAAATGCCACTCCTTCTACTTTACTTTGCAAAATAATATTATGTGCAACTTGTAAAAAATGCCACAATCCATGATGGTCAAATAATCTAATCTTGACTCATTCATGTTTTAAATTTCATGTTGTTAGATAGAGAATAAAGATCTAGCCAAAACATTTAATATTGGAAGATCAGTAGTTAGGTAGAGAATAATAATGAGCTCATCAGTTTAATCTGAGCCATTGGAAGTTATAAGGTTAGAATTAAATATTTTTCTTATCAAAAGAAAAATAAATAAAGGGTTAACAAGATCAAATGCACCCAATGAATGAAGAGAAATTGCTAGGGTAAATAAAGGGTACGTAGAAGAAGTTTTGCAAGTGCACAAGGTTGCTGAGTCAAAAAGAACATTCATCATGCTTAGTCCTATGTTTCATGTGTAGCAGGAATTATGAAAGAGAAAGGATCTTCATTAAAGCTTATTTACTAATTTTCCCTCATTTCACTAGACCCCCACATACTTAAGTTTACTAATTTCACCTCATTATCCCTTCATTGCTTATAAAACCCCTTTTCCCTTCATTTTGACCTTCTCCCCTGTGTTTCACACATTTCCCTAGTGTGAAACCCATTCCCATCACAAATAATACATTCCCCCCTTATTAATTTCCCCTTTTACCCTTAAAAGGCCACTAAAACCCTTTATCCTAATTTATTTACTATACCCCTGATTTATGTATTTAACATCCCTCATGTTATAAATTCCCTGACACCCTTTTAACTCACCAAACCTTGGTGTATAGTAAAAAACTCTGCCATATAACCCATGGTCCCCACCTTTTATTAACATGCCGCTTATATTAAAATCCCATCATTATTTGTTAATTAATTACAGTTCATTGTAATTAAACCTCGAGCCCCGCCAACCACATCCCAACTCCGTCCATGCAACTTCACCACACGATATCCCTTCGATCTCCCACCTCTAGATCCAATGGCACATGTCAATATCATGCATATTCACAATCTGACAGTTAATGGTCCAAAGGCACGCAAGATTCGTGGTTTTGGCCAAGCACTGTTTGGCTATGTGGCAGAACAAGGTTATATCACATGCTCATTAAAAATACCGCCCTTCATCCAAAAGCGATGCAATATGGCCTAAAACCACCTCCCTACCAAAAACAAAACTGTGCACTATTCATTCCCCAATTCTCGTGCCAAAATCTAACCATTGTCGGTTAAAAGGCCGAAAAAGCCCCATTTTTCTTTTTTCGCTCATTTTCACTACAAAATACGTTAACCAATTTTGACACCCTGAACCTCTACGCGACCAATTTGACCACCTTTTATGTAGACACCAAATTGAAACCACAAATTGACAAATTGAAGCCTTAGAAGCCTTTGCTACCACCTCAGAACCTTTTCTGCGAACCAAACCGACAAATTTCCAGGTATTCTTGAAAGAACGAGAACAACCCTATAATTTGAGTTATACACAATAATTATTAAAGGGTTAATTAATTAAATTAATTAAAGAACCTTGCTAAATTGAAGAAAACCTTACTGTGCATCCAAAAACCTTGTTCTACACACTATAATTACCCTCCTACTGTTCTATAGCTTCCAACCTTACTCCTAAATCCATGGAAAAGTAAATTCCATTTGAAAAACCAAATTATGGCTTCCAAAACCTCTCTGGATGTAGGAACTTTGCAAAACTCTCACTTGGATATTGACCACCTCCCATTAGCCGACATGAAATTTCAAATTAAAGATACTGCTTCCCCTAGCTACCTACTAAAACTCCACTGCTGGAGTAAAGATAAGTTCCTGAACCAGAATGATGACATTCACCTATGGGAGTCAAATTTTCCCAAATACTTGTTCCCATAGGTACACCAATTCCTAGAAATCATCCACTTCTGCCAAGCTTGTTATGTCCCCATTCAAAGAGCCATAGTCTCCCCTAACCAACAAGTTTTATTCACTATTACTACAGACTCAATAAATCAAATGCTGTAGATCCAACCAAGTCAAAATGAGACCCCACTTTCCATTGAAGGCTTGCTTGAACTCTACACCAAGCTAGAAATTCCCAAGAAAGCTCCGATCTTTCAGACTTTCATCATTGAAGAGTCTCATACTCCAACAAATAGTCCTCCATATGCTGCCACCATTTTCTCTAAGAGAGGCAGACAAATTATAACCATGCTCTCTTGTATTCTAGGGTACACCATTGATGAACAAGTGGATGAGGTTATTCTTGCTTTCCTTTCTATCTTTTCTCCAGGCAAGCCTCCTGCTACAGTTTACAACTTTGCTCAGTTCATAGTAGAAAAAATCCATGAACAGCTTATCAAACTACCAAATGAGAGAGTGTTCAAATATTCATCAGTATTATTTCATATGTTCTTATACTTTCAGTCATACAAGTTTCCAGTCATCATCCAAAAGTTAGACACTAAGGGAAATCCAAGATCTGTCATCTTTTGGACACCATTGATCCAAATATATTCCATTGTTTTTGGTTATAAATAATTCATTGATTCATTTGTTCATCTTGTTATAAACATGCTAACCAATAGCTATCAACCTAGGATAAGTGAGGAGATTAAGAGAGTCTTATAGTTGGCTAAGAATAGTAGAGTGGGAGACTAGTATCTATACCAGGACCACATAGAAATCAGAATATATGGATGCCAACTTAGTCCCTACAAACTGCCCAAATACCTCCCCATGAGGATATTTGCATTGGAGTGTTTCAGGCAAATCATAAACTCTGATGAAGCTAATTTCCTGTCAACTAGGAAGAAGACTCAGTGTAAAATGAAAAACCAATTGGGCCCTTTTATTTGTAATAATAGGGAAGCTAGACTAGAGGCACACAAAATATTACATCAGATGAACTTCAAAACTAGTTTCATGTGGCAGTAAGGCCCTAACAGAGTCTTAAACAAGTTAAGGCTCAAATTCGAATTGAGTCCTTTCATACATGAGCACAGGGCAGACATTGAGAGATTTTCCAACCAATCAGAATGGTTGGAGAACACTTTGATAGATGTGGAGAGTACCTTAATTGATGTGGAAGAGCAGAATGATAGTAGTTCCTTTCTGCAGGTTCCTGCCCTACAGGAAGAGATGGGTATTACTCCCACTTTACAAACTCTAGCAAATGAGGACATAAATGTAAAGAGAACAAGGGAAGAAGGTTCTAGCTCAGGGATGGACACTACAGATGATAGATTTGAGATCTGTTACACGAAGAGGACCAAGCTTAATCCTGTAACTAAGCAAGAAGACACCATTGAGATAGTTGAAATCACTGAAACTGACACAATGGTGGGAAAGAGAAAAGGTACAACAGTTTTAGAGGAAACACATCAACCCTCCATCTCAGACACTCAAATCATTGAAGTCTCTTCATCCAGCAAGCCAGTGGATAAAGAGAAAGATATAAAGGAAAAATACAAGGAAATTAAGTTGAGGAATGAGGCATTAAAGGCTAAAACATATGCCGAGTACTTCAAGAAAACACCTACCAATCAAAATAGGTTAATGTCAGACTTTGACATTAAGATAGGTAAAATGCAAAGGACATTCGTGCAACCTACAGTCCAGCATCCCAAATCATTAGCAAACTAAAGAAAGACTGAATTTGAAGTTTTGGCTAAGGATGTTCACCCTATTGACGAAATTGAGTTCCACAAATAGGAAGGTGATATGATTTACTCCATAATGACCAATAAAGAAATGACTGTGCGCAAACTTCAAAGCTCATTGGACAACATCACAGCATAGTTTAAGCTAGAAAAGGAATCCTCACAGGCCAAGAATAACAGATTCAAGTCACTCGAAGGCTTGGTGATTGAGCTTGGATATAATCCCAATGATGTAAAGGCTACAAAAAAACTGATAAAGAAGAAAAATGAGGATATTGTTGCTTTAAAGAATCAATTGAAGCTTCCTCATTTAGGGAATCCACATACCAAGGAGGTCCTTGAGAGCCAAACCTGGCAGGAGGAGATGACTGATCTCATTCTCCAATTAAATGATCAATTGAAAGAAGTTGAGAAGGAATTGGACAATTTGATACAGTTAAAACAGGCTAGCCTCGAGACAACCACTTCCACTACTATTCCCACAATAACTACAATAGTTCCATCAACTTTGGCAACTTCATTGGCCCCCACAGCTTCACTAGCTACAACACTTCTAGCTGCAACAACATCTACATCAGCAAGAGATTCAACAAGAGCGTCAACTCAGCCAAGTGATGAGACAAGTAAGTTGGTCAAAGCCATGGAGGATATGTCCATCAAGACCACTAAGATAAATATACCCAAAGAATAGATAAGGAGTCTAGAGGATGAGAAGAAACTGGCTCAGATTATGCACAAGAATGAAGTTCAGAAATCAAATAGGTTGATTGAAAGAATGAAGAATTTGGAGAAAGGGTCCACATTGAAGGAGCCACTTTCCCAAGATAAAGAAGAGCTATGGGCCAGTATCATTGACTCTATCAATGATATTTGGCCATCTATACAAGTCATCGTTGAACAAAATGATTTAGTCAAAAAGGCTACTGAAGCAATTCAGAGAGTCAAAGCTGAACTTGGAGACATTCCAAAAGAAGCCACCAGAATAATCCAATTCCTTAACTCTAAAATAAATATGAATTGCAAGAGCTAGACATAGCTCACAGGATTGGCACTATACTAGAGGTGAAGAAAGTGCTCACCAAGAGGAACTTAATGATGAACCTTGAGGACAAATGCCAAACCATGGAGTTGGCTATAGGTAGGTTCATGGTTAAGTTTGATGCTTTAAGGCAGAAAGGTCTGCCAAATCCCTTGGTTATAAATGAAAGATTAATGCCACATGAAGACTATAACAGAAAAATGAGAGAGGTGGCAAGAGATCAAACCAAGAATTCTTCTATGAAAGGGATGCCTATAGGAAAGGTTCTGTACCAGACATTTGAGAACCTATTTTACCTTCAGCATGAGGTAAAACACCTTTTTGTGAACAATCCCACCTTTGCAATGTACACAGAAGGAGATGAAGCCTACAGGAGAATGGTAAAAATTAAATTACCAGATGAAGAGACTTGGGAGAAATCAAACGACTTATTGTAAAAATGCAAAGTAAAAGTGAAAACAGAGTAGTAAAAGAAAATCAAGAGGTCAGCCTAGTCAAAGGGTATCAGATGAAAGAGGATCAATTAAGAGGAAAAGTAAAAGAACAATCAGCGTGGAAGACAAACAACGTATGAGAAAAGGCTGCAAAATATTTGATAGCACAACGTAATAAAAGGGGACACATTGCAGTAGTTGAATATCTGTCTCTATCTTCTTGCATGAAGATATTTCTTTTTCCTATAATAATTCCCAAGATAGTTTGGGATATTTTGTAAACTACTTTTCTATGAATACTTCATAATTCGAAGTATAGTTTGTGGATTGATAGACATTTCTATATTTGTATTGATTTGTAACCTGAGGGTTCATTGTACCAATTTTTCAATTCAACAGACTAGACTGAGTAATAAAGAAATTTCATTACAGGATTCATGTGTTGGGCCACCTCAGTGAAGTATTTTCTTTTGTCAAATTGTTATTTTCTTAAGTGTTTCAAAAACTTGCATGTTATCTAAATTGAATGAAATAACTGGAAATTTATTACAGAATTTGTTTAAGTACACTCTGTCTTGAAAAGTTAATTATTTTAATGTTTTCTTCTGATATCCAGATTAGGGAATCCTTCATTTGTTCCCTATTTTTGATTGACCCCTACCATTTCTTTCATTATCTGGTTTGAGGAACCCTTAATTGTTCCTTGACCCCAATTGAAAACCACTTCACCATCTAGCCTTAAGATCTGAATTTACTCAGCTACCTTTCCCTATAAACACTATCTTTAGAAATTGATCCAGTCCTGTTGTCTTGACACTTGACCCCATAGCCCAATGGTAAAAGACATCCATCTATCCATCTAGGTCAGTGATTCCACCACCAAATCTAAATCAATACCCAAGTATAATCATAACTAGCCTAAAATCAATTAAGTAAACAAAGTTAAATCATAAAGAGAGAACCCTCTGAGCATTAGGAAGGATAGATCCTAATCTCCAAAGTATGTTTGTGCTTACCTCTATAATTTCTTTCATAACAACCCTAGAGAAATTCTAGAGTGGTAACATATTGTCGACCATACTGGGGATTAGTTCTCAATTTAAGAAAGCTTTAAGCAAATCTTAAATCATATCTTTTGCACCTTAAGGTTATTTCAGAGTTGTTAAAAAGTCTCATAAAACAATTAAAAAACTTAGAATTCTGGCTTCAAAAAGAACACACTATACTAGGGCAAATCCAGATCCAAACCCTGCTACAATAGTTTATGATCCTCACAGAATTTTAAGAAAACCAAAAAGGGAAGAAACTCAAGGAAGTATTAGTTAGTTAATTAAATCAAACTCACTCCTCAAAGAATTATCAAGTTTAAAGGATATTCAGTTTGATTTATCATTTGAGCTTTCTTTATTTAGAACCAAAACAGAAAACTCAATTCATGAAACTATAATAGACCCTAATTTTATTCAATTCATTGAGTTAAAGAGGGTTACTATACATCCATATTTAGATCAACATGTTTTGGATACTTTTGAGAAACTACAAGCTTTAACCTCTACTTTGATAAGGCATATAGATGAGGCCTATCTTCAACAATCAGTTGAATTAGCTATCTTAACTTCTGCTACCCCTAAAAATTCTACAGAGTCTTCAAAACTTTAAAAATAGCTTAATTTACTACCACCTCAACTATAATATCCACCGCAGTTCATTCACATAAACCAGTTATTCCTCAACATCCTCTCCAACTGAACATCTCAACTTCATCTAGTTCATCTGCATCCATCTCAAGTTCTTATCCAAGCACCACTACTTTTCCCCCCAGTCAAACCAAAATATTAACCATGGCAGACAGATATGCACCATTGGTCTTACCAGATCAACTGCATGCCATGCCCCAGGATTATCAAAGTAAAATCTTTTTGTTTGATGCTATTGGTCAGTGTACTGCCTAACAGGATGTGAACAAAATGATTGATTACTTTGAATTACATGAGATTGATGATTCTAATGTGCAAATGAGGTTTTTGCCCAAACACTGATAGGGGATGTTAAAAAATGGTTCAAAGGTTTACCAGCTAATCATATTTCTGATTTAGCTGTTTTCCATAGATTTTTTTTTGATATAAGGGAAAGAAAGAAAAACCCCTTACAAATACTATCTGAATATGAGAACATTAGAAGAGCTCCTAATGAATTTGTTTAGGATTATTGTACTAGGTTCAACAGTATCTATAATACAATCCCTACTAATACCAAACCTCAACCAGACTTAACAATTATTAAATTTCCTAATGGTTTTGACACTAATATGTCTTACCAATTGAGGGAAAGAAACCTTGAAACATTGGAACAGATGCAAAGTAATGATGTTAGTGTAGAAGCAAATTTATTAGCTAAGAAAGCTAGGATGAGAATTGAGAAAATAGTTACCATTAAAGAGGAACCATCCACTTCAGATGGTAAAATACATAGTTTAGCTAAAAGTGTAGAAAGGATAATGGAAAGATTAGAAAACATGGAAAGAAAATCTGAGTGGGAAAATCAACAAGCATCCCCAATAAGAAACCCCAACTTCAGGAAAAATATTAATACTAGAGAAATAAGAGATTCTATACCAGATCAACAAATTAGACCTCCTTTCCAGGAAAATTATGTTGAGGGTTCAGAAAACCATGAAGAATAGGGGGAAACCTACATAAATCTCTTAGGAATTAAAAATGAAGACGTTGCTTTTGTTACTCAGGAAGAAAAGGAATTGTAAATGTTAAAACAATTGCAATTAGAATCTGGGGAGTCCTTTGATTACAAACAAGGCTATGAATATTCTATCTATGAAGTTCAAAAATAGTATAGCCTTAGAAGAAAAAAAAATACTAAAATTCCCACTAAGAAATCATTCCAAACCCAAACTAAAAAAATAACAGAAGCTCCTGTGACCAAAGTTCTACAAATTCTCACTAGAGGAACTCAGGAGATTTTGAGCCCAAAAATTGTAGATATAAATTCAACTGAAACTCAAACTTCAAATGTTACTCAAACCATTACAAATAAGAGAATTGAAAGCAAAACTGCTGGTACACAAACTGAATTACTAAGTGTTGATAAAGAAGATAAAACTACATAGACCACAATTGCTAAGCAAGATCTCATACAATCAGGCAAAACTCAATTGACATTCAACATTGACTGAGACAACCAAGTTGAGAATATTAGTTCCTTTTATAGAGCTAGTGAAAAATGAATCATACAAAGCACAAATCACTGAAACATTAAACATAGGTGAAGGAGAATATGCTGTAAACCTTAATGCTGATCAAACTGACTTATTATTTGGTCCAGAAGTAAATGGAGAACATCAGCAAGGGTGTAGCCCTACATTCTACATTAGCTTAAATGTTCATGATAAAATCTTACATAATTCTATGCTAGATTTAGGGGAATCCCATAACCTAATGCCTAAAGCAATCATCAAGAGATTAAACTTAGATATCACCAGACCATACAAGGACCTCTTTTCCTTTGATTCTAGCCAAGTCAAGTGCCTTGGTCTGATTAAATATTTGTGTGTGATTGTAGTCGAGTGCCCAAAAAAGAGTATTGTTATGGACAGAGTAGTTGTTGATATCCCACCCAAGTATGGAATGTTATTATCTTACTCATGGGGAGAGAAATTGCAGGGATCTCCATAGTTAGACATGTCATATGCTACCATTTCTATTTTTGGTCAGTAAAGAAAACTTTACAGAGAAACATTGATGAAATACACAAAAATTAGTTTAAAAAAACCACAAAATTATGCTATATACTCTATGCATTCTGATATGGACTCATTTATCTTGTATAATTCAGACAATGACAAAAATGAGATCACATCTGTAGAAGAAAAATACAAAGCACATGATAGTGAAACATATTTCATGAGTCTCTATGGAATTTCGATTTTGATGGCTCTGTAAATATATTTGGAGCATGTGGAGGAGTTTGGATTCATAACATGGAAAAAATCATTCTGAAGGTCATGCATTTAGATTAAACTTTAAATGCACAAACAACATGGCATAGTATGAATCTCTGATCTTAGGATTGCAAATTGTAAGAAAAATTTGAGCCAAGAGAGTTTCTATCATGGGAGACTCAAAATTGATTATAAAACAATTTAAAGGAGAATATTCTGTGAATAATCCTCAACTTAGTCAATATAAAGAGACTGTCCTAGATCTGATTAAGGACCTTCTTGAAACTGATTTTGCTGCCATTCCTAGGAAACGAAACATGCAAGCTCACATTTTGGCTTCTTTTGCTAGCACTTGCAAATTACCTTTTCAGCCCAACCATCAGTACAAAGTAGAAGTAAGACATAGAGCTGTTAGACCTAACAATTTGAAACATTGGTAGATTTTTTCACAAGGTTCTCAAATCTATGATTTCATGAATGCCAAAGGAGTGTTTCAAAACTGTAACATAGATACTAATTGTACAGTAGATAACATCATAAACAATGAGATAGATATAAATGCTTTAGATGTAGATAAACCCACTAAATTCACTAAAGTAGAAATAAATAACTTAGAAAAAGTAGAAATAGAAGAAATAATCAATGATGATTCTGAGATTTTAAACCTTAAAAATAATTTTTTGCCTAAAGGATTAGTCACATTAGAATATTTGTTTGATTCAAATGATGTAGCTAGGAAACCAAAAATGGAGCCTTTAAGAGCAGACATAGAAGAATGTAACATAGGAATAGAAGAAAAACCCAAGCTCATCAAAATATCCAAAGCATTACCTTCAGATGAAAAGCTGAAATACATAAGTCTGTTCAAAGAGTTTCAAGATGTCTTTGCCTAGAGTTATGAAGGCCTTAAGTCTTATGATACCATCATTATTCAACATAAAATACCCATCAAAGAAGATTAGAAACCCTTTAAACAAAAGCTTAGGAGAATTAATCCAATTCTTATGACATTAATTGAAAAAGAAGTAAAAAGGATGTATGATGCACAAATCATAGCACCAATTAGATATTCAGATTGGGTCTCTAATTTGGTCACTACTAGAAAGAAAACATGAGAAATTAGACTCTGTGTTGATTTCAAGAACTTGAACAAAGTGTCATTAAAAGATAACTACCCTCTCCCTAAAATGGACCACATTCTCCAGAGGGTAGTAGGCTCATCTAGAATTTTATTGCTTGATGGATTCTCTGGATACAACCAAATCTTAGTTCAACTAGTGGATCAAGCCAAGACTGCATTTACCACTCCATGGGGTACTTTCATGTATTTGAAGATGCCTTTTGGATTAATGAATGCTAGAGCAACATTCCAAGGAGCAACGAACATAGCTTTTGCAAAATAAATTCATGACTTTCTAATTTTTTACCAAGATGACATCACAATGTTTTCCAAATCATATAATGAATATCTAGATCACCTAAGAAGAGTTTTTATTAAATGTAGAAAATTTAGCATTTCCTTAAATCCCAAAAAGACACTCTTTGGTCAAGAAGAAGGTAAACTCTTGGGACACATAGTATCAAAAGATGGAATTAGAATAGGTCCAACTATAATAGAGGCAATCCTAAACATCACTCATCCTAGAGACATCAATGAGTTACAGTCATTTTTAGGCAAAATAAATTTTCTTAGGAGATTCATTTCTAATTTAGCAGAATTAATTAGAGAACTAAATAACATGTTAAAGAAATATTGAGAACTTAAGTGGAAAGTAGAGGCTAAAAAATCTTTTGAGGCAATCAGAGAATCCCTTACTAAAGCACCAATCCTCATAAGTCATGATTTCAAAAAAGATTTTATAATTTTTTCTTTTGCTTCAGAACATACTATTGCAACAATGTTGTTGCAAAAGAATGATCAAGGTTATGAGCAACCTATTTCATTTTTCAACAAATATTTGAGAGATGCTATATTAAAGTACAAAATAATGGTAAATGGAACATAGAATGAATTACACATAATGTAATATCAATAATACTATTTCTTGTCATGTGAGAAAATCACATTTTGACGGGACTGATACATGTTGAGAGCGCGGCGGAACAGGGTTCTAGGGTTTCTGATGCGTTTGTAACGACAAATTAACATAGTCCTCTACAATCTTGCTTGAAAAGACAAAAATACAATCATCCATATATGACAGGAAAGTCATGAGAAGAAGGAATCCCCCCCAGGGGGAGGACGCAATGCCTCCCTTCAATGAAAATGAAAACTGGCAAACGAATGAGGAAGATGCCAAACTAGAGGAACAAAATGAGGAAGGCATGGATATGAACTCACATCAAGCCAAAACAGATGACAAAGAACAAACCAAAGTCACTTCGACCACCTGCAAGCCAGTGGCGGCTCAACGTCCGAAGATAGAACTTCCAATAAATGCTCAGATAAAGTATATGAGGGACCATGCACTGATAAGAAAGTTTATAGGTCTATGGCCAACAGAGAAAGTGTTGTGAGGCTGGATAGCAGCTAAATGGAATCTGAAGGGACACATCACTCTTCAACTGGGACCTAAAGGGTTCTTCACGACCATCTTCAACTGCTTAGAGGATCAGAATAGGGTCATGGATGGAGGGCCATATCTTTTCAATGCTGCTGGCCTATATCTCAGGGACTGGGTCGAGCGCTTCAACCCTAATAAAGAAGACCTAAGCTGGGCTCCAGTCTGGATACATCTCTACTCTCTCCCCTTGGAATAATGGGATGAAGCTTCTCTACAAGACATTAGGAATGGTCTTGGAGAATTTATCAAAGTTGCAGAGGAAACAAAACTCCAACGATACACCTCCTGTGCCAGAGTTTGTGTCTATATGTACCTTAGCAAGGCACTTCCAGATGCAGTAAGTCTATACCATGATGATGTTGAATGGGTTCAGTTAATTGACTATGAACATGTTCCATTTAGATGTAGAAGATGCCATGCCCTGAGCCACTTATTTAGGGACTGTCCTTCAAATCAGAAACCCTCAAATCCATCTGCACCTGATAAGCCTGATTCAGACGGCTTCTCTAAAGTAGCTAATCATAGGAAAAGCCACAAGAAACTGGCCTCAAATCCTAAGATGCCTCAAACCAGCTCTTCCAAGCCCTCCACGAGCAACAGCTTTGAAGCGTTGGCCCGACAAGATGATCTTAACTCTGAAAACCCCACTTCCTCAGAGAAGGGGCTAGAGAAGGACAAACAATCTGGCCATGTAAACTCCAAGAAAATCCATGAAGATCCCCTGACTAAAGATCCTTCCCCATCTGCCCAGCACAAAGTCTCAGCTTGGAATACCCAAGGAATGGAGGTAGACAACTTGCAGCCTGACTCTAGAATAGCAACAGAAACAACAGAAGGATTAAATGAATCTCAGCACATGGAAGAGGAACCAGAAAGCATAGATATTGGGAACCTAGACATTCTAGGCCTTGAACAGGCATGTAAAAAAATTATGACAAAATTCCGGAAAGAAAATTAGAGAATCTCGAAGTGATCCTCTCAGAAGCACAATGGCAAAAATCTCTAGGCATTCAGACTGGTGGCCTTTGGGATGGGAGACATATAACCAAAGATAAGGAAAAGCATGAAAGGAAAACAATCTGCATCGGGGAAATGCTAGTGGAGTCAGACAGATACTCCAAGCTTACAAAGTATTACAACTCCCTCCCCAGTGTTACTCAATGAAGTTAATTTCATGGAATATCAGAGGGCTCAGTGGCCTTGGGAAAGGAAGACTATTTAAAAATATTATAATGCAAGAGAAGCCACAAATCCTATTCATGCAAGAAACCAAATGCAATTCAACCTCTCTGGAAAGAATTGTAGCAAAAGCTTGGCCAAGATGTCTCACAGCTGCAGTGGATGCCTCTGGAGCCTTAGGAGGTCTAGCAATCATTTGGGACACTCGTACCATCAGGCTCAATAACATCCATGCAACTAAGCATTTTATTCAAGCCACTTTTCACATCACAGGGACCGATATACACGGTCATCTAACCAATGTGTATTTTCCCCAGGAGGCCATGCACAAGATAGAAATTTTGAATACCCTTTCGGCAGTCAATACTGAAAGAGCGCATCCACTATGGATCACTAGAGGCAACTTCAATATGATTACCAACTTGGAAGAAAAAAGGGGAGGTAGGAACAAACTGGAAAAGGAAGGTAATAATCTAAAAGAATTCATTCAAAACAACTGGCTCATCGACATGCCATTCAATAATGGTTTTTATACCTGGAATAATAAAAGAGTAGGTCTGCATCAGATTTCCTCTTGTCTGGATAGATTCTTACTATCAGACAATGCAATCCATCTAGGAGGAGACTTCTCAGCTTCAATTTTGCCGATCTCAGGGTCAGATCACTGGCCAATCTCTCTTCAATGGTCTCATCCTGGAAATACAACCCGAAAGCCATTTCACTTTGAGGCTTTTTGGATGTCACATCCGGATTTCAACAACCTAGTAAACTCTGAATGGAACAATTTTTCTCCTCCAAGTGGCACAAAAATGTTTCAATTTCAGCAGAAACTTAAACACCTCAAGAGTAAGATCAAACAATGGAATCATTCTTCTTTTGGCAATATTTTTCAGGCTCAAATTTCCCTCGATCAAGATATGAAATGATTGCAACATTGGATTATTACAGAAGGCAGATTAGATGACCGTTTAGAACAAGAAAAGCATCTTGAATCTCAAATTTCAAAGAGGGCAAAACAGGAAGAAACACTCTGGAGATAAAAATCAAGAATAAGATGGCTTAAGGAAGGAGAAAAAAACACAAAATTTTTTCACAGGACTATCATCCAACGAAGAATGAATAACAACATCACTCATATTCAAAATTAGCAGGGGGTAAAGGTGGAAACACATGAAGAAATCGAAAGCGAACTTCTAAAATACTTCAAGCAGGCACATCGTGAGCCACAAATAGACAGGACACAAGCCATAGAAAAAATCACCAGGAACATTCCAAAGGTTATTACAGAGGAGCACAACCAACTCCTCCTCTGATCTGTCGACATACAGGAGGTGGAAATTATAGTTCATCAATTGAAAGATGGGAAGGCACCAGGCCCTGACGGTTTCACATCAAATTTTTTCCACAATTTCTGGGAGCTGATTAAAATGGAAGTCTGGCAGGTAGTTGAGGAATCGAGAACTTTGAGATGGATGCTTCCAGCCATGAATGCTACATTCATCGCTCTTATTCCCAAGGAAGCTCAACCCAATACCCCTGACAAATATAGACCTATTTCTTTGTGCAACGTCATCTACAAGATTGTCTCCAAAATCATTGCTTCCAGACTAAAATTGTTGCTCCCTCTTCTCATATCGCCTGAGCAATCTGGATATGTTGAAGGAAGGAAGATTACGGATGGCATCATCCTTACTCATGAAATCATCCATTCCCTGAAGCACTCCAAAAAGTCAGGTATGCTACTTAAAATAGATCTTTCAAAAGCATTTGATAGCTTAAGCTGGCAATATATTCAAAAAACTCTAATTGCTTTTGGTTTTGCTCTCCCCTGGGTAAGGTGGGTCATGAGTCTCATTTCCTCCTCCTTCTTTTCTATTCTGATCAATGGTATTCCCTCTTCCCCCTTTCATCCTTCTCGAGGAATTAGATAGGGAGACCCTCTTTCCCCCTTCCTCTTCATCATAATGGCAGAAGGTCTGGGCCGCAGCATTAAAAAAGCTCAACAATCACAACTGCTAAGAGGATTGTCATTCCATAACACCATCGCTTTCACGCACCAAAAGTTTGTAGATGACAACATGCTTTTTGGTCATCCCTCAGTCTAGGAAGCTCGTCAGTTCAAATCTATACTGACGGATTTTTCGGATGCTTCAGGTGCTAATATCAATAAAGCCAAATCCCAAATCTTCTTTTTTCATACCCCTGCTAGTACCCAGGCTTCCATAGCCCGCATTCTTGGATTCTCTATCACTGTCCTCCCTTCCAAATATCTAGGAGCACCCATGACTGATACGACCTTGAAGCATTCTTCTTGGAAGATCCTTTTAGAAAATATGGAGGCTCGCCTAACCTCTTGGACTCATAGGGCCCTCAATATGGCCAGTCGTCTAGTCTTAATAAAAGTAGTCCTTCAATCAATGCCATTGTACCTTTTTTCGATCCTGGCTGCTCCTAAATGGGTTCTCAAAGAAATAAAACATATCCAGTGATCTTTCTTGTGGGGCAGTTCAGGTCAAACTCGCAAATGGGCTCTGATCAAATGGGACACAGTGTGCCTTCCAAAATGTGCCGGTGGAACTGGACTAAGGGATCCTTCTCATAGCAATGAGGTCATGGGAGCTCGCATCTGGTGGAAATGGCTTACTGCCCCATTCACCCCCTGGGAAACCCTATGGACAGAAAAATATGCCAGTAATTGTCCAACAGAGGAACTAATTTGAATGACGGAAGCTAGGCCAGGCTCTCTAATCTGGAATGCGGCCAAGCAACACAAAAGCCTAATTTAGCAGCACAGTTTCTAGGAAGTTAAGGATGGCAATACAACACAGTTCTGGGAAGATTCTTGGCAGCAGTAGCCCAAATTAAATGACATAATCTCACCTCTTCAACTTTCGGAGCAGGATGTGCAAACTCATGACAAAGTCAAGCTTTTCTAGAATCCTTCTACAACACAGGGAACCAGGCAATGGCTTAGCGCGGAACACATCTTAAGACAGAAAAATACAAGATCAACAGATTCTTGACACAGAACTAATGAAGAGGAAAATACAACATTCAGACGAAAGGGATATACTTAGATGGGGCTATGAAGAAAAGGGTACCTTCACTACTCGGGAGGCTTATAATATCATTATCAAAGAACAAATGGTCAAAGATCCTATCTGGAACAAAGTCTAGGACCCAAAAATTTGGCCGAAAGTCTCAACCTTTCTATGGATTTTATGTCAAAACAAAATCCTCACATGGGACAATCTCAGGAAAAGAAACTATCACGGGCCCTCCCTATGCCCTAACTGTAGGCAAGAAGAGGAAACAACTAAGCATCTTATGCACTCCTGTCAACTGGCTCGCAAGCTTTGGGAAAAAGTCAGTTTTCGATGCCAAAAGGAAGGACGGATCCAAGGAGACATCATAGCCACTATTCGCAATTGGGATTGGAACCCATTTCAAAGTAAGATTTTAAATTTTTTATGGAAGCTTATTCCAGGCTTTCTCATGTGGACAATATGGAAGGAGAGAAACATGAGAATCTTCAAGGATCACTCCTCACCCCTGGAAAAACTATGGAACATGATATATCAAAATATCAAGGAAATATTACTTCTCCAAACCTGGCACGAGGAGGACTTTCCTTCTCTCCCCTAGGAACAAAATATCTGGGCAAACTGGAACCTTCAGTGGAATCAAGATTCAATAATCAAAAGAACAACTACACCAAAGGAAAGAACTCTTGAAAAGTGGCTTCCTCCTCCCAAACATATGGTCCAGCTAAACTTTGATGGGGCCTCGAAAGGAAATCCAGGCAAAGCAGGATTCAGAGGGATATACAGAGATCATAAGGGTGCTCCCCTTCTTACTTTCTTGGGTTCAAATGGATGGGACACCAACAACTCAGCCGAATTAGAAGGACTATGGCAGGGTCTTATTCTAGCTCAAAAAAGGGATACTTTCCACTCATTATAGAAGGAGACTCTCAGATCCTCATAAATATGGTCAAAAAAATTATGCAAGGCACACCTTCAAGCAAAGTGAGCAACAGCTGGAGAATGGCGAAGCGGCTTGAACTCATTGAAATCTGGCTCTCTTCTCACAGAGCGATCACTTTCAAGCACATATGTCGGGAAGGAAACAAAGTAGCTGATCTACTGGCTAATATCGGAGTAGAAAGTGGCATGGATCTACATATTGGTTCACTCTCTATGTTGACAACTGAAATCCAATCAATGGAATACCAAAATCTGGTGAAGAATGAAATGAAACAAGGAGAAGAAGAGCACATGGATGTGGGTGATATTCAAGGCTATTAATGGCGCTTCAGGGGAACGACGGCACTTGGCCCAGCTAGCTACAGGCCAACGCTAATCTCCATGCCCAGCTCAGGCACCTGCAAACTCACCTCAGGCGAGAACAGATCTGCCTGCAGGACATAATAAATGAACTCCCTGGTCGAGATAAGGAGATGGTTAGAATAAACATGGTGCATAAGCCCATCAGCTCCATTGTCTGTCCGCCCTCCTTCAGTATATGCCCCTGCAACAGAATTGTTACAGGCAATCATTGTTTGACTCCTTGATGTCTTATTTCACTCTCCCAACTCTGCCCTCTGAAACCGTATTCAGGCCCCCTCTGAGCACTCTCTACTTCCCATCCAAGCACCCAATTCGCTTGTGCTTCTCCTTCGTTGCATTACCATGGTTTGTCACCGCATGAGGAGCCACCATGGAGGTAACCGAGGGGGCCGCACTCGCTCTCAGGCAGTGCATAACATGGAGCAGCCACCACCACCTGCCTCTCCGACTTCATCCCAGGCTAATTCTCCCCCTCCTAGCCCACCTCGAAGAGTCTATCCGCACAATGCCTTCCAGTCGACTCACTTCAAATTCTAGAGAAACCTGAACTGGCCCATTATCACTGCTAATATTACCATCATCTTCTTTGAAGAAGAACAACAACAAAGAGCTCCGAAGTGTAACCCGGCCGAGCAACCTTCGGACAACCACATAATTGTTGGCAAACATGGCTCAGAGTAGCTCTCGGCAGATGAAGGTAGAGTAACAAGGCGCGGTGGGCAGCATGAGGAAGGTGATCCTGCAGGTGACACTCCGCAACCAGGTGGCAGCTCTCACAGCACCACAATTTCTATGGCCATTGCTGGCAGCTCGAGCGGCACCCTTCAGGATTCGAAACCTCCAAGTGGTGGGGTGGAGGGTGGCATGGCGAAGGAAGGTGAGGTTTGGTATGGGAATGAGTGCCCCATCATCAAGGAGCCACTGGACCCAGACTTCCCTATGTGATGCCACATGGTCTCCCACGTGTCACCCAAGTTTTTTGCTGCTGACTGGTTAGGCTCTGTTGTTAGTGGTTTTTGTGATACTGTTTGTAGTTTTGTGGTTCTGGCATTTGTGGTTCTGTTGCTGACTTGTGTAGCAATCTGTCATATGATGTTGTCTCAAATGCTTCAAATGGTGCTCTCTCAAGTTCTCATTCTGGTTTTACTGTTGTATTCCCAACTTTCTGCATGGTTTTTTGCAAAGTGTAACTGGTTTTCCCAAACATGGGACAATTTTGATAACTAGATGAAACTTAGATGTTCTCGGCTAAGGCTACTGCCTCATTGTAACTATATTTTTTTTTCCTCTTAATATAATTAGTTTTTACAAAGAAAAAAAAAGTACAACATAATGGAAAAACAAGTACTTGCTTCATTGAAAGCTATTACAAATTTTAGAGTGTACATCTTGTACTCACACATCATTGCTTATGTTCCAAAATCAGTAGTAGAGGAAATTTTGACACAGAATGGGCCTGAAGGAAAGAGAGGCAAATGGATTGCCACTATTTTGGAATATGACATAGAGATAAAGACTACAAAACTTATCAAAGGCCAAGGTTTAGCTAAACTCATGGTTGAATCAAACTGTCAGGCCTTAGATATAAATTTCATTGGTGCCTTAGATGATCAGGAAGAGATGGTGACTCCACAGATAAATGAAACTTTCATAGATTCACCTTGGTATGCAAATATCATATTTTTTTTACTAAACCTACAAGATCCTCCTAGTTTATCTAGAACTTAAAGTAGATTTTTGAAAATGAAATCAATGAAATATTGTACCATAGGCAATGATTTATTTTGGAAAGATAATGGTGGAATTTTATTGAATTGTTTATTAAAAGATGAAGCTGACAAAGTTATGCAAGAATTTCATGTAGGAGATTGTGGAGGACACCGATACTGGAAAAAAACAGCTGATAATATTTTAAGGGAAGGTTTTTATTGGCCCACCCTTTTTGCAGATATCAAGAAATATGTGACCTCCTGTCACAAGTGCCAAATATTTAAAGGTAAAAATAAACTCTTGCCATTACCTCTCAAACCCATCTCTGCAGAAATGCCTTTTCAAAAATGGGGTTTGGACTTACATTGGGGAAATCCACTCATCCTCCTTAGTTGAGCATAAATGGATTTTGACAACCACTGATTACTTTACTAAATGAATAGAATCCATCCCTTCTAGACAAGCCACAAACTTTGTCATCATTTCATTCCTTGAGAAAAGTATCCTTTCCAGGTTTGGATGCCCACAAAATCTCATTACTGATAATTCATCTACTTTCAAATCTAAGAAAATGGTAGACTTTTGTAGCATATGTCACATTACCCTTGGCCATTCCACTGCCTATTACCCTCAAGGTAATGGACATGCAAAATCCTCAAACAAAAGCCTTGTCAATATCATTAAGAAACTGCTAGAAGACAATAAAATGACATGGAACAAAAAGTTGGTTAATGCCTTATGGGCAGATAGACTAACTACCAAAAAGTTCATTGGTACACCTTCTTACCAGCTAGTATATGGAATGGATGCTATTTTTCCATCTACTTTAGGAGTACCAATGATGAAAATGATTCAAGAGTTGCAGGTAGAACTAAATGACATCCAAAGGAGGATAAATAAGACAACGCATCTGCAACAAACCAGAGAAGAAGTCTATGTCAAATCACAAGTGATCCAGGAGAAAATCAAAAAGATTTTTGACAAGAAAACCACAACTGATGAATTTTACACAGGTGATAAAGTACTCAAATGGGATTATAGGCGTGAAGAAAAGGGTAAACATGGTAAATTTGATTTCCTATGGCAAGGTCCTTACATCATTTATCGTTACAGAGGTAACAATGCATTTCTCTTAAGACAATTAGATGGAACATATCTACCAAGAGGACCAATCAATGGTAGAATGCTCAAGAATTACTTATCCATAGATTGACAATTGTTCATTTTACTTTTATCATTGTATATACCATTGAAAATTCTAGATTGAATTGTATGGAAATCTTTTGAGGTTGAAGCACGAAGAGAAGGCCCTGAGCTTTGAAAGGTATACCATCATATGTATGAATAAATCAGATCACAGAGAAGCAGCTACAAGGCAACCACGGTTAACATTTCAAAGGCTACTAATCTTAAAATTCTTGACATTTCACCAGGAAATGCCATCCCCATGTGGAGCCACTATTAGGGTCCTATAATAATAGGATTCATAATTTTGAATTGGTTATGGTTAGTCCTATAATATTGTACATACTTTTGCTTTTTGCAAAATGTTTTCCCATATTAAAATTAAAAAATGTAAAGATGGTATGTCCTAAAAGAATAATCAGAGGATACAAAGAAAGAAAAAGATAAAAAAAAAATATGAACCCCAAAAAGAGATAAGAATAGATCATGAAAGTGTGAAAATGAAAATGCCACTCCTTTTACTTTACTTTGCAAAATAATATTTTGTGCAGCTTGTCAAAAATGCCACAATCCATGATGGTAAAATAATCTAATCTTGACACATTCATGCTTTAAATTTCATGTTGATAGATAGAGAAAAATGATCTAGCCAAATTGTTTAATCTTGGCAGATCAATAGTTAGGTAGAGAATAATAATGATCTCATCAGTTTAATCTGAGGCATTGGAAGTTATAAGGTTAGAATTAGATAGTTTTCTTATCAAAAGAAAAAGAAATAAAGGGTTAGCAAGCTCAAATGCACTTAATGAATGAAGAGAAAATGCTAGGGTAAATAAAGGGTAGGTAGAAGAAGTTTTCCAAGTGCACAAGGTTGCTGAGTGAAAAAGCACATTCATCATGCTTAGTCCTATGGTTCATGTGCAGGAGGAATTATGAAAGAGAAAGGATATTCACTAAAGCTTTTTACTAATTTCCCCTCATTTTACTAGACCCCCACATACTTAAGATTACTAATTTCCCCTCATTATCACTTCATTACTTATGAAAACCATTTTCCCTTCATTTTGACCTTTTTCATTTTGTTTCAGACATTTCCATAGTGTGAAACCCATTCCCATCACGAATAATACGTCCCCCCTTATTAATTTCTCCTTTTCCCCTTAAAAACCCAATAAAACCCTTTATCCTAAGTTATTTATTATACCCCTGCTTTATGTATTTAACGTCCCCGACGGTGTAAATTCCCCGACACCCTTTTAACTCACCAAACCTTGGTGTATAGTTAAAAAATCCAGCATATAACACTTGGTCCCCACCTTTTATTAACCCGCTGCTTATATTAAAATCCCATCATTATTTTTTAATTAATTACAATTCATTGTAATTAAACCTCGGCCCCTCCAACCACATCCCAACTCCATCTATGCAACTTCACCACACGATATCCATCTGATATCCCACCTCCAGATCCAACGATGCATGGGAATATCACAAAGATTCACAATCCAATAGTTAATGGTCCAAATGCACGTGAGATTCGCAGTTTTGGCCGAGCACTGTTTGACTACGTGGCAGCACCAAGTTATATCGCGTGTGTTAGTGTCAGTCTTTCCCGCCTTCCTCCAGTGATCAAATATGCTCCTACAAAATGGTATCAGAGTGTCAAGGTCAAATTTTGTCATTTTAGTGAGTCTTCAAGCAAAATTTGGTCACTAGGCATTAGGTCTAGGGTTTGCTTTCACTCCTTTCAAATTTGCCCAAATGTCAGTCTAAGTCACTATTCAGCTGAGTCTATCATCATTCAGAGGGTTATCATCATCATGTCGGGTTCCATTGGGTCATTTCACACCTTGTTCATGCTTCAGTTGCGCCTAGGCAAGGTTCATTTCCCTCTCCTAGGGTTTTGAAGGCAATTTCTCTTGAATGGTCAAATCATTAGCAAAACTTGTACGCATATGTTCATACACCTTCCCCTATCCTTCATGTACCTTATTAAACACTTCCCATCACTGAAATCCCCCAAATTCCTCATTTTTGCACAAACCCTAGTTTCTTGCTACAACTTGGCAATTTTTTAGGTTGGGCCTGTGTTTTTCCCTTTTGGACCCCTTCCCCTCACTCAATCTCTGAGATTCCACTTTCTCCTACTTCCTAACATCCCTCCTTACTTCCAAAAATTTTCTCAAGAATTTAGAAGCTCCCTATCCCCTTCATTTCGCTTCATTTCGACAAATCTCTTGTTCCACACATCGGGATATGTTTCACTCAAATGATGTTTATGAGCAATTAAAGATGAATTTTGGAAACCTGAGAGACTTTTTTGTCCTCAACAAGCTAGTAAAGAAAAACCTCCTTCACTTTTTACACAGGTGTCATGGTTTTAGAGAAATGTCAAAAATACAATCGCCTCGGGAGGATTGATGCACCTCTGAAGTGACCTTGGGAAAATCAAGTTCTCTCCCAGCTTGGTTGGCCAAATGACTTTCTGGATGATTCAAATGATAACTAGACACAAATATATTTCCAATGAGCTATCATGAGCTCAATTTCGACACCAGGAAGGCCTCCAAAAGTCTCCTACAAAAAAGTGCTACACACAGGCTATATGCGTCGCGCCTTCCATATGCGTCGCGCCAGGGTATTTTTGCACTGAGAAATGAAGCTATATGCACCGCACCTTCCCTGTGCGCCACGCCATCAAAAACTTCACAAACTTGCTCCAAATCACCCGAAACCTGTGGATCATCACTTGTTCAAGTAGGTTAACCCTCTGTTATTGCCTTTTATCCAAATTTGATGGTGGTTTGATGGTGTTTGTGTATGGTGAGTGTTCAAAACGAAACCAAACCCTACCTTTGAAATTTCTTAAAGAAAATTGCTGCCTAGGATTTCAAACTGTTGTTTTGTTACCAAGTCCATCCTTTATTCCCTCACCACTCCTTTATTCCATTTTTCTCTTGATTTCTCGATCCCTAAACTCACATATCCCTAAAAAGTTCACTAATCCCATATCCCAAATCTCATTTCTCAAAATTCCACATGCAAATTCCCAAACCCTAGCTACACATTCCTAAACCCTAATCGTTATCCCAAAATCTAAATACTATTCCTTAAACCCTTTGTTCCCCATATCCAAAAATGACATCAAGGCTGTCTTTGCCAATGAAGCAAGGAAATAAATTTTAATCAAACACCATCCTCTGTTCTTCAAGGCAATGATCCATTGTTGACAAAGGCACGTTCAGCCACGAATCAGTTGCATGTACAGCTAAGAAATCAATTTGAGGCACGAAATCAAAGCTTGATGCAAACACAATCAGGAAATCAAATGCAATCTCCATCTAGTTCACATGTAGAGTTAGCTAATCAGGGGCAGTCACAAAGTAATAACCAATTTCTTACTCAATTCACACAATAGGCACACTCATCTTTCAAGGACAGCCTTTAGGCCAGGTACAGTCTTCTGCCTCTAGTCAAATTTTGCCTCAGATATCGAGTTTCCATTCTCAGAATATTAATTACTTGGGCCAACAAATTTATGATCAAGGTATTCCAAAGCAGATTAATTATCAGCCTTTAAATCAAAGTGATATCTCAGTCAAGCTCCTTGAATCGAAGGGGGCAGAAAAGTTTGCTCGGCACTCTACAAAGTGAGATGAGTGATATGAGGTCAAAGAGACTGCTGAAAAGGGTCAACAGGGACAATGCATTGTTGAGACACATGGCTGTCCACTACAGGGCACAGAACAAAGTTTGCAAGGCACGGATAAGGAATCTAAAGGCGAATTTGAAGAAGGTAATCAAAAAGCAAAAGAGGCAAAAAGTGCATGATCGACTCCAAATCTTGGCCGCAGCCTCTTTGGCTGAGCATGGTACTTGATTGGGGTCCCCCAGCCCAAATTTCAAGAAATTTGGGGCATTTTTGGTGATTTTCGAAATTTTTGTGTTAAAAAACAGGGTTTTTCCCTATATGCGTCGCGCACCTTGCACGACGCATAGGATTGGGAGCTCCAAATTACAAATGGCTTGCAGTTTTGGATTTTTCATGAGAAATCGTGAATTTTTCTACTTGGACAAGAAACTTGGGCAAGTTCTGGGTCCCCAAAAGGTCAAAAAACATGCAAAAAAATAACCTCACTGCCCCTATTTTGACACATAGGAAGCAGTCTTGGGAGAATGCACTTTTGGAGGGGAAAATGGACACCAAATTGGAAAATTCCACTTGGGTTGGAAAGTAGATTGGTAGGGCATTCCAACAAGCCAACTTGAGCTCAATTTGGACTTCAGAAAGTGCCTCAAAATCAGCAGCAAAGTAGCGCGGCGCATATAGAAATCAGCACGGCGCATATACATTTTTTGCCCAATTTTTCATCTTTCAGCTCAGAAATTCGGCCAGTTTGACTAGTTTTGCTTTGTGATGTAATTTTTGACTTCTCTTGATGTAATTGACTGAACATGGTGTAATTTTGGCACTTAGTTACATGTTCTAGAAGATTCATCCACCAAAGAGTGAAAATTTAATGAATGAATCAGTTTCCTACCTTATAGAGGCAAGTTGTTTTGACTGCCTAGATTGTAGTGCTTTGTTTAGAATTGGTTGAAACATCTCCTAGAATGATGAGATCGACCCCTAGAGACAAGGGAATATGTTGACTTGCCTATATTATGTAATTCCTAAGTCATTTTCATGGTTGGACTCTTGGGAAAAGCTTGACACTCTATTGTACATTCACTTCTGCAATTTTGGCAAAGGAAAGACCAGGGTTTTGCAGCACTGTTTAGGATCCATGTAGCTTTATGTTTTGATGGTGTGCTTCTTTTAGTAATTGTAAGTTTTTATGTGTATCATTTTCCTTCTCTCATCTTCTACAATTGAACAAATGAAGTGTTAAGGTAGAATCCATAGATTGTTATGCTCTGCCTTTGAATTTGTTTGATTTTCCATGTTTTCATCTATTTAAGGAGAATCCTTGAAAGCTTCTTACTCTCCTTAGCTTCTCACTAGTTAGATCTAGCCATTCATTCTCTTTAAAAGCATCAAGACGATCGCCTACCTTGCCCCAAGTAGACCTCTGCAAAAACTGTATCTCATCCCCGCACCCAAAATTGCCTTTTCCTTTGATTCAACAAAAACCTTAAAAAATCAACCTCAAACTCCTTGCACTTCATACCTAGCCTAAGATCAATTGCAAATTTAGTCATCTTGAGCCTCATCGATTACCTTTTGCCGAGATTGACCCAGAGAGAGCCCTCTTCTGTCCTCGTAGGACTAGCTATGAGGCTGAGCGTGGTTTGATGTGCACCTAGAACCTTGTCTTTTCAGCCTGAGACAAATCTGGGCTCTAACATAGTGGCGACCATACTAGGGAAGACCAAATGGTTTGCTTGTTGATGTCATTGGTTTGATAAGCTATAGACGGAGCCTAAAGTTATGTCAGGTAGCCTTCGAAACGCTTTTTCTTTGCATTAGCGCAAGTAGATAAATGCTGCTTCAGTCAATCTCCGGTCTAGCTTGTAAACGTGACATCTAACTTGTTAATTACCCCAGTACATGTATCAAGTTCAGATCTGATTGTTGATGGTAGACAACGATCAGACACTGGCAAGGCTGAAATCATTCACCTGGTGACTCTAAATTAGTTTTGAGATTAGATCCAAAGACTTCACTGAAGGATGATCCTGACCAGTAGAAACATGAAAGGACAATATGGACAGATCAAGTATTCAAGTTGGAATTTCATCCAAAACATTTCATTCTTTGTTATAAATTATTTCTTCTCTTTTCCGGAGAACATTAATAAGGCTTTGCAAAATATACTATGCTTGAGAAAAGATCCCAGGCCTACATTTGATTCCTTCCCTTTGAAGATGGTAAATACCAAAGATTTGCATACCTTTGAGCTTGATCAAGACCTTTCTTCTAAATCTTGTGATGACCATCTTCAAATTGATGAGCCCCAAGAGACCAAGACTGATTCTATACCTGCTGTACATACCCCTACACCTTGTAGAATTCTAGATCGGTATAAACCTCTTATTTTACCTTCTGTTCTCCATGCTTTCCCCAAAAACTATGATCTATACTTACCGAGGTTTGACGGTGAATGTAAGAATGTCAACGCTGAGCAACATGTGCAGAATGTTAAGAATTTTCTAGATCTTTTTGAAGTTGATGAAGAAGATGTTAGTATAAGGCTTTTTGCTCTTTCTTTGCAAGGCAAAGTCAAGAGTTGGTTCAAAACCCTGACTGATGCGAGCATCTCAGATTTCCGGCAGTTCGTCAGAGTTTTTCTCGACAGGTGGATGATCGGGCAGAACCTTCTCTTGATTATAGAAGAGTATAACCAGCTGAAAAGAATGCCAGGGGAGACAGTACAACAGTTTTCAGCCAGATTTAATCAAGTTTATTATTTGATACCAGTTGATATAAGGCCTCCTCCTAGATCTGCTCTCTTGCACTATCCGGATGCCTTTGATATGGAAATGGAGTTTCAGCTGAGAGAAAGGAACCTTGCAACACTTGAAGCGATGCAGAAAAGTGCAGTAAATGTAGAGGCTCCCTTGCTGATCTGAAGGGCAAGGTTGAAAGAAGAAGAGATGAAAAACATAGATCCGGAGGAATCAACATCTCTAGAGGTGAAGCTTGACATTTTGGTAAGTGCAGTGGAAAATATGATGGACAAGATCAATGCAAGGAATGAGAATAGTATTCATGCCCATGGCTCACTGATTGAAGAAGAACAAGCTACTGATCCAAAACATCTTATTTAGTATCCCAATTGTTATAGATCTGATAATGATTGTCTTATTAATCATCTTGGAGAAGAGAGATCTGTTGATATGACATGTATGCTTGATGATGTATTTTATACTGATGATTTGCCTCAGTTTGATCAGTATGATGATGATTATGTTCTCCAAACAGAAGCTAATCTTGCAAACAAATCAGTAGCTAGTTTGTGGGAGGAGGAAGTTCACTTACAGCAGCTCGAATACAGTGATCAACCGATGCATATCAGCTATGAAAATGACGAGGAAAGTGCAAAAAATTTTGAAGTAAGTGAAGGATGTTTGCCTTTTTGTTTTGCTTCCTGTCAGTTCATCAGAGATAAAATTCATGCACTCAAAAATCAATTGTCGATAAGTTTCGATCGTGACCACCTTGAGAGCAATGAAAACCTTGTTCAAGACTTTTCATACCCAGATTTGCAGCCCCCGAATGCGTTTGATTGTCAAGTTGCAAATAAAGACTTGGAAGCTAGAACATATGCTCAGATGATGCAAGATAATTCCATACCATTTTGTTTCGAATCATTTCAGTTTTTGAAGGGAAAATTGCATAGTACATCTTTAGTAAAAAATGAGCAGCATGTAGGCAATCATGTAATCACAATGGAACAAATAGAAAATGGGTTGCAACAACGTTTTCAAGTTTTTCATGATCCAATAGCTGATGTTTTGGATGAGGTTTGCAGTCAAAGTCTTTCTCCATTAATTACATGTGAGCCTGAAACGTGTACTGATATAAACTTGACCCGGCAGCTGGTTTCTTTGTCATTTTCAGTAGGAGTCTCGTCACAAAGCTCAGATCAAATTTTGCACTCACGGTATGAAGAGAAGAGAAGTAATCCATTGGATGAGCTAAATCCCAGTGTGCATGAATTTCAAGATCCTTATGCAGTGTTTTTGGAGGCAGATAGAGAATCCATAGCATTCAACGGATCTGTTTCCAAGTTGTCATGGGAGTTTCCTTTCAGTAGTTCTCTCTTGTTGTTCATAAGCGAGCACTTGCGGAGAATTCAACCAGCAGACGAAATACTTACTTGGTTGCATTATTTGTTTCATTTCACTTGATCAGGTGATGAATGAAACTGTTATAGTAGGTTTTGATGAATAAGCTCCACTTTGAGCATCATTTCCAGTTTATCGGTTGTGTTTAAGTATTGAGTCAGTTTTTAGTGGAGTGAGAGTCAATTTGTGTCATCGAGTCATCAGTTTTCAGTCAAGCATTTTAGTTTGAGTTTTTGACTCCATTGCCCATGGATAAGGCACTGTTTTCTCTCCCAAAGATCTGCCGTCCTTGGCACCTCCAAGGAGCTACCATCCCCATTGGAGCCAATGTTAGTGTCAGTCTTTCCACCCTTCCTCCAGTGATCGAATATGCTCTTACAAAGTGGTCTCAGAGTGTCAAGGTCAAATTTTGTCATTTCAGTGAGTCTTCAAGCAAAATTTGGTCACTAGGCCTTAGGTCTAGGGTTTGCTTTCACTCCTTTCAAAGTTGCCCAAATGTCAGTCTATGTCACTATTCAGCTGATTCTATCATCATTCAGAGGTTTATCATCATCATGTTAGGTTCCATTGGGTCATTTTACACCTTGTTCATGCTTCAGTTGCGCATAGGCAAGGTTCATTTCCCTCTCCTAGGGTTTTGAAGGCAATTTCTCTTGAATGGTCAAATCATTAGCAAAACTTGTATCCATATGTTCATACACCTTCCCCTATCCTTCATGTACCTTATTAAACACTTCCCATCACTGAAATCCCCCAAATTCCTCATTTTCGCACAAACCCTGGTTTCTTGCTACAACTTGGCAATTTTCTAGGTTGGGCCTGTGTTTTGCCCTTTTGGACCCCTTCCCCTCACTCAATATTTGAGATTCCACTTTCCCCTACTTCCTAACATCCCTCCCTACTTCTAAAAATTTTCTCAAGAATTTAGAAGCTCCCTATCCCCTTCATTTCGCTTCATTTCGACAAATCTCTTGTTCCGCACATCAGGATAAGTTTCACTCAAATGATGTTTCTAAGAAATTAAAGATGAATTTTGGAAAATTGAGAGAGATTTTTGTCCACAACAGGCCAAGAAAGAAAAATTACCTTCACGTTCTACACAGGTGTCATGGTTTTAGAGAAATGTCAAAAATACAATCGCCTCGGGAGGATTGATGCACCTCTGAAGTGACCTTGGGAAAATCAAGTTTTCTCCTAGCTTGGATGGCCAAATGACTTGCTTGATACATCAAATGATAACTATACACAAAGAGCTTTCCAATGGGCTATCATGAGCTCAATTTGGAGTTGAGGAAGGCATCCAAAAGTTGACTGTAATAGCACTCTACCTTTGGGTAGCCTCATTTGGCACATTTTGACTAGTCTTGGGAGATTTGATTTTTGATAGATCAAATGAACTCCAAATTGAAAAATTCTAATTGGGTTGGAAATTAGACTCAAATACCTTTCCAACGAGCTATCCTGCGCCCAATTTCAACACCAAGATGGCCTCCACAAGTCTCCTACAAAAAGAGCTATGCACAGGCTATATGCGCCGTGCCTTCCATATGCACCGCGCCAGTGTATTTTTGCACTGAGAAATGAAGCTATATGCGCCGCGCCTTCCTTGTGCGCCGCACCATCAAAAACTTCACAAACTTGCTCCAAATCGCCTAAAACCTATGTATCATCACTTGTTCAAGTAGGTTAACCCTCTGTTATTGCTTTTTATCCAAATTTGATGGTGGTTTGATGGTGTTTGTGTATGGTGAGTGTTCAAAAGGAAACCAAACCCTACCTTTGAAATTTCTCAAAGCAAATTGCTGCCTAGGGTTTCAAACTGTTGTTTTGTTACCAAGTCCATCCTTTATTCCCTCACCACTCTCTTATTCCATTTTTCTCTTGATTTCTTGATCCCTAAACTCACATATCCCTAAAAAGTTCACTAATCCCATATTCCAAATCTCATTTCTCAAAATTCCACATGAAAATTCCCAAACCCTAGCTACACATTCCTAAACCCTAATCGTTATCCCAAAATCTAAATACTATTCCTTAAACCCTTTGTTCCCCATATCCAAAAATGACATCAAGTCTATCTTTGCCAATGAAGCAAGGAAATCAATTTTAATCAAACACCATCCTTTGTTCTTCAAGGCAATGATCCATTGTTGACAAAGGCACCTTCAGCCACGAATCAGTTGCATGTACATCTAAGAAATCAGTTTGAGGCACAAAATCAAAGCTTGATGCAAACAAAATCAGGCAATCAAATGCAATCTCCATCTGGTTCACATGTAGAGTTAGCTAATCAGGGGTAGTCACAAAGTAATAACCAATTTCTTACTCAATTCACACAACAGGCACACTCATCTTTCAAGGACAACCTTTAGGCCAGGTACAGTCTTCTGCCGCTAGTCAAATTTTGCCTCAGATATCGGGTTGCCATTCCTATAATATTAATTACTTGGGCCAGCAAATTTATGATCAAGGTATTCCAAATCAGATTAATTATTAGCCTTTAAATCAAAGTGATATCTCAGTCAAGCTCCTTGAATCGAAGGGGGCAGAAAATTTTGCTAGGCACTCTACAAAGTGAGATGAGTGATATGAGGTCAAAGAGACTATTGAACAGGGCCAATAGGGACAATGCATTGTTGAGACACATGGCTGTCCACTACAGGGCACAGAACAAATTTTGCAAGGCACGGATAAGGAATCTAAAGGCGAATTTGAAGAAGGTAATCAAAAAGCAAAAGAGGAAAAAAGTGCATGATCGACTCCAAATCTTGGTCAAAGCCTCTTTGGCTAAGCATGGTACTTGATTGGGGACCCCCAGCCCAAATTTCAAGAAATTTGGGGCATTTTTGGTGATGTTGGAAATTTTTGTGTTAAAAAACATGCTTTTTCCCTATATGCGCCACGCACCTTGCGCGACGCATAGGATTGGGAGATCCAAATTACAAATGGCTTGTAGTTTTGGATTTTTCATGAGAAATCATGAATTTTGGTACTTGGACAAGAAACTTGGGCAAGTTCTGGGTCCCCAAAAGGTCAAAAAACATGCAAAAAATAACCTCACTGCCCCTATTTTGACACACAGGAAGCAGTCTTGGGAGAATGCACTTTTGGAGGGGCAAATGGACACCAAATTGGAAAATTCCACTTGGGCTGGAAAGTAGACAGGCAGGGATTTCCAGCAAGCCAACCTGAGCTCAATTTGGACTTCAGTAAGTGCCTCAAAATCAGCAGCAAAGTAGCGCGGCGCATATAGATTTTTTGCCCAATTTTCACCTTTCAGCTCAAAAATTCAGCCAGTTTGACTAGTTCTGCTTTGTGATGTAATTTTTTACTTCTCTTGATGTAATTGATTAAACATGATGTAATTTTGGAACTTAGTTACTTGTTCTAGGAGATTCATTCACCAAAGAGTGAAAATTTAATGAATGAATCAGTTTCCTACCTTATAGAGGCAAGTTGTTTTGACTGTCTAGATTGTAGTGCTTTGTTTAGAATTGGTTGAAACATCTCCTAGAATGATGAGCTCGACCCCTAGAGGCAAGGGAATGGGTTGGCTTGCCTATATTATGTTCTAAGTCATTTTCATGGTTGGACTCTTGGGAAATGCTTGACACTCTATTGTACATTCACTTCCGCATTTTTGGCAAAGGAAAGACCAGGGTTTTGCAGCACTGTTTGGGATCCATGTGGCTTTATGTGTTGATGGTGTGCTTCTTTCAGTAATTGTAAGTTGTTATGTGTATCATTTTCCTTCTCTCATCTTCTGCAATTGAACAAATGAAGTGTTAAGGTAGAATCCATAGATTGTTATGCTCTGCCTTTGAATTTGTTTGATTTTCCATGTTTTCATCTGTTTAAGGAGAATCCTTGAAAGCTTCTTGCTCTCCTTAGCTTCTCACCAGTCAGATCTAGCCATTCATTCTCTTTAAAAGCATCAAGACGATTGCCTACCTTGCCCCAAGTAGACCTCTGCAAAAACTGTGTCTCATCCCCGCACCCAAAATTGCCTTTTCCTTTGATTCAACAAAAACCTTAAAAAATCAACCTCAAACTCCTTGTACTTCATACCTAGCCTAAGATCAATTGCAAATTTAGTCATCTCGATTCTCATCGATTACCTTTTGCCGATATTGACTTGGAGAGAGCCCTCTCTTGTTCTCGTAGGGCTAGCTACGATGCTGAGCGTGCTTTGATGTGGACCTAGAACCTTGTCTTTTCAGCCTGAGACAAATCTAGGCTCTAACAGCGTGCTCATGAAAAATACTGCCCTCCATCCAAAAGTGGTGTGATATGGCCTAAAACAATCTCCCCGCCTAAACCTAAATTGCTCACTATTCATTGACCAATTCTCATGCTAAAATCTAACCGTTGTCGGTTAAAAGGCCGAAAAAGCCCCATTTTGCTCTTTTTGCTCATTTTCACTGCAAATGTCTATTAACCAATTCTAACAGCCTGAATCTCTGCACAACAAATTTAACCACCTTTTTCCACTCGAAGACACTGTAGACATCAAATTGAAGCAGCAAATTGACAAATTGAAGCCTCAGAAGTCTCTACTGCCACCTTAGAACCATATCTGCACACCAAACCATCAAATTTCCAGGTATTCTTGAAAGAACTAGAACGAACCTGTAATTTGAGTTATACATAGTAATTATTAAAGGGAACTAATTAATTAAATTAATTAAAGAACCTTGCTAAATTGAAGAAAATCTTACTGCGTGTCCAAAAACCTTGTTCTACACACTATAATTACCCTCCCACTATTCTATAGCTTTCAACCTTACTCCTAAAGCTGCAGAAAAAGTAAATTCCATTGAATAAACCAAATTATGGCTTCCCAAACCTCTCCGGATATATGACCTCTACAAACCCCTCACCTGGATATTGACCACGTCCCATTAGCCGACATAGAATTTCAAATTAAAGGTACTGCTTCCCCTAGCTACCCATTGAAACTCCACTGCTTGAGTAAAGATAAGTTCCTGAACCAGAATGATGACATTCAACTATGGGAGTCAAATTTTCCCAAATACTTGTTCCCATAAGTACACTAATTCCTAGAAATCATCCACTTCTGCCAAGCTTGTTATGTCCCCAGTCAAAGAGCCATAGTCTCCCCTGACCAATAGGTTTTATTCACTATTACTGCAAACTCAATAAATCAAATGTTGTAGATCCAACCAAGTCCAAATGAGACCCCACTTTCCATTTAAGGCTTACTTGAACTCTACACCAAGCTAGAACTTTCCAAGAAAGCTTAGATCTTTCAGACTTTCGTCATTGAAGAGTCTCATACTCAAAAAGATAGTCCTCCATATGCCGCCACCATTTTCTCGGAGAGAGGAAGAAAAATTATAACCATGCTCTCTTTCATTCTAGGGTACACCACTGATGAACATGTGGATGGCGTTGTTCTTGCTTGACTTTATATCTTTTTCCCAGACAAGCCTCTTGTTATAGTATACAACTTTGCTCAGGTCATAGCAGAAAGAATCCATGAACAATTTATCAGACTACAAAATGAGAGAGTGTTCAGATATTCATCAATATTATTTCACATGTTCTTATACTTTCAGTTAGACAAGTTTCTAGTCATCATCCAAAAATTAGAAACCAAGGGAAATCCAAGATCTGTCATCTTTTGGACACCATTTATCGAAAGATATTCCACTATCTTTTGTTATAAAAAATTCATTGATTCATTTGTTCATCCTGTTATAAACATGCTAACTAGTAGCTATCAACCCAGGATAAGTGAGGATATTAAGAGAGTTTTACAGTTGGCTAAGAAAAGTAGAGTGGGAGACTGGTATCTATACTAGGACCACATAGAAATCAGAATATATGGATGCCAACTTAGTCCCTACAAACTGCCCAAATACCTCTCCATGAGGATATTTGCATTAGAGTATTTCAGGCAAATCATAAACTCTGATAAAGTTAATTTCATGTCAGCTAGGAAGAAGACTCAATTTAAAATGAAAAACCAATCGGGCCGTTTTATTTGTAATTATAGGGAAGCTAGACTAGAAGCAGACAAAATCTAACCGTAGATCAACTTCAAAACCAGTGTCAAGTGATAGTATGACCCTAATGGTGTCATAAATAAGTTAAGGCTCAAATTCAAATTGAGTCCTTTCATACATGAGCCCATGCCAGACATTGAGTGATTTTCCAACCACTCAGAATGGTTGGAGGACACTTTAATAGATGTGGAGAGTACCTTAATTGATGTGGAAAAGCAGATTGATACTAGATCCTTTCTGCACGTTCTAGCCTTACAAGAATAGATGGGTATTACTCCCACTTTACAGGCTCTTGCAAATCAGGGTATAAATGTAAAGAGAACAAGGAAAGAAGGTTCTACCTCAGGGATGGACACTACAGATGACAAATTTGAGATCAGTTAGAGGAACATGCCCAAGATTAATCCTGTAACTAAGCAAGAAGACACCATTGAGGTAATTGAAATCACTGAAAATAACACAATGATGGGAAAGAGAAAAGGTCTGACAATTTCATAGGAAACACATCAACCCTCCACCTCATACACTCAAATCATTGAGAAACAACTTAGCATTGAAGTCTCTTCATCCAGAAAGCTAGTGGATAAAGAGAAATATATAAAGGAAAAATACAAGGAAATTAAGTTGATGAGTGAGGCATTAAAGGCAGAAACATATGCCCAGTACTTTAGGAAAACACCTACCAATCAAAATATGTTAATGTCAACCTTTGACATTAAGACAGGTAAAATGAAAATGACATTCATGCAGCCTACAATCCAGTAGCCCAAATCATCAACAGACTACAAGAAGATTGAATTTGATGTTTTGGCTAGGGATGTTCACTCTATTGGCCAAATTGAGTTCCATAAATAGGCAGGTGAGATGATGTACTCCACAATTACCATTAAAGCAATGACCGTGAAAAAACTTCAAAGCTCACTGGACAACATCATAGCACATTATAAGCTAGAAAGGGAATCCTCATAGGTCAAGGATAACAGAATCAAGTCATTGGAAGACTTGGTGATTGAGCTTGGATATAATCCCAATGATGTCAAAGTTGTAGAAAAAATGATAAAGAAGAAAAATGAGGATATTTCCACTTTAAAGAAACAATTGAAGCTTCCTCATTCAGAGCATCCACAGACTAAGGAGGTCCTTGAGAGCCAAACCCAATAGGAGGAGATGATGGATCTCATTCTCCAATTAAATGATCAATTGAAATAAATGGAGAAGGAATTGGATAGTTTGATACAGTTAAAACATGCCAGCCTTGAGACAGCCACTACCACTACTATTACCACAGTAACTACGGTAGTTCCATCAAATTTGGAAGCTTCATTGGCCCCTACAACTCCACTAGCTACAACACTTCCAGCTGCAACAACATCTACATCAGCAACAGGTTCAACAACAACAACATCTCAGCCAAGTGATGAGGAAAGTAAGTTGGTCAAAGCCATGGAGGACATGTCCATCCAGACCACTGAGATAAATAGACTCAAAGAACAGATAAGGCGTCTAGAGGATGAGAAAAAACCAGCTCAGATTATGCACAAGAATGAAGTTTAGAAATCAAACAGGTTAACTGAAAGAATGAAGAATTTGGAGAAAGGGTTAACATTGAAGGAGCCACTTACCCAAGCTAAAGAATAGCTATGGGCCAATATCATTGACTCTGCCAATGATATTTGGCCATCTATACAAGTCGTCTTTGAACAAAATGATTTAGTCAAAGAGGCTACTAAAGAAATTCAGAGAGTTAAGGCCGAACTTGGAGACATTCCAAAAGAAGCCACCAGAATAATCCAATTCCTTAACTCTAAAAATAAATATGAATTGTAGGAGCTAGACATAGCTCACAGGACTGGCACTATACTAGAGGTGAAAAATGTGTTCAGCAAGAGGAACTTAATGATGAACCTTGAGGACAAATGCCAAACCATGGAGATGGCTATAGGTAGGTTCATGTTTAAGTTTGATGCTTTAAGGCAGAAAGGTCTGCCAAATCCCTTGGTGATAAATGAAAGATTAATGCCACATGAAGACTATAACAGAAAAACGAGAGAGGTGGCAAGAGATCAAACCAATAATTCTTCTATGAAAGGGATGCCTATAGGAAAGGTTCTATACCAAACATTTGAGAACCTATTTTATCTCCAGCATGAGGTAAAACACCTTTCTATGAACAAGCCCACCTTTGCAACATACATAGAAGGAGATGAAGTCTATAGGAGAATGTAAAAATTAAATTACCAGATTACGAGTCTTGGGAGAAATTAAATGACTTACTGTAAAAATGCAAAGTAAAAGTGAAAATAGAGCAGTAAAAAAAAATCAACAGGTCAGCCTAGTCAAAGAGTATCAGATGAAAGAGGATCAGTTAAGAGGAAAATTAAAAGAACAATTTGCGTGGAAGACAAACACCATATGAGAAAAGGTTGCAAAATATTTGATAGCACAACATAATAAAAAGGGACACATTGCAACAGTTGAATATTTGTCTCTATCTTCTTGCATGAAGATATTTCTTTTTCCTATAATAATTCCCAAGATAGTTTGGGATATTTTGTAAACTACTTTTCTATGAATACTTCATAATTTGAAGTATAGTGTGTGGATTACTAGACATTTCTATAGTTGTATTAATTTGTAACCTGAGGGTTCATTGTACCAATTTTTCAAGTTAGCAGACTGGATTGAGTAATAAAGAAATTTCATTACAGGATTCATCTGTTGGGCCACTTTAGTGAAGTATTTTCTTTTGTCAAATTTTTTTTTTCTTAAGTGTTTCACAAACTTTCATGTTATCTAAATTGAATGAAATAGCTGGAAGTTTATTATAGAATGTGTTTAAGTACACTCTACCTTGAATAGTTAATCATTTTGATGTTTTCTTCTAATATCCAAATTAGGGAATCCTTCATTGCTCCCTAGTTTTGATTGACCCCTACCATTTCCTTCATTATCTGGTTTGAGGAACCCTTAGTTGCTCCTTGACCCTGATTAAAAGCCACTTCACCATACAGCCTTAAGATTTGAATTTACTTAGCTACCTTTCCCTGTAAACACTATCTTTAGAACTTGATCGAGTCCTGTTGTTTTGACACTTGACCCCATAGCCCAATGGTAAAAGAAATCCCTCTATCCATATAAATTAATGATTCCATCACCAAATCGAAATCAAAACCAAAGTACAATCATAACTAGCATAAAAGTAGTTAACTAAACAAAATTAAATCATAAAGAGAGAGCCCTCTTTGAGCATTAGGAAGGCTAGATCCTAATATCCAAAGTAGGTTTGTGGTTACCTCTATCATTTCTTTCATAAATTTTGGAGTGATAACAGGTTCTCCTCAAATTTTGATTTCTAAATGAATGAACAATGTATCTTTGACCTAATAGATGATAATGCAACTAATGATGTTAGGTAACAATGCTTCCTAGTGATTCTCAGATAAGTATGAGAACCCTATTGTAATATACCTTCATTGTTATCAAATTATTTTGATTTGACTGAGCTATATTGGATAAAATGGCTGGAAAGCCATGGGGACAAAATATTAAAATAAATATGTAAACGAATATTTATTAATAAATAAATGGGATGTATGCACATGAGAATGACACACCTAGAAATGAGATGCTTGACATGCCTTCATGATAAGAATTCTAGATATTATAGATAAGCATAATTGATGGGAGAGAAAGATACATTAAGTTGTTTAGCTAGAGAAATATGTTAAATATGGAAAAGAATAAAAGCTTTGCAGGAGGGAAAGGCGAGCTTTTATGGAAAAGCCTAGGCAAGTGGATAAGACAAGGTCTACAAAGCGAGACACCATTAAAGGAAACCTTATCAATAAGGAAAGGTACTAAATACCTATTGAAAGTATCAATAAGGGTTGGTGATTCCTTGGAAAATTAATCTCAACTCGGAGGAACCGGTGGAGCGGTTCATGGTTGGGAGGATAATGTGTTCTGCTCAAGTACAATTCCCACATTGAATACAGTGAGCATATCTGATTATATCTGAAATTTAAATATAGCAGTCATGATTATTTCTATGTTACATGATTCACTAGCATACATGTTATATTTGATTGCATTTGTCAGTTGTAAACTTCTATTTATATTTGGATGCATTTTGTTTGTATGAATGAGGGAGATATACAGGTAACGGAATGTATTTAAGTTTCAGACAAGGTATGAAACTATGAACATTTAACAATTCATAATATTTGTATTTGGGAGATATAAGATATTGAAAACTAGGATAAGTGGTACTAAATAGGGAAGGAATGATGGATTTCAAAACCTCGCTTATATTCTCTAAGAATATAGGATATCTGAATGCTAAGAATAAAACATGATGCATTTGAAGGCTGCAATTCAATACCTAGCCCATGAGTCATATGAAAGTAGAATACCTAATTCTAGGAGGCCATGATTGATGCACTTATAAACCAGTGTATACCAAAACTTTCCCTGTAAATTGAAACCATGCGGTCACTGGAGGTTGAAAATATTGTTGAGAAATAAAAATAAAATATCTGGAGACAACTGATTGATACGAATTATGTGCCCAAAATTCTCTGATAAAGTTTAAATGTCACTCCCTTCTTAAGCTTATGTTAGGAATTTAGTAATTACAATAGATTCAAGAGTTAAGGTATTTTGGTAGAAATAAATCTGACTTCGGAACCTGTCAAAAGAAACACTGTAATTTAGAAAAATTATTGTTAGAAATTTATTATAGTTTAACGTAAAAAAAAATGAATTAGTTCTCAGGAATGATGCCTACTATTGAATGAAATGAACTTGCAATAGAATAGAGGTTTGGTGGGAGTTACCAGAATCTAAAATCGTAGATGAGTAAGTTGTGTTATCCGAGAAAGGAAAGAACCCACTGGTATTTACCAGAATCTAAAATCCTAAATGGGTAGTTCCAACATGGTTGTAGCGAATCTTTTCCACATCACCAGTTGATACTCATTCCCAAATTTAAACCCCGAATTTAACATTAGAATAGTGCCTACTTGAAAGAGAATAATTCTGGAAAAATACGATTGCTTCTACTTGTATCTTCATTCAACAATGAAGGACAAAGGAGAAGAAAATAAAGATGAGTTCCCAACTCAGTGTTGACGTATGCATATGAACGAAACTTGTGTTCTCTTGTTGGAAATGATGGTTGAACAAAAATAAATCACTAAAGAAAGAGCGAACGACATAAAATATTATATATGCGCTAACTGAATCAAGACAATGAAAAGAATAAAATATAAATAAATTATTGAAGAAAGAATGGAAAGAATTAAATGACTAGTAACAAATATTGTAGTAATTTGATCCATGCAAAACAAGTATAGACATTTAAACAAAATAAAAATCATCCAAAACACTGAGACAGTAACTATACAACTTAACTATATATATATAGAACGACTTTGATAAGCTATATTTATAAAGGAAATGAGAGTCGAATCCATTAAGTAATTGAAGGGATATATTTTCCCTCCTGAAGCTATATACATTCCATTACGAAAAATTATAGAGATGGAAATTCAGTAAGTACTCTAAACCACAAAACTTGGCCAAGTTAAAAGAATCAGCAGTGGCCATTAACAAGAGATACGACAAACAAATAGTGACGTCCTTGATAGGGCGCGTTGTAGCTAAAAGGAAAATATAAGATGAGGTTCTATCTCCTCTCTTTTTTTTTTACTGATGAAAGGTCGTTTAATGAATGTGATGTCATAAGTCCTTAGATGAGTAGGTATAGAGTGCAAAACAAATTTGGATGCATTCTATATCTATAACATTTTACTAGAGTATAAGTGGGACATTATTTGGGTACATAGGTGTCTTATAGATGTAAGTATGTTCATAAATGCTCTATTGTTCAATCTTTATAGTTAGGTTGATGTTAAGCCATAGGCTAGAATAAGTTCCTTATTATTTTGTGTGGTCCTAATGTTGGGAGAAAATGTATGATTGTCATCCAATTCATACGTTGTTTGAGAGCGAAATCTTATAAGTAAATCATAATAGAGGAGAATATATGAAGAATCTGATGTAGATATTCTAGACTTTTGTATCATGAATAACTAATGGTTGGTTATTATAGTGGTGAAAGATGAATTGAAGCAATATTGTTTGATACCCAGTGATAATGGTATATATTTCATAGTTGGAATTATGAGTTTGCGTCACGGACGACATAATAATGTTCTAGACATAATAAAGAGTTTTTGGAATTTCATCCTAAATAATAGCACTGATATTCCTTGTGGTAGCAATGGGTATTTGTTGGAGATGGAAAATGAAGGTACAACTTTTATTATATCGGATCAAAACCATCACCATATGGAATGAAGAATCACATGTTATATTTGGGGGAAGTCTAACATGGTGTGTGAAAATTATCTATTCTGGTTAGTGATGTTTTTGAGATTGATCTTATATAGAGTTGGTACTTGGGAGGAGAACTATAATAACATGTGATACTATAAAATATTGTACTTATTTCCTCCATGACATGGAGCATGTAAATAATATGTAACCATATATATCTATGTATTATGTAAATTGAATATCATTGTAGGACTCTTGTAAGAATGCATACCCATTCTCCATGTGTCCTTGATGATCGAGATAACTTGTTTAATATAGTGCACAACCTCTGAGAAAGTTTGGGCCATGTGTTAGTTGAATTCTCTATGTGTCGATTGTGTTATTTGTAAACTATAGGGGGTGTGATAGGCCTTAAAACATCAAGTTGCATATACATATGTTCGAGAATATATGTATGAATATGAATGAACCATCTACTAGAAGGATATCTTAGTGGGTTGGTAGTTGCAACAATTATGTATCCATGTATTTTGGTGGATATGCATGCCTTTATGTGGATGTTGACAATTTGGCCATGTCTACAAGATTGAGGAATGAGCCGCAAATGCCAAGTTATATTATATATATACTTTATTATTGAAGAGTTTCTTTTATGCATTGAACCAATGGAAGATGTTGGATGAAGACTTTCCTAACAAAGATAAAAACTTGTCCAACTTACCAAGGGTGAAAGTTGGGATTATTAACTCCTACCTATCATATAGAATATTATGTGATTCTTATGATCATACATGAAAAGGTTGTGGCTTTTCAATGTATTAATCATTGTGATGTAGAGTTGGTCATGTGTATTCTTCTTATGTGTTTTTAGGAGGTTTTTGAGTCATGGCTTGGTGGGAGATTTTGGTGAACAACATTTTTTGAGTTAGTGCATAACTGAAATTTCCTTAACAAGTTTTTAATGTGAAAAGATAACATGCCTATCTCAAAACAAACTCTTATTTATTTATATATGTACTATTACATTTTCAAATAAATTTAAGGCACACAATTTTGGTGTATAAAATATGCTCATTATCTTATTATTTAAATTAAAATTTCAAATATTAAAATATTTTTACTTTTTTCTAAATATCTATGAAGTAAAAAAATACAAATTAATATTACATGAATTGCATTCTATCACAAGAATCCAAAAGGTTATTCATCTATTGGTAGCTATGCAAAACATTAAAACAAAACTTTATGGTTAGGTTTATCATGATCTCGACAATTTTCCTCGTTACTGCTCAAACAATCCATGATGAGAGAAATAAATGTGAAACAATTGGGGTAGGCCAACAATCCATATGGATCGATACATTTATCAAGCGGCTTCACTTTAACATATTAATGTCACTTTTAGAGATAGTGTACCAATTACCTTATATAGAATAAATATTAAAATTTTATACACCCAAAGGTTTTTTATTATTTTATCTGGATGTGAAAAGTGAAAAATGTAATGCATGAAAATTTTTATTTAGGTCTCCCTATGGTGAAGAAGACATGCATGGCCAAGAGGTAGCAAAATAAAATATAATTGCATGTGATATATGGTTGCTTCTAATGGTGCGAAGGCCAAGAGTAGAGGTTATATATGCATTTTTTTCACCTAAACATCTCCTCCATCTACTCTATCTTTCCCTTGCAATTTTTGATGCAATTTCTTGTTCTAATAGATTAAAATATTAGGAAGGTGAGTGCTATAACAATGATTTTGACATTGAATCACATTGGGAGGAATTTTTTTTATATCCCATTATGAGGGAAAAACATCCCTTTATCTTTCCCTTTTAATGAACTATCTCACATTTTGAAACCTTCACATAGTTTGTCCAATTGATGATGGTCGAAATTTTTTTCCCTCTTATTACCTACTTTTAAACACTTTGTTTATTTAGTTACAGTTATGCTCTATCCTCACTTTTGGGGAAACTCAAAGTCGTGCATTCCTTTTTATCTAAACCTAACAACTCAAAATTGTCACTCTATATTCACCATACTCAACTGGTCTCATGTTCAATTGTAGAGGAGCCTAGTAGAGCAAGTGTGCCTTCTCCATATCCTTAGTAGAAAATATGATGCATATGATGGAGTTTCTAACACCCATATGATCAAGTAAGTATAACGAATTTGATCTCTCCCTACAATTCCTTTGACTCCTATAGTTGCGGCTTCAACTAGGCTAGCTAGGTAGTTGAGGTTAGTGAACTGTGATTAGACGGGAAAGTTTAGAATGGACATGAGGCTTCGCTAATGTTTAGCTAGTCAAAGCACCTATCAACATTGTTTTTTCTGTGATAGGGCGTGTGACCAAAGGAGCTTAATTTTAAATTAGGTTCATGGAGAAAATATTTTATGGAAGATATTTGTTTTATGTTGGGGAAGACGTAATAATATTTTATATTAAATTTGAATAACAATAATATTTATTCTGTATCTCCTATAACTCATACACAAAGTGGGGTAATAATGATGGGCATGTAGCATCAATCTCCACTCCTTTTAATCCAAACGTATGCATGAAAACCTTTGTGTCAGTTCCGCTGCAAATCCTTCATTGTAGAGTTTGGAGTTAGCACGTACCTCTACATGAAAAAAGATACACATGCATTTTCACTTGATCTTTTCACATTTTGTCCATTCTTTCTATGGATTATAGGACTTGAAGTTTCAAATACTTTCTATTCATGCCTATTTGTGAATGTAACTATGCACATATTCTTTACCTCAACTAATATGAAAAGAATTTTTGAGCTTATCTCAAGGAACAAATACATGCTTCAAGAATCGAAGTTAGAAAATATTCTAAAGAATAAAATAACTATGAAATTAACCTCTTTCATTTCAAATCTTTGAGGATTCTATTGAGAGTTTTTTAGAGAAAATTATTAATTGGCCCTCTTTTTTGCCCTTTTTCTTAATATAAAGTGCATCTCTTATACAATGCTAATCAAGATATTTACATCAAATATTGGATCAAATGGCCATCGAATCTACATATTTGTTTCATTTTCCAATAGAAGGATAAACTCTCAACATGTCAACTTAGCTCCAATGTTCTTGGAATTGATCATTAGTCTGAAAGATGACTACTCTTCTTTGAATCTATAACTATGTTTAAGCTTTGAAAATGGATTTTTCTCCAAACTAATCTTCGAAATGGCCTTATTAAAGGATTATCTATATATTTTCCACTAGAATGAATGGCTTGTAAGTTTAAAAGTCTAGAAAAGTTCCCTTTTGTGAAGCCAAATCATCCCATTGTCAGCAAGAGTTCCTCCTTTTCCCGAAATTGGAGCGAGAAAAACATTGAGTAGTCTTATCAACCTCCATCATCTTATCCTTTCAAGTCTTAACATGTCAAACAAAGTCTTAACCATCTTGCATTGTGTAAAGCACCTTTATCTTATAAACTACCATTGAATGTCTTTTATCCAGAAACTTGGAATTTGAAGGAAGCTTTAGTTGTCTATTTAAACTTTCTTCATTTTTGTTTGAAACTTTGAAAATGTTAAAACTAGGAATGTAGTGTTACAGAGTGAATAAATATGTGTGAAATGGTTGTCTAACAACATCCTCAAGAAGCGAAAATGGAAGTTATTTATATTTTGAGTTGTGAGGAGAATAATTGTGCAGATGATAACAAATCTAGAACTAATAGAATTCATGTAGATAAATTACTAAATCAAATAGTGGTAGTGCATGTTGTTTGATGAGTTATTTGTTACAAGATTTATTTATGAAATTATTCAAATAGTGGAAGGAAGGTAATAAATTACAAAGAATGTCCAAATATTTTCTAGGAATTTTCTTTTTAATCTTTTCCGTGGAGAAAATGTTTTTTTTTTCTTTTATATTTTGGAAGAACAAAATACAATCTTCAAGTGCATACTACATTTCAACATATAGTGTTTCATCTTTAACTTTCTAGTTGATTTTATGTGTGTTTCATCACTAATTGTCTACTTCATTTTAGGTTCTTGTTCATATGCCCTCGAAAAAATATCTCTTCTATTAAAGGGAGGAAAAAAATATCTCTTCTGTTAAAGGGAGATCATTGCCAGTGTCCATGACTTAACTTCAGTTCACTAATCAACCTTACATAAAACATATGACTATTCTAATAACAACATTCACCGATCAACCTTACCTGAAACATATGACTATTCTAATAACAACATACAACAGAGTAAAATGTCCGTGAAACTAACACATTACGTATAATTTCAATAAGAAGAAAAAAAATTAGAAAGGACTTTACACCAACTGTGTGTAGGTCACTAAATGAAACACATGAGAGAATCCCTATCGAAACAAGATTCTAATAACTAATTTGCTTGTTTATCATTATTAGTTTGTTATTAGTTTAATGTTAATGAATGCAACTTACAATGTTTAATTTTTAAAAATAAGTATGTATTGTTCAATATTATTCAAAGAACTAATTTTCAAACATTTGATTTGACCATAGCTTGAAGTTCTTATTACAACCTTTGCAGGCCATGTGAATAAATGCCTCATATACTTTATGTCATAATTTATGGATATTAATTTAAGAAGTTCTTGAACAAAAAATAGATAGGAATAAAATGTATAAATATATTTCTCACCATTATTTATTTCCTTAGCCCTTATGTAAGCTTAAAATTGTAAATGTGCAGACTTACTAGTGGTTAACACCAAACAAAATTTATGCAAAAAAAAGCTATGTATCCACTTCACATCTAAATTTATCAATTCCTCTCAAAAACAAGATTAAAAGAATTCATTTGCCTATTAATCACTATTAATTTAGCCAACATTAATTTAAATTATAATCTAGCTAACATTAATTAATGTAATTTTTTTTGGGATGCAATTCTCTTTATAAAAATTCTAACGGGAAAGACTAACCTGCCCTACCGCATATGTTTCACTTATTAAAACCAAAATAGATTTATAGGAATTTCAGAGTAGTAAACGCATTCGGATCCATACTTATGAACCAATAGAAATCAAAATGATTATGACCTAAATTTACTTGCAAGAGTCCCACCCATGTACAGTTACTCTGATCAGTTCTATCTATAGCTCGCATTAGTTGCTTCTGGCATACATAGAATCTTACTAAAAGAAGAATGTAATTCTTTTTTAAAGAACGCTTTTTCCGCTGCAATGGATGATTTCCAGACACAGAGACTAAGAAAGCTGCCAAATTTAGAGAATATGTCAAGCTCGGCAGTAACTCCACAAAGCAAAAACTGATTCGTATCTTATTCCATCAGGCAGGTTTTTGTTATATACAACAGGGAGAGACTGTTTAGTTCATCTCGCGATTACTGTTCACATTTCTAATTTAATTATTTACATAAATTCACCCAATCATGAGGATTAGGTGTCAACATTCCCCCCCTTAATCTGAAGGGATGTTGGTGAGTCCAAGCATCTTTCTGAATCATTCAAGCTTTTCTCTTCCAAGTGCTTTGGTGAAGATGTCTACAATTTGCTCATTTGTGGAACAATGACGGAGATGGATTGTTTTAGCCTCAACATGATGTCGAATCAGATGATATTTAGTATTGATGTGCTTCGTTCGATCATGGAACTTTGGGTTCTTGGCCAACTTTATTGCAGAGGTATTGTCAATCATGAGTGGAGTTTATTGTACTTTTTTTACCTGCAAATCTTCAAGAATTTTCCTGAGCCACACAGTTTCTTTTGTTGCTTCCGCTGCTGCCACGTATTCTGCTTCCGTTGTGGAATCTATTGGAACTGATTGTTTTCATGATCTCCAGGAGACAACTCCTGATCCAAGACTCATAGCATATCCTGAAGTTGATACCCCGGTTTCTTTGTCTCCATTGAAGTCTGAATTAGAGTATCCAATCAAGCTGAAGTCATCCACCTATGTATACTTGACTCCAAAGTCTTGAGTTCCCTTCAAGTACCTTAGAACTCATTTTGCAGCAGACCAATGTCCCTCACAAGGATTTTTCTTAAATTTGGAGAGGATTCCAACAGCAAACGAAATGTTTGGTCTCATAGTAGTTAGGTAGTTGAGACTTCCTACAAGCTATCTATACTTTGTTGTATCCTCAAACTCTTTTCCTTCAATAGATGTGAGCTTTAAGTTTTGTTCCACTGGAGTAGTAAGAGGATTGCACTCTGTCATGCCAAACCTGTTCAACAGATCTCCAATGTATTTCTTTTGAGAAAGAAATATGGACTTTGGATGTTCGGTTACTTCAATTCCAGGATAATAATGAACATAGCCCAAATCAGTCATTTCAAAACTTTTCCCCAATTCCTTGTTTATGGATGCAATGTAGCTTTCATTGCTCCCTGTCATCAAAAGATCATCTACATATACCACAAGATATACAACTGTTTTGCCAAATTTCTTGACAAATAAAGTTGCATCATCAAGATCAAAATGTTTGAAATTGAGTTTTAGAAGATGCTCAGTTAGTTTTTCATACCAGGCTCGCGGTGCTTGTTTGAGGCCATACAAGGACTTCACAAGTTTGCATACTTTATGTTCATGTCCTTTCACAGAAAACCCTTAAGGCTAGGACATAAAATCATTCTCTTTTAGATCTCCATTCAAGAAAGCAGATTTTACATCCATTTGATGGACTTTCCAACCGTTCTGAGCTGCTAGTGCAAAGAGTGTCCAGATGGTAGCCCATTTTGCTGTGCGGGCAAAAGTCTCCTCATAATCGACCCCTTCCTTCTATGCAAAACCTTTTCCCACAAGCCTAGCTTTGTGCTTGTCAAGTGAGCCATCGGCTTTATACTTGTTCTTGTAGACCCACTTGCAGCCAATTGGTTTGGTTCCTAATGGAGGATCAACCAGCTTCCAAGTGCCATTCTTTATGAGGGCATCATACTCCTTTTGCATCGCTTCCTTCCATTCATAATGAGAAGCAACTTCTTTGAAGGAAGTTGGTTCAAAATCTGTAGACAAGTTCAATTCAGAATCATAAGAAACATCCATATCAATAGGTGAATTAGAGTCATCTACATCACCTCCATTTTGCTAGTTTGAATTTCTAGTTCCTGTCTTTCCAACTTCATTAGGATGAGCACTTTCAAGTGTCTTTCTCACCCACTTTGGGGGACCTTTCTGAGATGGTCGAGGCTGCTCCATTGATTGGGGTGGGACTGAATCAAGATTGAGTCTCCCAATTCTATCAATTACATCACTTAAAGCATCATCCGTTGTTCGAGTTTCATGCAAGGGAGAGTGTTCTGTTGGAGTTTCAGGTGGGGGAGAGTGTTCTTTAGAAGAAGATTCCACATGTTGATCTAGTATAGGAATCCCCCCTTCAAGATGTGGAATTTGATTATCAAATTCTTGAAATGATTTTGCTTTTGCGAATCTATCCAAGCGATCAAGTTGCCGCTCAACAACATTGTCAGTTTTGGATGATTCAAGGAAAATTACATCTCTAGATATAACAAATTTCTTATTTACTTCATCATAGAGGCGGTATGCCTTGGAGGTATTTGAATACCCCAGAAAGATACAGTTATGACTTCTAGCACCAAGTTTGTTTCTATGTACCTTTGGTATCAAGGCATAACAGGTGGAACCAAAGACCCTGAGATGCTTTACCGAAGGAACATGTCCATACCACATTTCATATGGAGTCTTGTTTCTTATAGCATTATATGGACATCTATTCCTTATATATGCATCACATAGAGAAGCATTAGCCCAAAACATTATCTTTACATTCTTGAAAAAGAGCATGGATCGTACCATATTTAAGATTGTCCTATTCATTCTTTCAACTACACCATTCTGTTGGGGATTATAAGGCACAGTTGTTTGATGTTTGATCCCATGTTGGCGAATATAATTTTCAAATTCATTTGATGTGTATTATTTTCCATTATCAGTGCAAATAGACCCAATATGATATTGTGCATCATTTCCAATCCATTTATGAAAATTCTTGAATGTTTGAAAAGCATTAGATTTGTTCTTCAATAAATAAATCCAACACATTCTGGTGTAGTCATCAATAAATGTCATGATATATTTATTTCCATTTGCAAAAGGAACAGGCATTGGACCACATAAATCTGAATGAATGAGTTCAAGTTTTCTATGTGCTCTTGAATGTGAATCATGAAAAGATTGTTTGCTATGCTTTCCTAGAATACAAGCATCACATTGCTTAAGTTTCCTAGGAATTGTAGGCAAACCAGCAACACCATTTTTCTTCAACAAGCGGAGACTATCATAGTTCAAATGTCCAAATCTAGCATGCCATAATAAACTTGATGGAAGTGTACCTTCTTCATGATGAGAACTGTATGAGAAACGTTGTGCATGAGCAGAGGTTCCTTGCATCTTGATAAGCCTTTCTTCTTCTATTCCCCTCATGACAAGTGAGTGGTCAGATGCTTTTCTTACCTCAAGCTTGCCATCAAACATATGAATGGAGTGACCTTTCTGGCGGATGTGGACCAAGGACAGCAAGTTTCCCTTGAGCTGTGGGAGATATATAACATGATGCAGAAGAAAGTCTCGAAGACTAGGCAGTTTAAGCCTGATTGTGCCAAGCCCTGATGGATTGATTTTTGATTGATCTGCAAAGTATACAGCTCCATCAACATTGTTAGTGAAATCTTCAAAAAAATCTTTTCTATAAGTCATGTGGCAGGTTGATCTTGAATCAAGCAACCAATCATTTTTCCAAGAAGCAAGTGAAGCATTAAATAAATCTTCATTTACTCCAATGTTACATTGTGCCACAACATAGTGAGTGGATTCAGGTGCTTTACCTTTGTCTGTATCATCAGTTTTACCTTTCTGTTGGTTTCTTTTCTGCTCAATTTTGTCCCATGGTAGCTTGCATGTAGAGGCATCATGTGATCCATTTCTTTTGCAGTGAATGCAGTGCAAATCTACCTTTTCTCCTTGAGAATGTCTACCCCCCTGCCTCTGAAATATCTTCTTCTTCCTCTTGAATGCATACTATAACAAAAAAATACTTCTGCTGGCAAAAATCTGTGTACTGTAAAAAAAATTTTTTGGTAACAAAGAGCAAAACTATATTTTATCCATATATAATATCAATCCTTATTTCATATGATATATCAAGCATCCATGCCCTTGAAAAAAAGGAACTGCTCACTGCACTATTATCAATATATTGTATTCCTTAAATCTAGAATGACTAATAAAATAAGGAGAAAATCTTGAGCAAAATTGTTTCTGCTCAATGCCCTTTTTTTTTTCTTTAGTGATACCAAGGTTAGTCAAACACCTTCATAGTCTCTGCGCTGATACAATCATAAGAACCGTGGTGGGATAGTCAACGAAAATTACGGAAAGATGGCCAAAACAAAGTGTGTATCCCATCCATACCCATGCATAGCCATGCTGTCTCCCTACCAGCGTTCAACCAACAAATCATGCATTCTACAAAATTAATATTATTCAACAAAAAGGGCACAGAGGATTATTGATAGGTGCAACTCTCAACATTGCATAAAAATATGAACCAATTTTTTTTTTTGTTTGTTTAGGAGTTAAACGCGCAGGAGCAGCAGAAAATACGGAGGCTTTCAGGAAATAACCTATCAAGCATCTCCCCTTTGACCTCAAATCAAACCATTACAGTAGACCCTCATTCAAAAACTATATGCGTATTAACAAAAACTGTAACTGTATTAACAACAGGACTGTATTAATACCAAAATCCCAGGTAATAATAGCAAAACTATATTAATACCAAAATCCGTAGGTAGAAAGGGCGGTGTAACCATGAACCATCACACAGTATTCAACGCATATGCCAAAAAAACAGTGTATAGCCAAAACACACTCAACATATATATATATATATATATATATATACCAGCGTTCAACGGAGCAGCATTTAAATCCGCAGAGCAGCGTCCTTCACAGTCGCTGCTAATCTCATATATTCAAGGTGAAGTCCCGAGACTTGCTGCAACGGTAAGGCTGAGCGCTGTTACAAATGAGATCGCGTGGTAAGATGAGGAACTGTTACATGACAGGTCGCGGGGATATATATACAAGATGAAGAGCCGAGGCAATGGACGGCATGCCGCTGGCTCAAACTGTGTTTCTTACAAAACAGGAGCAGCGCACAAATCAACTGTTCAACACAGCATGACAATATTCCACCGAAACTTCTTCAGACAATATTCCAGTGCTGAAGTCATCCCTCTCTCAACGCTTTCTGAATTTAGGCAGGAAGACTGCGCAGTAGACAGAGAGGACAGAGAGCACAGTACACAGTGGACAGAGAGCTCAGTAGGCAGACTCCAGAGGGGCAGAGGACAGAGAGCACAGTAGGCAGAAGGGAGTTACAACTATTTTGGGAACTTGGCTCCGATACCATGTCAGGCCAGGCAGTAACTCAACACAGCAAAAACTGATTCGTATCTTATTCCATCAGGTATGTCTTTGTTATATACAACAGGGAGAGACTATTTAGTTCATCTCCCGATGACTGTTCACATTTCTAATTTAATTATTTACATAAATTCACCCAATCATGAGGATTAGGTGTCAACAGAATATAGTATTTTTTTGGTTATTATTATTAAAGATTCAGAGTGTTTAAAACCTTGAGCTTAAGGAAGTGGTCATGAACCAAATTACTTTGTGATGTTTTCAGAAGTCTACCATATGGTTGTAGGCGGTCCCAGTGAAGAATGAAAGAAAAATGGAACCAATCACGTTCGTCAAGTATTCTAATAACTTTGCATTGAATATTAACCTGGCCATGAACGGGTAACTACTAGACACAGAACACGAGAAAAATCTTTTCCAAAATCACTTTGATCAGAGCAGGCACCACCAACTTCGCAGAAAAACAACCTGATGAAGCAGGCAAGATCCATGGACATCCCAAGAAAAAAAATAATGCCAAAACTACATAGCATGAAGAACCACCTCATCTTTCTAAAGAATAGTAAGATACCTTGACTAAAATTCATGAATTCATTATAAAAAAAAAATTATGCATGTTTATTTTTTCTTTCTGAAAAGAGAATTTGCATTGGCAGGGAAAGCAATGCTGAAAAGATGAGTAAAGCTCATTCATTATTCATAAACAATTGGTATTTATATTTGTTTTTATTTATATAGTAATGAATTGTTGGTGTCTCTATATCTTCCAAGTTGTCTAATGTATATTAAAATCATTAAAACCATTTGTAAATCATCTGAGTTGTTTCTCAATTTTTTTGAAGGGAATTTAGTGTTTTCTTTAAACACAAACATCAAACATAAGAATAAAGCTTCTGCATCTATTAAGATTCAAATCAAAACATTTATGTATTTCTTAGGTTTAGGTTTATTATTTATTTTATAATTTAATAAAATGTAAATATTAAGTTTGAGATAGTGTATAAATAAGTGGATCAAAATTTTATTTTATGTTCTGTATGTTCATTTATTTTGAATAGTTTGGTGAACAATTTGTTTCTCCAGCTGAAATATATATGTATATACACACACACGCACACACTCTTTGTTAAAATAAAATAAAATAAAAGACGTAAAATTAATAATTATAATTAATAATTAAATCTGCCTACGTCCATTTTAACTTTGGACTCACAAGGGCTAGAGGGATCAAATGTCTTGAGATACAACCCTTTTTAAAGTGAAAAAAGATATGATCCTTTGTACGATATTTGATGCTTTTGTGCTTTTGATAGAGCCAAAATTAAAATATATTTAGACAACACATATACAACAACAAAAAATAAATAATTATATATCAAATAAATGAGATTTATATAACATATATATGATAATATTTAGAAAAAAATAAAATAATACTTAGCATAAATTTATCTAAAATTAAATTTCTTAAAATATGATTTTTAAAATTATTTAATAGAAAAAAATCAATACATGCTATAAGATTAAAGTATATATAAAAAAAGAAGTTTTAAAAATTTTGATAATTTCTAACTTAATAAATAGATCAAATTTATATTACATATATATGAAAATTTTTGTTTAAAAAGCTAATAAGTTTAGTTAAATTCTCCCAAATGAAAATTCCTTCCATTCTCTCTTCACACATGAGTTCATAAGGAAATTGTTTGAACGCAGGTCTAAAAATATGAGTGTGAAATCCACTGTTTCCCTTTTCAAAATATTGACAACATTGAATGCTCACATCGTTAGTTTAGTTTAGATTTACGAATTTCACAATCTAGACCAAGAAACCCGTGATATGAGTTTTTTAAGAATTATCTAGACAACATTCTCTAGTAGTAGCCTTTGGCCTAAGTTTCGGAAAAGAATTGTTGAATTTGATGCTAATGCAAGGAGATAAGGGAAGTTCGTATGTATAATACAACTTATTGATGCTAGATAGGGACTTTCTTTAGTTTCTCCAAGACCGATTATGTGTCTACAAGTGATGTTAGTGAGATTAGAGTTAGTCTTGTCACAAGGCCAACATATCTTAAACTAATTGTTTTTTGTGTCCAAAAGTTACTTTGAGTTAATGAGTTTCAAGATTTAGAACCATAATTGATTCTCAAAATTTAGAACCAGACTATGATAGTAGGATCTTTTCCCTTAAAGCGAACGATAGGTTTCTAAATTGTGAGTCTCATTGACACAACGTAAACAGAAAATCATCCAAATTTTTAATCTCTCTTACCCTTAGTGCCATAATTTTTGCGTAAATATTTTAGAAATATTATATCGAGGAAATTAAAAAATAATTTTTGCTAAATATATATCTATTTCAATGAACTTTAGAGCATGTTCCCCAACTTCTATAGGAGCTTTTTTCTACCATGGATACGGCAAGTAAATCCACTTATAAGAAGAAGGGGTTCATTTAAGCCTTTCTCTCCAAACTTTCATAATCTAGTGACACCCAAGATAGGGTTCAATCAGTAATTTCAATTCTAAATATTTTTAATGTGTAACATAATAGGAAATTGTTAGATCTAAGACTTTTGCGATCTATAATGTAGATATATGTCTTTCGGAATAATCACATTGTTAGGATTTGGTCGACGTTTCGAACCAAGTAATGTGGTTCATCCACAGGACAAGGGAGATTGTCTTGAGGATGAACCACATTAGTTGGTTTGAAACATCGACCAAATCCTAATAATGTGATTAATCCGAAAGAATTATATCTATAATAGGAAATTGTTTGTTCCATCGGAAATTCTCATTATTTGTTATGATATAACATTATTGAAGAACAAAAAAAGTGTGTTTCATTTGAAAATTTGTGTGATGTAATGGAGAGCATTTGAAAATTCCTATCTCTTAGTGAATCGAGCACACAACATCAAAATTCTGCTTCCGGAAATAAGATAACTTCAAAATTATGGTTTCTTTCCCTCATTCCAAGAATTATACCAATCAAAAGGGAAGTTGACAACTTGCGGACTTGATATATTGATGTCAACTTGTAATTATTTTGTGTTAAATGTTTCCTTTAACTACTAAGATGATCAACATGTGTATCATTGTATATATAACATATTTTATATAATTAAAAACGAAGATCTCTAATGGAAACCCTAGAGATCATTCCAAATCAGTACAAAATTGCCATAATTTGTTAAACATTGACAACCTAAAAATAATAAGTGCAACCAACTAACCCATGCACTCACAATAGTCTAGAAAGTAATAAACATAAGTTTTGTTTTTGAGAGAATCCTTCCCAACGCAGGTGGGGAAATAGAACAATTGTGATTATCATGAAAACAACACTTATAGAGTTAAGCATTCAAACAAATAAAGTTTTTTTGTGTTATGTTTTGAATGGATTTTCTTGGGAAACATCATGGGTGCTGTGAAAATATAGAGAACCATTCAAACTGATGATGAGTAAGATCGTCATCAAAATTTGATACCAGGCATATTAAATCCATGGATCAAGACAAATGAGAAAAATCAATAATAGATTGGTTACAATCGTTAAAAATGAAATTTGATTTGCATTAACCCTTGGTTGATAGATAAACTTCACAAAGTATTAAGAAATCCACCATGGTTTCATTCTTTCCATTGTTTGCTCAAATGGCATGAGCCTCAAAGTGATGAGTCTAGGTGCATTTCCTTGGCCACCTGAGTGGAATAGTTATGCTACGTAATCCCAATGAGGTCTGCACTTGGGGTAAAGCACTGGAGTTCGTAATATGTTTCTCTAAAAACATCTAAACAATAATTATAAAACAAGGGAAAAATATATTGATAATGAAAAAGTAAAAAATAGTCTTGAAAGTTCCAAAAACATGAAAATTTTGATATTTTTATTTTCCTTTAGACATGAAAAGATATGATAGATTTTATCCTATATAGCTGAAGGATAGAAGACCTGTTTATAAGACTTTGTATGGAGTTTTTAAAATAATGAATGGATAAAATCATTGAGTTGGAACATCGGATTTCCTCAAAGAAATAGTTCCAAACTCAGAAATAGTTAGATCACATAACATGTCATATCTCTCTTCATTTATTCTCTTCTTCCATATGCTATCGACTTACAATACTTCCTTTGCAACATCTATCGTAATCACAAGTACATAAGAGAAAAGAAAAGGAATATAATATGTTTTTGTTTTTTTTTTTATCTCCCCCCCTTCAACGTGGGCAATCTAATGGAAAATAAATATCCATGCGATGCTAGGGATCTCTTTTGAGTTGACCTGTAGGAAAAGAATGGTTATGAGATTATGCCAATGGAATTTACATGTGTCTTTAACTAAGAGTAGAATAAACTCTATTTTGTACCATTTGAACATAACTTCAATTGATGAAATGAAATCTATTAGTGAATGTTCTGCAAGACAATATATGAGCAAAATAAATATTTAAGCATTGAGAATTCCAAGCTTGATGGTCGTGACCATGGAAAGTACTTTTATTTGTTTGATTCCTTTCATGTATAAGTAAGAAAAATAGGATAAGATAACCATGAAACCAAAAAAATGTAGCTCATTATAACTTCATTAGATATTGGTAATACTTAAAATGTATGATGCATTTGTGTACATGCTTATAGGATAGAGATAGACACTAGTCATCATGATAATGTGGCTACCAATTATCATGATTGTAGAGTATTCCAAGTTGAGACGAGTCCTGCAAAAATATTTGAATGGTAAAACGAATGAAGAAACCACCATTATGTGTTTATATTATCTAGTACAACTTTGTTATGAGATTCTTTGGTGTTGGATAAAATTCATGAACCTGGAAATCAAACATATCAAAAGATGGATTCATGTCGCTACTTATGTACAATTTCCCGCTAAAATATTCTTTTAATGAACCATGATTTAATTTCCAGCAACAGGATCAACCTTTGAAATCTTAAGTGATTATTTTGAGCATTATATCAAACATATATAAGTGGTTAACACAATATTTTTTTTCAATAAATAACCTAAGCAATTAGTGTTTTCAGCTCATCCTATCTCTATTAATGAGAATAAAAAATGCACTTGGTGTTTTCATATGCAATAATAATTTCCAAATTGCCCATATATAAATTATAACACAATATGGATTAAAAGTGCATATGCATCACTCTACATTTTTGTTGTAGCACATTCTACCATTTGAAATATTTTCCATCCATATATACTTTTCATAATCTTAGTGGATTAGATGCATGATGCTTTTTATATACGCATTAGCAAAAATAAACTTCCAAATTTTCCTCCAAAAGGTGAACAATGGAATAACTATGAGGTAGTTCCAAATACCTAATAGGGGTGAGAGAACAAGATAACAGGAATTTCCAATGTTTGTAGTATCCAATGCACGTTTTCCTAGAAGAAAATTGAGTGTTGATCCTCAATGTCCTACTAGTAGTCTCTTGTAGATAGGAAGTCGGAAAAGATGTGTTGCAGTTGTCTATGGATTAACACAAATTTAACAAGTCCACTTGTCAATGTGATCTTAGCGAGACAGGTCTTATATGGCCTTGGATGGTTGAGGACCAACCATGCAAAGAACCACATCCAAACACTATGAAGGGTATGAATCCACTTATCCTCGAGATGGAATAGTTGAGAGAAATAAGGATTAAATCAAACCCAAAAGAATTGATAAATGCACAACATAAAAGTGAAAAGGACCTCTTAACTGATAAGAAATAAGGAACCACTAAATAATCGCCCTAATTTTTCCACAAATTCCTAGTTATACTATGGAATTACTGTAGAATTGTCTAATGAGAAAGAGATGATTCTTTTAGTAGCACTTTGCAACACATTGGGTAGTTAACTTCAATGCCTTGTTTGACACTATTCCAAGGTAAGTTCATGTTTGTGAATTCTTTATCCCACCTATTATCATGCTTTCTAATCATCTAGGACCTTGCTTCCCAGTGAGACATTCTTATACCTAGTTGCAACCCATTGTTTTAGCGGAATTTGTTTTCTTAACTGTGGTCCCATGCCTCATCTTGATTAAATTATTGCTCCTTTTGTCTCTATACTTAATCATTATATTTAAATATAATAATATTTCCACCATATCTAAATAAAAAAAAATCACTAAGGTTCCAGATAGACATCTTTTCAATTTTCTATTTTTGTGGATAATTGATTATTTTGCATGGCAGACTATCATATATTTTCCAAAATTAAAAATCCCAGTTAATTTACGTTAGAAAATAGAACTTAGAAATCTCATGAAACACTAGGATGCCCGATAATGCTGTTAGGGAACTTTTTAGTATACATTAAAATAAACTTCAAAACTATGTTACGTCTGTTTCATAGTGATAACTAGAGGAACATTACATTTGAATTAGAAAAGAAATTGTTGAACAAAGTGGTGATATTATCATGAGGCCTACCACTTCTCTTATTTTTCCAAGGTTAATTAGAAAGGAAGTTGTTGAACGAAGCGGTGATATTACTATGAGGCCTACCTCTTCTCTTATTTTTCTAATGTTAATTACATCAAATGTATATATTCTAATGAATTTGAAAGAAACGTGATTGAAATTTAAAACGAGATACCTGTTTTTCTTTTTGTTAAATATTGTGTTGTCTCATAACACTCACATTTCCGAAATTTGTATATTGAACATACCATCTCTCTTCTGAGTTTCATAACTTATAGTTTCAAATTCTTATTGGTTTTTGTCTTTTTTCTCAATTAAAAAATTAAGCAAGTGACATTCCTTATCCTTCGTTATTATTTACATAAGTCACATCAGTTAGGGACATTCTGAGGCTTTTTCCGATCAACATGTCCGTGGCTCTAGTACATTAGAAGCGGGTCTATCTAATTGGAATAATAAATTGATGTTATTTACCATGGATCACCAAATCAAGTTGTTTATGGGATTTCATGATATCCCAATATTGTTTTCTCACTCATAGAGCATATATACTAAAGCTTAGGTACAAATACATTTCCTTATGGGGCCTTCTTTTGATGACAAATCCTATTCATATAATGTTGTATTATTTCTCCATTAAATATGTAACATCTCATCATGATTCAAATTATAATGTACCTTATGATTGAGAGCATACGAGAATTTTGTTTAAGACACTTATCTTTATTTGGTGTTTCTTTAACCACAAGGATTTCCATTGTAAAGTATGAAAACACAGGACAACTCCAAATTCATCCGAATACAGAGAAAAAGACAAGTATTTGAGGCCTCCATGGGCTGTTTATATTATTATACAAGCAACATTGGTTTATTCACAATAAACAACTAACAGAGTCTCAGCCTTAGGCCAGATTACATAGATAAATACCTCTTTCTCAAAAAATGCAATCCACACACTCTCTCTGACTCTACTAACTCCACTCCTCAATCTTCTCTGGTCTGGTTCTACAAATTAGTGCCCTTTTTCCTCCTACGATACTCGTAGGCTTACATTACTTTCGAATCCTCTCTAATCCTCTCTCTCTCTCTTTCAGAAAAGAAAGGAACACAAATATGCTCTGTCAAACAATTCCCTTCCACAAATGAAGGAATTCACTCTATTTACTCTAACAAATCAATATAGCTAATTGGCTTGATCTCCATGCAGGGAGGATCACTTGCCACTTATTTCCCATTTTAGTTCAGAATTAGGCAATAATTAACTACTTACATTTACTTGAAATTAATACAAATTAAACAACCAAGTCTTCCTCCAAACTTGCATTAGCCACAACATGTGACTACTCCATCACATTGCTGGCTAGGCCTAGATGCTCCTAAATCAAAATATTTTTTCTTTCAATGATTAGGTTGGGTTTTAATTCAAGATAATGATGCCATAGCTTATGAATATAGGAAGATAATGGAATATGAAAAGAGTTATCTTGTGTATGATTTATAGAAATCTATAGTGATTAATGCTTTAAAAATTTTGTGCCATTATCTTTTGGGAAAGAAATATAAATTAGTTACTAATCATATCAACCTAAAATATTTATTTAGTAAACACAATTTAAATGCAAGACAAGCAAGTTTGAAGGATTTCCTAAGTGATTTTGACTTTCAAATCAAACATGTCAAACAAAAATAAAATAATATTGAAGATACGTTAGGTATAAGTTTAAAATAGGTTTGTAGGATCTCTATTAGTAATGTTCAAATGGATTTTTTTTATTTTTTTTTGCTTAAGCAGGAGTAGTTCCTTCTATTTCATTATATCGAGAGAAAATTTACAGACTATACAAAACCCTGAACTCCCGGAGGCAACAGGGTAACCAAGGGCATGATGCCAAAGTAAAGCTTTACCCCGCTACATTAAACAACAAGATCGTGCACAACATACTTTAGGATGATTAAAACAAAACAGAAGCCAAATAAAAGGCTTACAAACCCCCTACCACTCAAGCGAAAAGCCCACCAAGACCCATGGCCCCACCAAAAAAGCACCAACAAATCTGACGGTAGACACATCCCCAAGAGATCGGACAACACCCCGAAATATCACACCACCTAAAATGTGTGAAACTTATCTCGCGATGGAGGGTGGTTTCAAAACCCTGCATTGGCCATGTGACAGAAGTCTAATGGGATCCCTGCCAAAAAAACTAAACCACTTACGATCCAAAATCAATGTGATCACCCATAAACCACCTTCTCTTGGTTTTCCGATTGGGAATAGGAATGAAGGGTAAACTACTTCGCCAGGAAACAAGAGCCGCCATACCCCAGACACTCCCATTATAGAACTGGCGACGGAGACCCTCGATGATTGTGGGTAGATCCTAATTAGCAATCTGAAGAGGAAGGGGCTTGGCCTCATTCCACTAGGTAGAAACCAGACAACTTAGCACCTGTCCATCTTCCCCTAGCCTCCCAGAGAACTGTGATCAAACTTGATTAGATATCATCATACAGTTTCTTTCCTTCGAGCCCAATGTTTGAAAAGTTCTCTATCTTCCATTGCGTGTTCCTCACAAAGAGATTTTACTCTTCCTAGAGACATTTCCTTCCAGTTCATCTCAAACCTGTTTACAGTATTAAACGCTCCTTGATTGGCAAGAGTATCCGCTAGTTTGTTGGCTTCACGACTGACATGTCTGAAACTAACAGTTCTTAGACTTTGGAGATGTTTCTGTATTCTCTGGTACACTTGAATTAGTCTCCAATGTTTTGAGACCTTCTCTGGCGCTGCTCCACAACTGATTCTTCTAACAGCTTTTATAGAGATTTCTGAGTCTGCCTCTATGATGACATTTGAGCTATGAGTTTGTTTCAGTAGTTCTAGGCATTGTTCCAAGGCCATTAATTGAACCATGTTATTTGTGTCATTACCTAAGTGGAAATGGAAAATGAAGCTTATAATCCCACCCTCATCTCTTAACACCCCTCCATAACCAGCTATTCCAGGGTTGCCTTTCAAAACCCCATCTATATTGCATTTCAAATAGCCTTTCGGCGGAGGCTGCCAGAAATCCTTTTCCTTTCCCAAATTTCCTTCTTTTCTTTTGGGTCCATTGATAATGGTTTCTTGCATTCCTAGTTGTCTAAGGGTTCTCATTTCGTTTATCGTGGGCGTGTTTTTGGGAAGATTGCGAACAGTTGTGCCCACTGTCTCTCTAATCTACTTCAAGATCAGATCAAATAGTTGAAGAGGATTGGATTTTTCATACCTGAAAATCCTTTTATTCCTTTCTTTCCAGACATTCCAGATGATGAAGCTAGGTGTAAAGGCCTAGGCCATATTGAGAAACTCATTTTCCAAAAATTTCCTTTTGTGATGCTTTCTTTATCTCGATCTGTCTATTGAAAAATGGTTTCAAAAGAGTCCCACAACTAGATGGTAAAGGTGTAACTGTTAAGAATGTGCTCCATTGTTTCCTCTTGAGCTTCACATAGCTGACATCTAGGGGGCCCAATAATACCTTTTTTCCTAATGTTGTCCCAAGTTAAGATTTTCTTATGGTGAACTAGCCACATGAATAGCTTGATCTTCATCCACCCTTGCTGGCTCCAGAGTTGTTGCCAAGAATTCATTGTAGTTCTGGAATCCAGGTTCATGAGAATCTTCTTAGCTTCCTTAAGATTAAAGGAGCCTTCTTTGTTGAGGCCCCATCTTAATTGATCTTGCCCCTCTGTAACCAAGATTTTCCTTTGTTTTAGTATGTTCATAATTTCGTTGGCTTTTTTTTTTTGGGGACTTTCATCATTACAATATATGCTTCTCCAATTTCTCCATTTCTCGGAGCTGTAAGTATGACTCCAGAAATCTTTAACTCTGGTTAGTCCCTGGGAATCTGTTTCCTGCTTGAGTTCTTTATAGTCTTCTTTTAGCAACATTGGTTCTTGTTGCCATTTGTCCTCCCAAAAGAGAGCAAGATCCCCTACTCTGATTTCCCAAAAACTGTGGTCTTGTACTAGGCATCTATTTTCCCAGGCTTTATTCCAGATGTAGGATCCCTTTATGTTTCCCGACATTCTAATAAGATCATTAGTTTGCCAAGAGCTTGCATATTTTTCTTTATAGGTTTTAGCCCATTGAGCTTCTGGTTCTTTAACCCATCTCCACCAGAGTTTGGCTCCTAGCACATTACTTAAGATTTCCTGATCATCTAAACCTAGTCCCCCATGACTTTTAGGTTTGCAGATTTTATCCCAAGAAACAAGTGCCCATTTCTTTCTTGTTTCTTCCTTGCCCCAAAGGAAGTCTCTCTGGATATTTCTGAATTGCTGTAAGACCCATTTGGGGGCTGGGAGAGCTGATAACAAGAACACCGAGATTGACTGTAGAATAGCCTTTGTCAGAATTAGTCTGCCCACCAGGTTCAATGATCTGATGGTCCATTTTTTAACTTTGTCCTGCATCTTATTGAGTATCGGTTCCCAAATTCTCTTGTGCAGGGGTTTGTCTATAAGGGGAATTCCCAAATACTTTTAAGGGAGGGAATCCCTTTGGAAGCCCAGAATTCTTGAGATATTTCTCTGAATTGCAATGTTAGTATTCAAGAAAAAAAATTGATTTGGAGATATTTACTTCCATACCTGTGGCCAAGGTAAAAATGTTCAGGATTTGTTTATACTCTGAAGCTTCTTTGACAGTGGGAATTCCATGCAGCATTGTGTCATCCACAAAATTGTTGACAAGTCATTGTCTGTCCATTTTCTGTTAATTAAAGTCCCTTAATTTTTCCCAAGAATTTAGCCTGCTTAATGGCTCTGCCCAATACTTCCATCATGAGGATAAAAAGAAAGGGAGAGAGTGGGTCACCCTACCTAAGACCTCTAGAAGGAGTGAAGATAGCTAAGGGAGATCCATTCACTAGAATAGAAAAGCTGGAAGATGTTACGAGAGCCATGACCCATCTGATCCAGTTATTATCAAACCCAAACGCATCAAGGATCCTCTTGATGTAGCTCCAGTTGACTTTGTCATAATCTTTGGCAATATCTAGTTGCATGATCATACCGACCTATTTTTTACTAGTTAGCATGTGGATTGTCTCATGTGCAAGAATTATATTATTAAGAATTTGTCTTCCTTCCACATAACCAGATTGTTCACCTAAGATTAAAGAAGGAAGAAGAGGTTTGAGCTTGCTAGCCAAAATCTTGGATATAATCTAGTAAACCACATTACATAAGGAAATGGGTCTAAACTTATCAGCAGTGAGGGCTGAATCCTGTTTGGGGATCAAAGAAATGAAGGAGTTGTTGAGGGCTTTCAGAATAGTCCTATTTCTTCTGGAATCCTCCACAACATTCAGGATGTCTTGCTTGGTAATGTTCCAGCAGGCCTTAAAAAAATCCACATTGAAACCATCTAGACCTGGAGCTTTGCCATTTGCATGTCCTTGATAATCTCACTAACTTCCTCTTCAGTGACTAGTTTGTTCAAGTTGAAATTGTCCTCTCTAGTCAGCAGCTTAGGGATGTTATTTGTAATTTCTCTGATGTATTGCTCCTTGTCTAGATTATTCTCCTTAGTGATACTTTTGAAGTGTTGAACCAACACTTCTTCAATGTTCTTGTGAGAGGTCTATAATTGATTATTTTGCATGGCAGACTATCATATATTTTCCAAAATTAAAAATCCCAGTTAATTTACGTTAGAAAATAGAACTTAGAAATCTCATGAAACACCAGGATGCCCGATAATGTTGTTAGGGAACTTTTTAGTATACATTAAAATAAACTTCAAAACTATGTTACGTCTGTTTCATAGTGATAACTAGAGGAACATTACATTTGAATTAGAAAAGAAATTGTTGAACAAAGTGGTGATATTATCATGAGGCCTACCTCTTCTCTTATTTTTCCAAGGTTAATTAGAAAGGAAGTTGTTGAACAAAGCCGTGATATTACTATGAGGCCTACCTCTTCTCTTATTTTTCTAATGTTAATTACTTCAAATGTATATATTCTAATGAATTTGAAAGAAACGTGATTGAAATTTAAAACGAGATACCTGTTTTTCTTTTTAGTTAAATATTGTGTTGTCTCATAACACTCACATTTCTGAAATTTGTATATTGAACATACCATCTCTCTTCTGAGTTTCATAACTTATAGTTTCAAATTATTATTGGTTTTGTCTTTTTTCTCAATTAAAAAATTAAGCAAGTGACATTCCTTATCCTTCGTTATTATTTACATAAGTCACATCAGTTAGGGACATTTTGAGGCTTTTTCCGATCAACATGTCAGTGGCTCTAGTACATTAGAAGCGGGTCTATCTAATTGGAATAATAAATTGATGTTATTTACCATGCATCACCAAATCAAGTTGTTTATGGGATTTCATGATATCCCAATATTGTTTTCTCACTCATAGAGCATATATACTAAAGCTTAGGTACAAATACATTTCCTTATGGGGCCTTCTTTTGATGACAAATCCTATTCATATAATGTTGTATTATTTCTCCATTAAATATGTAACATCTCATCATGATTCAAATTATAATCGACCTTATGATTGAGAGCATACGAGAATTTTGTTTAAGACACTTATCTTTATTTGGTGTTTCTTTCATCACTTAGGTTGTTAAAGGCATGAAACATGTTTGTTATGAGCTGAGTCAAGCTAATAATGATCATGAAATCAAATGCATTGATACTCTTGTAAATGATACAACCCGCCTTGTGCCGTGCTTAAAAACAAAGGTTTGTGGACTTATGAAATTGTGTCTGGTATATTAAGTATTTTAATTGCTTAGAATTTCTAGTTGTTGTTGGTCATATCAAAATAAATATACTAGCATATTGTGGGGAAGATTATAATTGATTCATTATTGTACTATATATTTAGCATACGAGAATTTTGTTTAAGACACTTATCTTTATTTGGTGTTTCTTTCATCACTTAGGTTGTTAAAGGCATGAAACATGTTTGTTATGAGCTGAGTCAAGCTAATAATGATCATGAAATCAAATGCATTGATACTCTTGTAAATGATACAACCCGCCTTGTGCCGTGCTTAAAAACAAAGGTTCGTGGACTTATGAAATTGTGTCTGGTATATTAAGTATTTTAATTGCTTAGAATTTCTAGTTGTTGTTGGTCATATCAAAATAAATATACTAGCATATTGTGGGGAAGATTATAATTGAATCATTATTGTACTATATATTTAGCTAGAAACAACATTCAACTTGGTCTTCAAGGTCATGTAAATATGTCATAAACATAGTGATGCAGGTAAATTGATTTTCCATTAGATTCTTTCTACCAACCATTTGTTTTGTTTCTTTTGTTTGCTTGGTTGACTATTTTCCCCATTTTCAATTCCCTACATGAAATATGAAAAAAATACAAATAAAGAAGGTTTCCCATAGGGTGAAGACAAACACTTTACATAATCTTATCATTGAGCTTCTTCTATAGCTCTTGGATGAAAGGGTTCCATTAGTGGATGATGGTAGCTAGTTATTGAAAGCAATAAACATGTTGATGCTAAAGATATTGATGGGAGTTATGCTCTTTTTATTTCCTATTAATGTAACCATATGTTTTTGTATTATACACATTTCATTGTAACCAATTTTTGAAGTGATTTGGATTATCTTCCCAATTTAACCTTAGATATGTTAAATTTGTCATTAAATTTTATTTTAGTATGAATTTTTTGAAAATATTAATACTTATATTTTAGCATTTGATAGGATGTTTGGGTTGACACTTTCAAACAAGGATTCTGACTTTAAACTCCTACTTCTTATACAGTGAGCTATATGGGTAGGTTTTCTTACTCACTTTATGCTAATTGTGAGGTTTTCATCTAATTGGTTCATTCAAAGTGTGAACAAACAACATAACTATTGACAATATGATATTGTATTCTCTTACCAATTATATTAAAATTGTCACAAAATTTAATATTAATAAATAACATTATTCCACATTAAGTAAACCTACAAACCAAATTGAAAATTATATTATTCTAGTTAATAATTTATAGTTTTAATTTTTTTTTCATACTTAATATTTTCCCTTAAACTACTTCTAAGTGATTGAAAACTCATCTTCCTCTTACGTAAGAAAACATGGTAATGGTCCAAGGCTAGAGGTGTTCAGAAGAGGCAATGCTTTTTTCCCTTATGGACCACCAAACAAGTCATTTTAGGTGGCCAATTTTTCTCTACAATGAATAACCTAGTTGTGATTGGGGATCTTGTAAGTGGGGGTATTGAAGTTGTACCAAAAAAAGTTGGTCGATACCCTCTAGGAGTTTATTTTTTTGGATGGTTTTGAAGTTGAACATGCGAAAGAATCCAACCATGTAGAAAATATAATATGGAAATATAGAGAAGTAACAAGGTATAACGTGACATTTTGAACCAACCAAAGATTCACTTCCAGGGATGTTGATTTGTCTACGAAGGGAATTTCAATACAATAACTTTCTATTTCCATGCATGGAAGTGAATAGCATCATATTCTAATAATTTATCTAGTCTTAAACTTGCAAATTTGAATTTGCGAAGCAGCCAATTTTTTCTCCATGTTATCTACCGCATCACTCTTATGTTAAATTAGACTTCTTGCGTGTAGTTCTTCCAATTTAGATTTCGTAATGTAATGGATATGAAAATTGATAGAATGCAGTACTTGATATTTAGTATTTAGTATTTATAGAAGTTACCATTGTATTGAACATATGATAACTTTTAAAAATTGATTTAGCATTGCTTGATTTACATGCTATAAAGGCTATATTTTAGTGCTTAATGAAATAAAATATTTTTATTATCAATTGGAATTGGTAACTATTTTTACCTCCACCCAAGTTTCATAACATCTATAACCATTAGGTAGGGAACTGCAACTTCGATGTTATTTTTCTTGTTTAGTAAAAGATTTTCCAAGACTTTACAAAATTTTTTAATTTCTTCAAAGCTGTAGAATTTACAATTTATAAAATTACATGGCCTAATTTTTTAAAGTATAATTCTTCAAATCATCATATCTCAATGGAAGAGCACCTACTTTACGAGAAGATGGTCGGTGTTTTTATTCCATTATGCCCTAATATTCATATGGAATTACAACTATCATTTTTTGATGATATAGGGTCTTTTGGCCCTCACCAATGAGCTTATGGTGACATTTTTTGACCCTCACCAAAATATGAAATGCTAACAGACAATGAACACCACCATATATATACATTAATAGTGAAAAACATGAAAGGTCCATTACCATAACTCGTTTTTGTTAATATGAAATGGTGACAACCACTATTTTCCATTGTAATCATTACATGATGGACTTTGAATGTCACCACAACAACTATTCTTTTGGCAATGTGGCCTTTGGTGATATTCAATTTTCGGTGATGGAGACTCTTTTGACCATCACCAATGAGCTTAAATTGACATTTTTCAACCATCATCAAAATATGAAATGGTGATAGTCAATGAAAGTCACCATATATTTGCATCAATAGTGATAGCCATGAAAGGTCCATCATAATAAATCATTGTTATTCAAATGAAATGTTGACGGTAACTATATGTCATTATAATCATTATTCATGATGGACCTTAAATGTCACCACAACACCTACCCTTTTGGCGATACCACCTTTGGTGACGTTCAATTTTTGGTGACAAAGGTTTTTTTTACCGTCACCAAGGAGCTTATGGTCACAATTTTTAAACCTCTCCAATGTTATTTTCTCTTATTGTGTACAAACATTGAGAGAACATCATATTTACACAAAATTAATTATGTGTGAATTTTATCAGGATCAAATTTAGTATTTGGGATATGTAATTTGCAAAGAAGGAATTGTAGTAGACAGTGAAATTGTCAAAGCAATCCTTAATTGACATGTCCCTAAATATGTGGCGGATATCAGATCCTTTGTGGGGATTAAAGTCTATTATGTAGGTTCATTAACGGTTTATTTAAGTTTTCCTATCCTATAACATCTTTACAAAAATAAGGAGCTTATTTATTTTGGACAGAAAAGTGTCAAGAAAGCTTTGATCAATTGAATATATGTTAATTGTAGCTATGATACTTAAGATATTTGATCCCAATAATGACTATATAGTGTGAAAATATGATGCAACCTTAAGGCCGTCACAACCAATATACCTTATCGGGACTCATTTTTTCCTTTAATGGCCCTTTAAAGCTTCATGCCCACACATATGCATATCGGAAGTGTTTTATATGCATTTAGCCTTAAAACACCACTTTACATCCTTTTCCACAAGATATATTCCTTTCCCTTTCAGAATTGAAATACCCTTGGAAAATGCCAAAACAACGCTTTTTTTCCCTTTTTAAACAAATATGTGTTAATGCCGCGGATCGGGATCTAGTCGATCAGACTGCTCAAATTGAATTGCAATATCGGCGATCGGGGTTCCAATGGTCCACAACTATTGGCGTTATCACTCGGCAGAGGTCCGATGTGATATCACTAATCGCTATCGGTGGTTGCAATATTCCGCTTTACAATATACTGCCTCCACTTCCAAATCCCGATGCGATATGTCGCAATTAGAAATCGCAAGGTTTGGGGATCAAGCCTTTAATATGCGCTGATCCAACTATGCGATGTGATATATATGCCAGACCCGATAAGACCCAAAACTCTTGCTCATAAAATTTCAAGTCCGCTTCCCCGAATCCGCTAAGTGTTTAGCATGATTTCTCTGTGTAAATGGGATTTCCGCTTGCGGACCCAAACTACACCAAATTTTCCTTAACCACAGGGATTTCCATTGTAAAGTATGAAAACACAGGCCAACACCAAATTCATCCGAATACAGAGAAAAAGACAAGTATTTGAGGCCTCCACGGGCTGTTTATATTATTATACATGCAACATGTTGGAAAATAATACTGAGAGGGGGGGGGTGAATTAGTATTATCTAATCAATATAACTTTTTCATTTCCATGTTAAGATTCATATACGCTACTTTAGTTAAGGAAAGCCGCGTGTATACGCAACTGTGTATAATGCAACCAGCGTATATTCAGTAAACTTATAAATTAGTTAGTTGCTTCTTAATGAGTGCATCAAAACATTATGAACCATATGATCAGTAAATAGGAGCAGTAAAGTAGATCAAATCATCACACATAATCAACACACATAAACACCAAGATGTAAGGTGGAAACCTGATGTGGGTGAAAACCACCTGCTGCAATTTGTCTCTATCTTATTTTAAATTAGAAATTCATTTTACAATGATTTTGTACTAGTGCAGTCTTATACCAGTACGCAAGCTGCTACCTACAGAAGGCTACAACCTTCTCTCGTTCTCCAACTTCTCCTAGAAGGGAGCTACAACCCCCTTAGCTCTTGTACTAGCTGAGATACTAGTACGTAGGTGCTGACCTAGAGAAGGCTACAACCTTCTATTTTCTTCCAGGGACCATGTTTCATAAATTTTCAGATTAGATCCATGAATATCAATCAAACATCAAGTATATCTGTATCAACCAATCTCCTTTGTACAAACAAATACTGAATCAACCAATAAATTTTCAGAATGTTGTAACCAAAAAACAATACCAGTAACCAGACACCAATTTTGAACCCAGAACACTGCAACAATAAACAGAAGCAGCTAAAACATATTTCATGAGATGTACGCTACATCAATATGTGGAACCTGCGTGCATACGCTTCTGTATCAAGGCCAACCGGTGTATACGTTGTTTTAAGTTAGTGAACCAGTGTGTATACGCGCCTCTGTTGCGCTGAACCTGCGTACAGATCTATAAAAGATAATTTACCCTTTTCACTTATTCAAACATCAGTTATACCCAGATTATCATATTTATAGATCAAGTCATGCGCCAAATATAACAGATCAAAAATTACACAAAGATACTTCTCTTCAAGCCGCCTTAAGATCTTGACCCATCAATAGAACTTATCCTTCTCCTTGTGCTCAGGTTCCTCCTTGATTCAGATCGAGTTATGCACCATAACCCAATGACTAGTATTCTAGTTCTTGCTCTTCATAAGATATTCAATGCTTAAGTCAATTCCCTTGCCAAATGATCTCCTTCCATTTTTATAGTCTTAGGCCTTACTCAAACCACGGTCCAAAACCATTGAGAACCAATACTAGGGACCCAATACCTGGGTTCAACACTTTGGATGCAATACCAAGGACCAAAACCATAGGTTCAAATATGTTGGACTAAGTACCATGGACCAAACATAAGATTTCCCACATGTACGCGCTTTTCTTTGCATGAAAGTGTGTGCATACGTATACGCCCCTTTTGATCGGTAATCCCGCGTGTATACGTGCTTTTGTTAAGAGGAATCTGCATATACCTCATTTTCTTTTATTCTGAGAGCCTGAACTATGATCTGCCCTTTGATTGAGTTGCCATCAAGGACAATACCTGTGCCATAGTGCCAAACCTGTGTCATAATGCCAACAATCTCCCCCTTTGGACTTGATGGCAACTTCAAAATCATTCTCCCCCTTTGACATCAAGGGCAAAGGGTTATGCTCCCCCTAAATACATGTTAAATTCTCTGCTCTACTGTGTTGTCCAAGCTTCCTTTGACTGTAGGCAAGGTCTGCAAGAAGATGTTCTACAGAAGAAACATGACTTTAAACATTATAAATGACCTTCCTACCACCAAAGCCTCATACATACATCCATCTCCCATCCAAGTGGGGATTGACTCATCTACCCAACCAAGTGGGGATACACCAAGAATTTACACATGATAAAAACAAGAACATTACTTCATCCATCCCAGGCATAGTGGGGAAACCAAGGTAGGCCGTTACATGACCTTGATAAGGAAAGAGGTACATGACATAGAGATGAAATATCTACAGCAAGACTATGATAGTTATCAACAAGCAACATCTATCAATCATCATTCAGACTAGCAACCATGTTCTCCCTCTGCACCTGTTCCACCTGAAATCAAAACAACTATGAACGTGAACCAAGATCTTCTAAGATAATGCCAACAATGCATTATTAGAAGAATATATGCTCCCCCTGAACTTGTGCCAGATGGTCTTTTCCAGACCCAAATCAGACTCTGTTCATTTGAGCTTGGCCCACTGTTTGTCTTTAAACCAACATATACGCGACTGTATCTTCATAAACCAGCATATGTACGCGGATCCTCCTCATGAAACTCGCGTACAACCACTTTTCTCTGAAACAGACAAGATTCAGTAGCAAGATGATGCATCAACTACCCCCAGCTTCTGTCTGAGGTATTCAAATGTCTCCCTGGGAAGTGGTTTGGTGAGTATATCAACAACTTGTTCCTTAGAGGGAACATACTCCAATTTAACCTTTTGTTCAAGCACTTGTTCCCAGAGAAAATGATACTTGATAGGTATGTGCTTAGTATTTGAATGCATGACAGGATTCTTTGAAATACTAATTGCACTTGTATTATCACAAAAAATGGAGATAGGTGGAGTAAGGGTGATTTGAAGGTCTTGCAATGTTTGCATCATCCAAAGTAGTTGTGTGCAGCAAGATGCAGCAGCCATATATTCTGCTTTAGTTGTCGATAATGCAATTGAACCTTGTTTCTTACTGAACCAAGATACTAATATGGAACCCATAAAGAATGGACCACCACTAGTGCTTTTTCTATCATCCACGCTTCCTGCCCAATCTGCATCTGTATATGCATTAAGTGTGATATCTGTATCTCTAGGATACCATAAGCCATAGTTTTGAGTTCCTTGAAGATACATGAAAATTCTATTAACTGCCTGAAGATGAGTTTCCTTTGGATTTGCCTGAAACCTTCCAACTATTCCCACTGCATGCATATTGTCTGGTCGGGTACTTGTTAGATAGAGCAGACTACCAATCATGGATCTATAGGTTAGTTGATGTACTGCTGTTGATTCATCATTAGCGCTGAGACTGCATCCTGTTACCATAGGGGTACACACTGGTTTCGAATCCTCCATCCCATATTTCTTCAAGATCTGCTTGAGATACTTGGCTTGTGATAGAAAAATGTCATCTTTGTTTTGTTGGACTTGTAAACCAAGAAAATATGTGAGCTCACCAAGTAGGGACATTTCAAATTCTTTTTGCATCACCAAGGCAAAGTTTTGACTCATGTCTTCTTCATTACTAGCAAAGATGATATCATCAACATACACAACAAGTATTAGCAACTTATCATTGTTAGTTTTTATATATAGATTGTTATCTATTGATCCTTTTATAAAACCTTGTTGATGGAGGTACTTATCCAACCGATAAAACCAAGCCCTTGGAGCCTGTTTAAGGCCATAGAGAGCCTTTTTGAGTCTGCATACAAGTTTTGGATCATTTCCAAGAATAAACCCATCTGGTTGTTCAATATATACTTCTTCATCCAAGTCTCCATTCAGGAAGGTAGACTTCACATCCATTTGAAATACTTTGAACTTTTGAAAGCTAGAAAAGGCAACGAACATTCTTATGGCCTCAAGTCTAGCAACTAGTGCAAAATTTTCTTCAAAGTCTATACCTTCTTGTTGAGCATTATATTTACAAAGAAGTCTAGCCTTGTTTCTAATCACATCTCCATTTTCATTTAGCTTATTTTTGAATATCCATTTTGTTCCTATGACATTCTTATCTTTTGGTCTAGGAACCAACTCCCAAGTGTTATTTTTTTCAATCTGCTCAAGTTCTTCCTCCATGGCATTTACCCAGCATTCATCTTTGCATGCCTCTCTTACATTTTGTGGTTCAGTGGAGGAGAGTAATGCTAGATAACTTGAAGCTTTTGAAATGGTTCTTCTTGTTTGTACACCTGCCTCTTTTTGCCCCAAAATTTGGGTTTCTGGATGATTCTTCTGAACGTACCTGGATGGAGTCTTTTCTTCTATTCTTATCTATTCTTCTGGTACCTCATGGGTTTCTTCTTCATCATGAAGCTGATTTGATGTTGAAGGATAGTCTTCATCATCTTCGAAATCTTCAGATTTTACTTGCCTAGGAGTGTTGCCTTCTTCATCAACCATTACATCAATACTTTCAACAATTTTTCCAAGTCTTTTATTGTAGCACTTATATGCTTTGCTATGAGGAGAGTAACCAAGGAGAATGCCTTCATCTTCTCTAGGTTCAAACTTGCCAAGGCTTTCATCAGTCTTTTTGATGTAGCATTTGCTTCCAAAAATTTCGAAGTATTTAATTGTGGGAGTCTTACCATACCAAAGTTCATGAGGAGTCTGAGCTATGTTTACCCAAATGTTTGTCTTTTTGAGAATAGTAACTGTAGCAAATGCGCTTCACCCTAGAAGGTTACATGAGTTCCAGACTCATCAAGCATAGCACGAGCCATTTGTTGAACCATTATGTTCATCCTTTCCACTACTCCATTTTGCTGAGGGGTCCTTGCAGTAGAGAATTCCCTTCTTATTCCATGTTATTCACAAAATTCAAAAAATTCATCTAAGGTAAATTTCCCTCCTCGATCAGACCTGAGGCATTTGATTCTCCTATCTGACTCGTTTTCAACTAAGGCTTTGAATGCTTTGAACTTATCGAAAGCTTCATCTTTATGCTTCATAATTCCTATCCAGCACATCCTAGAAAATTCATCAATGAACAATATAAAATATTCTTCTACTTGAGGTGACCTTTTACTAGATGGACCACATACATCAGTATGGACAAGTTCAAGTGGCCTGCTAGCTGATCCTTCCTTCTCAGGAAAATTAGTTCTGGTTTTCTTACCAAACTGACATGATTTTCATATTGTATTGTCTGGAATTCTGATGTCATGGAGATCATGAATTGCCTGATATTTGCATGCTTTCCTTATCTGAGAGAAGCTTAGATGCCCTAAGCCAGTGTTCATCATTCTTGCTTACATAGCATTGTTGTTGTCCTCCCTTGAGTATGTATAAATTATTTGGAGTTCTTATGCCTTTGATCACTGTTTCTCCTGTATCAAGCTCACGAACGATGCATCCATTTGATCAAAATATTACTTCATTTCCTTGATCACACATTTGACTGACACTCAATAGATTATGCTTTAAGCCATCAACATACATAACATTTCCAGCCTTGACCTTTTCTTTCAAAAGCACAGAACCTTTACCTTTTATGAGTGCAGGGGTGTCATTTCCAAATGAGACCTTCTTTTCCTTTTCTAAGGCACTATATGACTGAAGTTTTTCTTTATCACCTGTCATATGTTTCGAGCATCCACTGTTGATGTACCACTGATTTTCCTATCCTTCCGCATATAAGTCTATCCCACATCTTTTTGGTTGCGATTCTTTCTTTCTCCATGTTTTAGAATTCAATGAAACTTGCTCCTTCTGAGTTGTTTGCTGAAACCTACTCCTGCATTCAGAATCTTCATGACTGAAGTTGTTACAAATAGAACATTCTACTTCATTCTCAAGAGCAGAAAAGTTATTGTAGGTCCTTTTCATGATCCCAGTCATACTCCTTTGTTTTTGAGCTTCTCTAGTCATGATGGTCTTGTAGGCAACACATTGAGTAGCTTTGTGACCAAAGTTATGACAAGAGAAACATTGGCCATTGAAGAAATTTCTGCAATTATCAAACCTACCAACCAAATGATTGTAGTTTCCATTGACATCCATTCTTGAGGCAAATTGAGAATGATTTACCTATGGTTGGTTGAAGCTTTTGTTCATCCTTGAAATAGATTTCTCCCGATTTACTTCGTAATCTTTATTCATTCTTGAAGCAAATTTTCCATGATTTAGTTGGTGATCTGCATTATGCTTTTGCTGTCGATTGTCAACATGTTCACTTTTTCTTATTGCATCAAGATAACTTTTGGAGGTGGATGGCTTCTGTGCTTGCTTCTATGCTTGAGACACTTCTTCAGTATATCCAAGACCTATCTTGATTAGAGGAGAACGCTGCACTTTGATAATCTCATCTAAAGTTTCAGATCCTTTAGCAAATCTAAGATTAAGAGCTTTTGATTTCTCAATATCTTTTCTAAGTCCCACAATTTCACATTCTAACTTTTCATTGTGTTTTTCTCTTTCAGCAAGTTGGAATGTCAGAGTATCTATAATCATATTATTTTCCTCTAAATAAATTTTGAGTTTAGAAATTTCTTCATAGAGACCTTCTTCATCTATAGCATCCAAGAAATCATCATCTTCAAAAGCCATCAAAAGTCTATAATCATTACGTTGTTCATCTTCATCACTATTTGAATATCCATCACTGTCTTCATGTGTGTAATAGCTCTTCTTACTTACATTCTGTCTTCTATTCCATCTAACTAGTTCCTTACCTTTGTCAAGTTTATCTTTATGAGGACACTTGGTAGCATAATGACCAACTCTTCCACAAGCAAAGCATTTGAAAGGAAGCTTACCTCTGAATCTTCCAGTTCCTCGTTGAAGGTTCTTGACAAAATTTGATTCTTCCTCTTCTTCTGACATATGTCCTGACTCATTGTAATCTCCTTTTCTTGAGGCTTTGAATGCATCTTCTCTCTTGTCTGATGGTCCCCCTTTTCTCATTTCGTAAGTAGTTAGGATTCCGTGTAGCTATGGCATGGTAATGCTCTATAGATTCTGTTTTTATTCTATGGCAGAAACTTTTGAATCAAACTTAGGAGACAAAGATCTTAGAACCTTTTCAACCAAAACAACTTCTTTTATTTCTTCTCCCAAGTTTTTCATACAATTAACAATCTCATCTATACGTAGGAAATAGTTAGCCACGCTTTCATCATTGTGCATTCTGAGATTTTCATATTGAATTATGAGAGTTTGTAGTTTTGCTCGTTTTACCTGTTCATCTCCTTCATAGCTCAGAACGATCTTGTCCCATATTTCTTTTGCAGTTTTGAGCTGGATAACCTTGACAAATTCTGATTGAGATAGGCTCCCTAATAGAGTATTGACAACCTTTGCATTTGTTTCATACTGCTTCTTACCAGCCGTATCTGTAGGAGTTGCTGATGGAAATGTGTATCCTATTTCCACAATATCCCAAACTTCTGTACCAAGAGATTGAAGATAGGTAGTGATTCTTACCTTCCAATAGATGAAGCTTCTCCCATAAAAAATTGGTGGCCTGATTGATGCTTCTTTTTCGTAGTTGCTCATGATGATAGATCTTCCTTCAATCGATCAAGCTTCTTCTGAAGGACCTGCTCTGATACCAATTGTTGGAAATAATACCGAGAGGGGGGGGGGGGGGGGGGGTGAATCTATATTATCTAATCAATATAACTTTCTCGTTTCCATTTTCAGATTCATATACGCTACTTCAGTTAAGGAAAACCGCGTGTATACACAACTGTGTATAATGCAACCAGCGTATATTCAGTGAAATTATAAATCAGTTAGTTGCTTCTTAATGAGTGCATCAGAACAATATGATCAGTAAACAGGAGCAGTAAAGCAGAGAAAATCATCACACATAATCAACACACATGAACACCAAGATGTAAGGTGGAAACCCAATGTGGGCGAAAACCACCTGCTACAATTTGTCTCTATCTTCTTTTAAATTAGAAACTCCTTTTACAATGATTCTGTACTGGTGCAGTCTTATACCAATACGCAGGCTGCTACTTGCAGAAGGCTACAACCTTCTCTCATTCTCCAGCTTCTCCTGGAAGGGAGCTACAACCCCGTTAGCTCTTGTACTAGCGGAGATACTAGTACGTAGGTGCTGACCTACATAAGGCTACAACCTTCTGTTTTCTTCTAGGGACCACGTTTCATAAATTTTCAGACTGGATCCATGAATATCAATCAAACATCAAGTATATCTACATCAACCAATCTCCTTTGTACAAACAAATACTGAATCAACCAATAACTTCTCAGAATGCTCTAACCAAAAAATAGTACCAGTGACCAGACACCAATTTTGAACCTAGAACACTGCAGCAATAAGCAGAAGCAGCTAAAACATATTTCATGAGATGTACGCTACTTCAATATGTGGAACCTGCGTGCATATGCTTCTGTATCAAGGCCAACCAGCATATACGGTGTTTTAAGTTAGTGAACCAGCGTGTATACGTGCCTCTGTTGCGCTAAAACTGCATGCATATCTATAAAAGATAATTTACCCTTTTCACTTATTCGAACATCAGTTATACCTAGATTATCATATTTATAGATCAAGTCATGCACCAAATATAACAGATCAAAATTACACAAAGATACTTCTCTTCAAGCCGCCTTAAGATCTTGACCCATCAATAGAACTTATCCTTCTCCTTGTGCTTAGGTTCCTCCTTGATTCAGATTGAGTTATGCACCACAACCCAATGACCAGTATTCTAGTTCTTGCTATTCATAAGATATTCAATGCTTAAGTCAATTCCCTTGCCAAATGACCTCCTTCCCTTTTTATAGTCTTAGGCCTTACTCAAACCATGGTCCAAAACCATTAAGAACCAATACTAGGGACCCAATACCTGGGTTCAACACTTTGGATGCAATACCAAGGACCAAAACCATAGGTTCAAATATGTTAGACTAAATACCATGGACCAAACATAAGATTTCCCACATGTACAAGCTTTTCTTTGCATGATAGTGCATGCATACGTATATGCTCCTTTTGGTCGGTAATCGCGCATGTATACGCGCTTTTGTTAATAGGAACCTACATATACCTCATTTTCTTTTATTCTGAGAGCCTGAACTATGATCTGCCCTTTGAGTGAGTTGCCATCAAGGACAATACCTGTGCCACAGTGCCAAACCTGTGTCATAATGCCAACACAACATTGATTTATTCACAATAAACAAGTAACAGAGTCTCGGCCTTAGGACAGATTACACAGATAAAGACCTCTGTCTCAAAAAATGCAATCCACACACTCTCTCTTGCTCTACTAACTCCATTCTCAACCCTTTCTGCCCTGATTCTGCAATTTAGTGGCCTTTTTCCTTCTACGATACTCGTAGGCTTACATTACTTTCGAATCCTCTCTAATCCTCTCTCTCTTTCTCTTTCAGAAAAGAAAGGAACACATATATGCTCTGTCTAACAATTTCCTTCCACAAATGAAGGAATTCACTCTATTCCTAGAAATCATATCCTACTCTAACAAATCAATATAGCTAATTGGCTTGATCTCCATGCAGGGAGGATCACTTGCCACTTATTTCCCAATTCAGTTCAGAATTAGGCAATAATTAACTACTTACATGTACTTGAAATTAATACAAATTAAACAACTAAGTCTTCCTCCAAACTTGCATTAGCCACAACATGTGACCACTCCATCACATTGCTGGCTAGGCCTAGATGCTCCTGCACCAGACTCCTAAAGTTTAATTTAATCATGATCTCCTGATCATGCATTTCTGATCTGTGTCCTCCTGGATCCCATACCTTTTTTGGTAGTTTGTCCTTGGTTACTACTATTGTTTTTTGCTCTCCCGGTCACCATACCTTATGCTCTTTGCCCCATTAGCTATGCTCTCACTATCTACTACTGTCCTTTTCATATATCTTACCAATGTTTACTCATCATTACAGTTTATGACAGGCTCCCACATCTTAGTTTGTAGTTTTCCATTTCCTTCACCTGTACCATTCTTTCTAGTCAATCTTCCCTCCTTCTTTTGTCCTCCATTTTTTTTATTGGAATTTTGTTGTATGAGTCTCCACAACTCATCTAATTCTTTGTCCACTTCACTTCTCATATGTTGAATACTATTCTCCTGCAACTGATTGTGTTCTTGAATAAGAACATCATAATCCCTGTGCCAATAATTTTCCATATACATTTCTGAAATGTACAAATGCCTTCTCCATTGATCCTCTCCAATAACTCCAGTTCCTTCTTCTGGTTCCTATTTCATGACTTCACTGATTCTTACTTCAAATTCTAGTATACCTACAATTCTACAAATTTCTTGAAAACTCAGAATCTTTCCTGCTTCATTAGGTACTTGAAATATTTCTTCTTCTAGTAACTTAATTTATGCATCGTTAAGGATCATGGTATGATACTTGCCTTCTTCTGAAATGTCATCTTCACCCTCCTCTTCATCAATAACTTCTTGTAGCACAATGATATTCTTGTTACTATCATCCCTTGAACTCATCTCTAGTTCAACAACTCCATATTGTAAATTCAACATCATTCCATCTTTCTGAGACATTCTGATCTCATTCTCCCTTACTTCGATTTGATCTTCAAAATCAATTCCTTGTTTCAAATTCATTTCACGTTGCCTTGTACATGCATATAAATCTTCATCAGAATCAATCAATTTATTAAAAACAAATACTTTACCTTGTTTCCTCATTATGCCAACATTTCTGACATCTTCTTTCCCATATTTGTCATTCATGACAATTTCTTCATTCTCATTCAGTTCTAGTTGTACAATCTGATTGCTTATTCCTTGGTTTTCTTGCCTCTTCTCCAAAAGACTTGACTCATGCCACAAATTTTCCATTTCATTTGGAAGTTCTCCCAAAAGCTCTGCACAATATTTACTAACTTCGTTGTCTGCAACATTTGTCTTTAGTCCTTCTTTACTCTGTATTTATTCAAGGTCAATAATCTTCAATGACTGTTTAATATCTACAAAGTCTTCTATATCAACCTTCAGTAGCTGTTCTCCTTTGGCTTCAGTCTTCAATAGTTGTCTAATATCTGAATAATTCACTACAACTATGTTCAACAGTTTCCCTTTCCTCTACATCACAAGATTATGTGAAGTCCCTTCTTCTAACTTCTGAAAAATCATAGCTCTGCATTTCCTTTCCGTTATGACAACATTAAAAAGTTTCCTTACTTCAGTGTATCCTGCATTTACACACAACATATTAGTTCCAAAACTATGAGATACCAAGGTCTCATCAAATAATTTCATCATCAACTTTTCCAATTGACTCCCGCTTCTTGAATACACCATAAGATTCTCCACTTGGTTTGTATTAGCTTCATTAGTTTTCCTAAGAAAGCCCTTTGTTCTATGTTCATCTGAATGGATCTCTTCCTTTCCAAACATTCCTTTGATCTTAATAATTCCTGTGTCATACTCCTTTTGACTTATCCTTTGGATGTCATCTGACTGGACATCTTCCTTCACTTGACAGCAACTTTTCTCTTTATTCTTCATATGACTGTGAGTAGTCATCTCTTCACCTATTAATATAACAGTTTCCAATAACTGCTTCTCTTTCCTCAAGTCTATATGACCTGCAAACGTACAACAATTATCAAATTTAAAAACACAATACCTTCCATCCTCTTTTGATGCTTCAAGCACCAATCCTCCATCATAGATTTTTTGGATTTCTGTAGATCCTTCTTGCTGTGACTCCATTTCTATGAGTCTCTTCTTGTCTAACATATCAATATGAATTTGTTCAAGTTCCCTGAACTCATTCATCAACTTGCCATTCCACCTCTATTGCAATAGCTTCCACTTGACCCTTTTCTTCATTCCCGATCTGTATCTTCGATCTTCACTTGTCTTTCTTTGTAGCCCTTCTATTATTATATTCAATTCTGCTCTCATTACTGCCAGTTACTATAATTCTGCAATCTAATGCCTTCCTCAAATACACCCTCATGTAGCTGATCATCTCTTTCAAATTGTTGGTTCCCTCCATCTTCATAATGGTGGATTAATACTTCTGTCTCCTTCATGTCTCTGAGGACATAACTTCCTTGTTGTTCCTGATCTTTCATCTCACCTTCAAATAACATCTGCTCAATTTCTCTGATTTCGGCATCATATTTATTAATGTTGTCTTCCACATATGTACTCACATCATTAAGTAAAGAGTCTAAACATTTACTTAGCTCTATAAATGTTAGAGGCAGTTCATCCTTATCATGCATAGTAACCATATGATTTTATTCATCAGGTTCTGAAATCTTCATTTCTCCTTTAGGTTCCTTGAGCAATCTTTCCAAGAATTCTAATATCATGTGAAATCTCTCCAGCAGTTCATCACAAATTCCATCCTCAACTTCATTCTTTTCCTGGCAATCCTCCTGAGTTATCCTGGTTTCTGCAATATCATATTGCAAATTTCTTTCATCCATTCCATCAGACAAATTCATTTGCTTACCTTCTTGGAATACCACTATGGTATTTTCAATATACTTCTGGTCCATATCAACTTCATCTTATTGTCTTACACCAAACAGAATTTCATCTATGAACTCTTTCTGCTGCAATAAATCAACACCTTCTTCCTCTAAAAGTCATTCTCCATCATACTTCACCTTAAGAGCTTCATTCTTGTTCGTGACAGTTTCACCAGACTTTCCATCATCCTCTGCATATACTGAAAACATACACAAATTATGAGAATAAAAATCATAAGGCTTCATTGACTCATCTGCTTCCCTTGTCATCATATATTCTAATTGTTTTGAACTATTCCAATAGTTCATGAGATCTTCAACTGATCTCCTATTATCCTCTTCACCCAACATTTCACCTTGTTCTGGTCTACAAATGGAAACTTCCATTTCTACTTCTGCTTCTCTGAGTTCCTCTGGTTCCTCTTGAGAACTCAATATCTGCTCAATATTTCTAAATTCACTTGTTGATTTCTCTTCTCTTGTAGCCTCTCCCACTTTACTCTCCTTCTCATGGTCCAACCATGCTTCTGGTCTTCATCACTGTTCTGCAACATCTCCATCAATATTCCAATCTGGAATCTATCTCAGCTCTCTCTCTGTCAAACTCTTCCCGACTCATTCTCATGCCATTTGCTTTGGCATCCTTCCTTCTGTTGTGGCTTCTTTCTGAACCCCTGCTATGACTATCAGTAGTCATCTTCTTCTCCTCTCTTTTCATGAGCTCCTCACTCCTCTGCAATAAGCCTTTGCAACAACAAGTCCTCCTTATTGCGATCTTACCTCACTAAGCTCTCCTCACTCAGTCTTTTGGTAAGCACGGTCCTCTATCTGGAACCTCCTCTTGAGCAACACCTTTGCTCCTTCTAGGCTTTTGCAATCTCTCACTCTCTCTTGAGAACACTTCAGCTATCCTCTCTATCCAATCTCTTGTTGGATTCTTCAGGTTCACTACCACTTCAAAGTGCTTTCCTTGCTCTGCTTTTAAGAACACATCTGGTTCTTCTCTCACAACTTCTCTTGTTCTATATTGTTGCAGTCTTCACACTTTCTTATGCTGTCACCTGTGTTTTGAATGGATTTCCTCTGTCTCTTGCATCTGCAAGTTCTGCTACACATCACCTTTGTGTGCCTTCCTTCTGTCAGATTAGAATCTAATCCTTCCACTTGCCTACATAAATACTTTAACACATAACTCTGTTTTTAATTCCTTCATATAGAATTTCTCTATTCTATTTAACCCCAATTATTCAATTACAATTCTGCTATGATACCAAAAATGATGCAACCTTAAGGCTGCCACAACCAATATACCTTATCGGGACTCATTTTCCCCTTAATGGCCCTTTAAAGCTTCATGCCCACACATATGCATATCAGAAGCGTTTTATATGCATTTAGCCTTAAAATCCCACTTTACACCCTTTTCCACAAGATATATGCCTTTCCCTTTCAGAATTGAAATACCCTTGGAAAATGCCAAAACAATGCTTTTTTCCCTTTTTAAACAAATATGTGTTAATGCCGCAGATCGGGATCTGGCCAATCGGACAGCTCAGATTGAATTGCAGTATCGGCGATTGGGGTTCCAATGGTCCACAACTATCGGCGCTATCACTTGACAAAGGTCCAATGTGATATTGCTAATCGCTATTGGTGGTTGCAATATGCCACTTTATAATATACCACCTCCACTTCCAAACCCCGATGTGATATGTCGCAATTGGAAATCACAAGGTTTAGGGATCAGGCCTTTAATATACGCTGATCGAACTGTGAAATGCGATATATATGCTGGACCTGATAAGACCCAAAACTCTTGCTCATAAAATTTCAAGTCTGCTTCCACGAATCTGCTAAGTGTTTAGTGCAATTTCTCTGTGTAAATGGGATTTCCGCTTGCGGACCCAAACTACACCAAATTTGCCTTAACCACAAGGATTTCCACTGTAAAGTATGAAAACACAGGACAACTCCAAATTCATTCGAATACAGAGAAAAAGACAAGTATTTGAGGCTTCCACGGGCTATTTATATTATTATACACGCAACATTGGTTTATTCACAATAAACAAGTAACAGAGTCTTAGCCTTAGGCCAGATTACATAGATAAATACCTCTGTCTCAAAAAATGCAATCCACACACTCTCTCTCACTCTACTAACTCCACTCCTCAATCCTCTCTGGCCTGATTCTACAAATTAGTGGCCTTTTCCTCCTACGATACTCGTAGGCTTACATTACTTTTGAATCCTCTCTAATCCTTTCTCTCTCTCTTTCAGAAAAGAAAGGAACACAAATATGCTCTGTCTAACAATTTCTTTCCACAAATGAATGAATTCACTCTATTCCTAGAAAGCATATCCTACTCGAACAAATCAATATAGCTAATTGGCTTGATCTCCACGCAGGGAGGATAACTTGCCACTTATTTCCCATTTCAGTTCAGAATTAGGAAATAATTAACTACTTACATGTACTTGAAATTAATACAAATTAAACAACCAATTCTTCCTCCAAAGTTGCATTAGCCACAACATGTGACCACTCCATCACATTGCTGGCTAGGCCTAGATGCTCCTACATCAAAATATTTTTTCTTTCAACGATTAGGTTGGGTTTTAATTGAAGATAATGATGTCATAGCTTATGAATATAGGAAGATAATGGAACATGAAAAGAGTTATCTTGTGTATGATTTATAGAAATCTATAGTGATTAATGCTTTAAAAATTTTGTGCTATTATCTTTTGGGAAATAAATTTAAATTAAGTATTAGGGGTTTACGCAGTGCATTATATTAGATATCGTTTTTGGGATTCAACTGCGTTAAGTAAGTCATTAACGTATGACCATTTCCATGAGAGTTAGTCGTAACTGACTAATTTCTCATGATTTTTGAATTGTTCACTTAGCACTCATTGCATCGGGTGATGCTCACAGGGGTGAAGAAGTGGGATTGAAACTAGTGAAATGAATCACATAGTTTCAAATGTCATAGCATCAAATTTAAATTAGTTACTAATCATATCAACCTAAAATATTTATTTAGTAAACACAATTTAAATGCAAGACAAGCAAGGTTGAAGGATTTCCTCAGCGATTTTGACTTTCAAATCAAACATGTCAAACAAAAATAAAATAATATTGAAGATATGTTAGGTATAAGTTTAAAATAGGCTTGTGGGATCTCTATTAGTAATGTTAAAATGGATTTTGTTTTTCTTAAGCAGTAGTAGTTCCTTCTATTTCATTATATCGAGAAAAAATTTACAGACTATAAAAAACCTTGAACTCCCAGAGGCGACAGGGTAACCAAGGGCATGATGCCAAAGTAAAGCTTTACCCCGCTACATCAGACAACAAGATCGTGCACAACATACTTTAGGATGACTCAAACAAAACAAAAGCCAAATCAAAGGCTTACAAACACCCCCGCCACTCAAGCGAAAAGCCTGCCAAGACCCGTGGCCCCACCAAAAAAGCACCAACAGATCTGACGGTAGACACATCCCCAAGAGATCGGACGACACCCCGAAATATCGCACCACCTAAAATGTGCGAAACTTATCTCGCGATGGAGGGTGGTTTCAAAACCCCGCATTGGCCATGTGGCGGAAGTCTAATGGGATCGCTGCCAAAAAAACTAAACCACTTACCATCCAAAATCAACGCGATCACCCGTAAACCACCTTCTCTTGGTTTTTCAATTGGGAAGAGGAATGAAGGGGAAACTACTTCACCGAGAAACAAGAGCCACCATAGCCTGGACACTCCCATTACAGAACCGGCAATGGAGACCGCCAAATACTGTGGGTAGATCCTGATTAGCAATCTGAAGAGGAAGGGGCTTGGCCTCATTCCACCAGGTAGAAACCAGACAACTTAGCACCTATCTGTCTTCCCCTAGCCTCCCAGAGAACTGTGATCGAACTTGATTAGACATCATCATACAGTTTCTTTCCTTCGGGCCCAATGTTTGAAAATTTCTCTATCTTCCGCTGCTTGTTCCTCACAAAGAGCTTTTACTCTTCCCAGAGACATTTCCTTCTAGTTCATCTCAAACCTGTTTACAGTATTAAACGCTCCTTGATTGGCAAGAGTATCTGCTAGTTTGTTGGCTTCATGACTGACATGTCTGAAACTAACAGTTCTTAGACTTTGGAGATGTTTCTGTATTCTTTGGTACACTTGAATTAGTCTCCAATGTTTTGAGACCTTCTCCGGTGCTGCTCCACAACTGATTCTTCTAACAGCTTTTATAGAGATTTCTGAGTCTGCCTCTATGATGACATTTGAGCTATGAGTTTGTTTCAGTAGTTCCAGGCATTGTTCCAAGGCCATTAATTCAGCCATGTTATTTGTGGCTTTACCTAAGTGGCAGTGGAAAATGAAGCTTATAATTCCATCCTCATCTCTTAACACCCCTCCATAACCAGCTATTCCAGGGTTGCCTTTCGAAGCCCCATCTATATTGCATTTCAAGTAGCCTTTCGGCGGAGGCTGCCAGAAATCCTTTTCCTTTCCCAAATTTCCTTCTTTTCTTCTGAGTCCATTGATAATGGTTTCTTGCATTCCCAGTTGTCTGAGGGTTCTCATCTCATTTATCGTGGGTGTGTTTTTGGGAAGATTGCGAACAGTTGTGCCCACTGTCTCTCTAATCTGCTTCAAGATCAGATCCAACAGTTGAAGAGGATTGGATTTTTCATCCCTGAAAATCCTTTTATTCCTTTCTTTCCAGACATTCCAGATGATGAAGCTAGGTGTAAAGGCCCAGGCCAGATTGAGAAACTCATTTTCTGAAAAGTTCCTTCTCCACTTGAATAGGGTGTTTGTGATGCTTTCTTTATCTCGATCTGTCTATTGAAAAATGGTTGCAAAAGAGTCCCACAACCAGGTGGTAAAGGTGCAACTGTTAAGAATGTGCTCCATTGTTTCCTCTTGAGCTTCACATAGCTGACATCTGGAGGGCCCAATAATACCTTTTTTCCTAATGTGTTCCCAAGTTAAGATTTTATTATGTTGAACTAGCCACATGAATAGCTTGATCTTCATCCACACTTGATGGCCCCAGAGTTGTTGCCAAGAATTCATTGTAGTTCTGGAATCCAAGTTCATGAGAATCTTCTTAGCTTCCTTAAGATTAAAGGAGCCTTCTTTGTTGAGGCCCCATCTTAATTGATATTTCCCCTCTGTAACCAAGATTTTCCTTTGTTTTAGTATGTTCATAATTTCCTCAGCTTTTTTTTTGGGGACTTTCGTCATTACAGTCTATGCTTCTCCAATTTCTCCATTTCTCAGAGCTGTAAGTATGACTCCATAAATCTTTAACTCTGGTTGGTTCTTGGGAATCTGTTTCCTACTTGATTTCTTTATAGTCTTCTTTTAGCAGCATTGGTTCTTGTTGCCATTTGTCCTACCAAAAGAGAGCAAGATCCCCTACTCTGATTTCCCAGAAACTGTGGTCTTGTACTAGGCATCTGTTTTCCCAAGCTTTATTCTAGATGTAGGAGCCCTTTATGTTTCCCGACATTCTAATAAGATCATTAGTTTGCCAAGATCTTGCATATTTTTCTTTCCAGGTTTTAGCCCATTTAGCTTCTAGTTATTTAACCCATCTCCACTAGAGTTTGGCTCCTAGCACATTACTTAGGATTTCTTGATCATCTAAACCTAGTCCCCCATGACTTTTAGGTTTGCAGATTTTATCCCAAGAAACAAGTGCCCATTTATTTCTTGTTTCTTCCTTGCCCCAGAGGAAGTCTCTCTGGATATTTCTAAATTGCTATAAGACCCATATGGGGGCTGGGAGATCTGATAACAAGAACACCGGGATTGACTGTAGAATAGCCTTTGTCAGAATTAGTCTGCCCGCCAGGTTCAATGATCTGATGGTCCATTTTTTAACTTTGTCCTGCATCTTATTGAGTACTGGTTCCCAAATTCTCTTGTGCAGGGGTTTTTCTGTAAGGGGAATTCCCAAATACTTTGAAGGGAGGGAATCCCTTTGGAAGCCCAAAATTCTTGAGATATTTCTCTGAATTGCAATGTTAGTATTCAAGAAAAAAAAATTGATTTGGAGAGATTTACTTCCATACCTGTGGCCAAGGCAAAAATGTTCAGGATTTGTTTATACTCTGAAGCTTCTTTGACAGTGGGAATTCCATGCAGCATTGTGTCATCCACAAATTGTTGATGAGTCATTGTCTGTCCATTTTCTGTTAATTGAAGTCCCTTAATTTTTCCCAAGAATTTAGCCTGCTTAATGGATCTGCCCAATACTTCCATCATGAGGATAAAAAGAAAGGGAGAGAGAGTGGGTCACCCTACATGAGACCTCTAGAAGGAGTGAAGATAGTTGAGGGAGATCCATTCACTAGAATAGAAAAGCTGGAAGATGTTACGAGAGCCATGACCCATCTGATCCAATTATGATCAAACCCAAATGCAGCAAGGATCCTCTTGATGTAGCTCTAGTTGACTTTGTCCTAAGATTTGGCAATATCTAGTTGCATGATCATACCAGCCTGTTTTTTACTGGTTAGCATGTGGATTGTCTCATGTGCAAGAATGATATTATTAAGAATTTTTCTTCCTTCCACATAACTAGATTGTTCACCTGATATTAAAGAAGGAAGAAGAGGTTTGAGCCTACTAGCCAAAATCTTGGATATAATCTTATAAACCACATTACATAAGGCAATGGGTCTAAACTTATTAGCAGTAAGGGCTGAATCCTATTTGGGGATCAAAGAGATGAAGGAGGTGTTGAGGGCTTTCAGAAGAGTCCTATTTCTTCTAGAATCCTCCACAACATTCAGGATGTCTTGTTTGATAATGTTCCAGAAGGCCTTAAAAAAATCCACATTGAAACCATCTAGACTTGGAGCTTTGCCATTTTGCATGTCCTTGATAATCTCACTAACTTCCTCTTCAGTTACTAGTTTGTTCAGGTTGAAATTGTCCTCTATAGTCACCAACTTAGGGATGCTATTTCTAATTTCTCTGATATATTGCTCCCTGTCTGGATTATTCTCCTTAGTGATACTTTTGAAATGTTGAACCAACACTTCTTCGATGTTCTTGTGAGAGGTCTGTAGCTGCCCTTTGTCATTCAAAATCACAGAGATTCTATTGTGAGCCCTATTGGCTATGGTGGATCTATGAAAAAATTTTGTATTACGATCCCCTTCCTTAAGCCATTGAATTCTAGACTTTTGTCTCCAAAATATTTCTTCTTGTTTGCATAAATTCTCCCATTCTTGATGGTGTTTGTCAGCTAGTTGACTTTTGTCCTTATCAAAACCCATTGTGATCAATGCTTGATTGAGTTCCTGTAGTTTGGCTTCCACTGCCTTTTTCTCCACAAAAATGTTGCCAAAAACCTCCTTGTTCCATTCTTTGAGTCTGAATTTAATATGCTGAAGTCTTTTGTGTAGGATGAACATATTCGTGCCCTGGATTTGAAGATCTTCTGCCCACCATTGTTCAACGTTGTTAGTGAAATCTGGGTGGGAGAGCCAGATATTCTCAAACCTGAAGGGTCTGTTCTTGGGAGAATCAAACCCCTCGAGTTCTAATTGAATCGGCCAATGATCAGAACCTCCAAAGGGGAGAACCTTAGCTGTTATTTCTCTATTTGCTAGCATAAGCTCCTCGGAGATCAGAAATCTGTCTAACTTGGAGGTGACCTGAGCCTCACCTCCTCTTTTATTGTTCCAAGTATATAGGCCATTCTGCATTGCCGAGTCCACCAGATTCATGTCATCAGTAAAGGTTTGGAATAGATTTGAGTCCTTATTTAGTAGTCTGGTGCCTCCTTTTTTTTTCCGAAAGTGATTTGATCATATTAAAATCTCCTCCCAAGACCCAAGGTATTCCTACATGTCTGCTCTTGAGCTATGCTAAGGAGTTTAATAGTCTTAGTTTTTCATCTATTCTTTGCGGCCCATAGACATTTGTGGCGAGGAAAGTGTCCACAACTCCCACTGGTTGAATGATTACAGATAGATAATTTCTTGATGCCTCCGCATCCAGAATACTAACTTTTTGGGGGTTCCATAGAGTGAGGATACCTCCCGCTGTGTTTTCTGCTTTCACTTCAAGAAACTCAAAACTGTTCATCCATTTGCTATGGATTTGCTTTAACTTTTGAATGGAACATTTTGTTTCTTGAATAAAGATGATATCTGGTGATGCTTGTTTCATTCTGTGACTTAACATTCTTTGTTTTCTTTTACTGCCTAGACCTCTAATATTCCAAGATATGAGCTTCATAATTAAAGATTTGTGAAAGAGTAACTGGTTAGGTCTTTCATCTTACCCGAATCTATCATTAGCTTTCCACACTCCATCAGGAGCTCATTTTGCTTTTTCCTACCCTGCTTTTTACCTGGATTTCTAGTTGCTAATCCTAGAGTTGATTTCATAGTTTTCACCCCTCTGTGTTCCTACTTGTGAATACTTTTACCTTTATCCAATACTCTTTCCTAGGTTTTCCATAAAAATAATTGTTGTATTCTAGAGCATTCTTCTAGAGGTATTGATTCTATTCCTTCCTTGGATCCCTGCCTCAAGAATCCTTCCAGATCTAGGTTTTCCTTGTCTAAGATTTCCTGTAGTTCATGATCTTCTAGATCTAGTTTGCTTTGGGTCATTTCCTGGTCCATCTCCATTTCTGTCTCACTCATAACAGTCTCATTATGGTATACCATGTCTTGAGATTGTTTCCTATTTTCTTCCTTTTCTTTTTCGTTAGGATCTTTCTCCTGGGCTTGTTCATCCTTCGTGTTATCCTCATTCTCATCTAGCACTTGAAACCTGTTCTGGCTGACCCTCTGCCTTTCGTTCTGCTGTTGCTTCATTCCCCTTTTCCCCCCTTTACTTCTGCTTACCACTTTCTGAAAGCTCTCTGTATCCTTCAAAGTATTGAGGTGTTCTTTGTTGTCTACTTTACCAAGAGGGCATTCCCTGAGCATATGTCCATGTTCATGGCATCTACAACATTTGAATGGGATATGCTCGTAGTCCACGATTTGCGCCCATTCCTCATCATGAACATCTAAAATAACTTCATCCGGAAGAGCTTGTGATAGATCCATCTCCACACATATTCTTGCAAAGGAAGTATATTTCCTTCTTCTTGTGGCTTCGAAAACTTTGACAAAACGTCCTAGTTTATTGCCAATAGCTGCTAATGATTCCATTTGCCAATAATCAAGAGGTAGGGAATATAGCCTTACCCATACTGGAACCGAGGTGAAGGTCTCCCGCTCTGGGATGAAGTTCATCCTCCAAGGCCTCATATAGAGACCAGCTGTTGCATAAAAGTAGGGTCCTCCTTCAAATATTCTGTCTTTGTCTTCTATGTTTGTGAACACCACTATGAAGAATCCTTTTGACCCAAGATGTAGGTCAATGCTTCCTTTGGGCTTCCAGTGATACTTGATCCACGTTTGCAAGGCTTTTTCAGTGGGCCATAGTCCCATGAATTTACAAATAATGGCATAGTTCCCCATGTGTTCTCTGTGCGCTTGCAGAGCAGGGTCATTTAATATTACTCTTGGCGTGATTGCAGCTTTAGGCTTGCAAGGTCCCTTTTGCCTATGTTCTCGTGACCCAAGATATTTGTCTTCTTCCTCCTTATCCTTTATGTTGCTATTTGTCTTGGTCTTAGTTCTCTCTGTCCCCTTAGCATTATCGCTATTTTTTCCCCAGCCACGCCTTTGCTGTTACATTCTGTTGTTTTTCCTTTGTTGGATACCGCGTCCTTGTAGGACAGAGCTGAGCTCCCTCCTTTGCCACCCTCCATCGGAAACCGTCACTGCTATCCTCTGAATCGTCGCCATTTTCTCCCGCTCAGTCCCGCCCTGTAATTGTTCTGAATTATCATTCAAATAAACAAATACTAGATTAAAAATAAGGAGCATTATCATGTTAAAATGGATTTTAATGAACATATAAAAACTCCATTTTTAGAGTAACGATAATAAAAATATATATAAGAAAAATAATAAATAAAACTCTCCAAACACAAAATTCAGATAATGCTCGAAATATTAATGACTTGTTATCTCTTAGAAACATAATTTACATTCATATTATAGATGAGAATCGTAAAAATCCTTTATCAGGTTATCCATGTTACCAATAACTTATTAAAGTAGTTAAGAAAGAATTTTATTGGTGAGGAATGAAAGGAGAGGTGGTTGAATATTTAGTGAAGCATCTTGAAGGCCAAAAAGTTAATGTGGACCACTAGCACCCTACTACGTTATTAAACACCTTGCCCATTCCTGAGGTAAAATGGGAAATTATTTCCTTAGATTTTATCACGCTTATCCAAAACTAGAAGATAACATGATTCCACTATAGTTGTGGTTGATAAACTGAGTAAAGCAACCCATTTTATAGTTGTACAATCAACATATAAAGTTGTCCATATAGCTGAATTTTTTATGAAGGAATTTTTTATACTTCATTGGGTACCAAAAATAGTCATTTTTTACAGAGATGTGAAATGCACATTGAATTTTTTGAAAGCCCCTTTTTCAGGATGGATCATAATTTGAATTTTAGTATTGTTGACCACCCTCAAAAAATGGACATATTGAAAGAACCAACGAGACCCTTGAAGACATGGTTCACAATTATGTAATGGATCAATTAAATAAATGGGAAGACTATTTACATCTTATTGAATTTGCATACAATAATAGCTATCAATCATCACTCAAAATAAGCCCCTTTGAAGTCCTTTATCGACAAAAATGTCATACTCAATTGAGATGTAGTCAACAAAAAGGAATACTAGTTTTGGGACTTGATTGCTTAAAATAGATGGTTAGAAAACTTCCATCTAAAATTTAGACAAAGGAGGAGCCCTTGAGGTTGGGAACCTATGCTAAATTATCATGAGGTTCTGTCAACCTTTTGAAATACTAGTTAGAGTGCAGTATCCTGCCTTGGCAAGGTTAGTTTTGTGACACTTGGAGAGGGTCATTTTGATGCAATGATATAGGATTATGAATTTCAAACTTATATATATGCTTGTATTCTATAGACCTAGTTTGGGTCACCAGGTTAGTTTGTGCTTATGATCATATTTATGGTTGTGTCTATAAGAGTGATTTTTTTTAATGCATATTATCAATGTTTTCTCTTTTGGTGTCCTAGTTTTGACATAGGTATATGACATGAATGGTGATATAGGATTGGGAGACATAGATCCATGGATGGTCATGGTTATTTGGAACATATGGTTAATTATGATTTATGGAAGATACATGATTTGTATGATTATATATGGTTAATCTTGTACTAAGCATGATGTGGCAAGGGACTTGGTCATTGCCAGCAACGATGCTCGAGTTATAAATGACTGCAAAAGTCATGTCTTCAAAACCAAAATTATAGTGTAAGGAACAGATAATTCTTGGTAAAATGTGAATAATTTAATTATGAAATTCATTCCATTTCACTGGTTTATGAATTGTGATGTGTGTAGATCTTGGAACAAGACCTTACAAATGAATGATCAGATGGGTATGAGCTCACAATCAATAAATTAAGTTGAGCCACAAAGTTTCAAAGCTGAGTAGACAAGAAGCCATGGAAATTAGGGTGAAGATTCATAAATCCATGAAATATAAAGGCATGGTGTCTTGGATATATAATAAAATGATTAGGGCTTAGAGTCCTAAATCCATAAAAGATAAAGACATGGAGTCTTGGATCTATAATGAAATGTTTATGGTGTGGAGTCTTGAACATTTCAAAATATCAAGGTGTGGAATATTTGATATTTAGAGTAGATCAGTGCCTCGAGTCGTCAATCTACTATGACATGAAGATGCATCCAGTAGCGATGAAAAATCCCTATTCTCCAAAAGAAAAAAATACCACCCATGTGTAGGTCAAGGATGAATTTCCTTAATAAAACCTCTTTTCTAACAATCCTAGAGTGAGTTTCTAAAAATATAAAGTCATGTCTAGCATCTCAAGCATTACTTTCGAAAAATAGTAAATCACCTTGTATAAATTGGTAATCAAGCATAGTTGAAGGAAAATAACTTATCATTAATAAAACCTGATAGTTCAATCTGGACTTAATCCTCAAAATTATTATGATTATTATTATTATTATCTTTTATCAAACTATTATATTATTATTAAAATGGAATTATGGGTCACCTTTATCTCCTCAATCAGTTCACACCACTCTCCTTGATGACTCCCATGGCTCTATGTAACCTCTCTCTTTTAATAATATTATACTCTATTTTATGCATTCATCAAAGAATGACATATTCCTCTTACACTCATTAAAGACATGTCGTAAAATATTCCTCTTATTCTCTCTTTAATGCTTATGTTACACTCTCCTTACCTAAGGCATACATTCCTCTACCTAATGGCATGTTTTACACTCTTCTAAATGGAATACAATGCATGCATATTACTCCTCATTTATAAAAAAAATTGGTTGGTCCTCTTATATATGTGTCTCGTGTCTTCTCACTTGGGTGGAAGGAGGTGCATTGTAATACCAAGAGTTGGAGAGACTTGAAGAGGAATCTAAGAGGGAGAGTCTTGGAGAGTACCCAAATGTTGTTGAAATGAATATGAAGTTCCTAAAGTAAATTACAAAGTAGTTCTATCTGGTGGAGTTATCTATGAGCGGTATTGATATGAAGTGAAACTTATATTACTCAACTTTCATTGTATATCTCTCTACTACTATATCTTGGTACTGCTTGTGATCTCTTACATCTCAAGGAGTTCAAGGGGGAGAAGTTATCCTTGGATATGGTTCGGTGGAAAACTATATTATTCACAATGAGAGAGTAAGGATATTAGAGTTGGAGCATACTCTCATTGGAGTTGGAAAATATTCCCATGTTTTTGGAATTTTATAAATACACTACCATGTATGTTCATAAGCTCTTGAAATTTTAGTTTATTGTTAGTTTAAAAGTGTTGTAGAAATTTGAGTTTATTCGAAATTCCTACTTGTGAATGTTTGTGAGATGTTTATAGAGTTAATTCTAAGCTAACCAACAATGAAACACAGTTGTAGTTGAGAATGTACATGCAGGGGGATTAAAATAAGAATGTGTTGCCAAATTTTTTAAGTTCAGTTTATATTGAAATTTTATCCATAAGAAGTTTGCATGAGTTGATGAAAATAGCATTATTAGCATAAATTTGGGGTTTCCTTCTCTAAATACAACTGTAGATGACATTTGCACACTAAGTGTTTAATGAAAGTGATAGATGAGATAGTAACATTTTTTTGTTGTGTTTTTAAGAAATCACATCCCTATGAAATTTCTGTTGCAACTCATCTCAACAGCTGGGGGTATTCATACCATTAGGACCTGTAATCCCTAATTTGATTCGCAAAAATGATTTTCTGAACCCAAGTAGTAAATCTGGGCAATTCTCCAGATTTCTTTTGCTAACTATGTGTGTTTGTTGTCAATTTCTTGGTGAAGGATTAATATGAATTTGTCCATGTTTTAATATGCCAAAATTTCAAGTCTTAATTTATTAATTCTATGAGTTAAATAGGCTGAGTAAGAATCTTAGATTGCATGCTTGCAAAGTGGTTTCCAAAAGGCCTCAATGATTGTAGATTGCATTGTTCAAAAGTGTTTGTCAAAAGGCATCAATGGTTGTAGATTTTATGCTTTCAAAGTGTTTGTAAAAAGGACGCAATGGTTGTAGCTTTTATGCACATAAATCATTAGATTGAATGTCCTAATGACTGCAGCTTTTATGCACTAGAAATTTCAATAGATATAGATTCCTACCACTACAATCTTTTGTATGAATGTGAAAATGAATTTAATAATATTTCGGAAGTGCAATTAGATAAAACTTTAGTAGGACAATTGTTTCGCTTATCATCTAAAGCTATCATGAAAAAAATGAGGGGTATGTTGTTGGAGATAATTTTGCAGTGATCAATTTTGTAGGATTTAATTACTTGTGGAAGTGAGCATAATAGGTTTAGCCGAGTTGCATGTATTCATGATTGTAATATTATGCTTCAATGATTATAGAAAATATTCATTTGTGCTTAATTTATGAAGGTCCATTGTTTTACTTCGCACTTTTTGAAAAATAATATGATTTTGAATTGGTAATAGTAGTTGCTCTTGCTGCAACATTCATGACACAATTCTCATGATTGAAGCATTGCCTTAATAATAGGGATTGAGAATTGTTAGTTGATGAATTTGGAAATGGTGTTTGGTCAATATATTTTATGATTCCATTTCGTAACCATATCATATTTATTATATTTATGGATGAAGAGAGGCATAATCTTCCCTTAGTTACCTTGTTATAGGTAGGTTAATAGTCATAGACATATGTTATTTTTGTAATAGAAGCATGATACTTTTGTGGTTATGATATCAAGAGTCAATAAGTAGAGCTTATTTAGTGTAATCTCAGAAATCAAATAGGTTGATATAGCCTAATTTTCTCACATGGAATTATGGTGGAATTTATTTCCAGTCTTACTTAGATCTATGTATAAGTATGAAAAGAGCACATGCTATCATCTTTTAAACTTGAGAGGAACTATGTTTTCGAATTGGTTTTAAGGGAAAGTTATCATTGACTTCTTATACGATATTATTATATTAAAATAGATGAAGAAACATGATTACATTATAACTAAGTGTTGTAGCAGCTACAACCGCCCTCCAAAATTTTGCCTTAGCCTGCTTTGGAGCCTTCCCACCAACCTTCACGACAACTTGCCTTGCTTCGTCAAGTCCTCAAGCTTCGGTGTCTTTCTTGCTCAAAGGAAGCTTGTTGATCACAATTTTATCTTTTCCCTTCATAGGCTGCTCACTCGGACATGGTCCAGTTACCGGCTTAGCAGCTTCCCCTTGAAAATTGCACATTTCAGGAGGGAAACCAACCTTCCCTCCTGAAATTGCTCAATCCTCTCTGAAAGCCTGCTGGGCTCCAGGATTACGCAATCTTGCCAGCCAACCCTCCCAGTAGGATTTGCCCAAATTTTCCCAGCAGTAGGCTATTCAACCAAGGATTTACGCAGATCTGGGCAGCAGTTAGCTGCTCAGCCCAGAAATTGTGCAAATCTCCTGGGCAACCAACCTAGCTCCTAGCCAAAAATGCACATTTTTCTCCAATAGTCAAGCAGTCTCTTGCATGTGCAGCAGAGTTGATTGGTTCCCTCCGGGACTGAGAAAAATAGACTTACATGCATGGGTTGTTTCTCCCAAGGCAACATGCAAAGGAATTCCTTGTTTCAGGGATCTATGTTTAGCAGTTGGAGGTTACATGCAAGGAACAATTCAAAAACCTCCGTCCATGTGTCGCTTCCCCTAGATTTGTGGCATGCGCGTGACAACCTAGATGTTATCAAAACTCATCAACCAGATGCTACAGATCTCATTCCTCACATCAAACTTGTATCTTTGACATCGCACATCACATCTAGGAGCAGTCGGCACATTCAGCTTAGCTGTTTTGGGCTAAGCTCGATTCCAATTCCTTATGCTACATTTCTGTCACTTTTTGTTTACTCGCTTGTGTGAGTGTTGTTTGCTTTATTTACTTGAGTGCCTACTATTTTTTACATGTATTATAGCTTGTCCTAGCTCTATTCCAATTTTCATTGTCATCTCACTGGTGTCGCATGCATGGACATTCACCCAACCGACAAACTGGCTCACCCACATGCATGTTTATCTATTTGTTGAATATTTCATTCATGTTTTGAATGCACTGTCAATCACTTCTGATATCACTTAGTGTCGCCATCCATTTACTGTCTTACTTTCTTTTAGTTGTCCGTTGACAGTCTAGCCAACCTTGGCCCAGACTCTCCCTTCACCAAGGTTGCAATGTGCAATTTGGGGAAGGAAGGCATACCTTCCTATTTATATTTATGCATTACTGCCCAACACTAGCCTCCAAGACTGTTTTGCACATTTCTGGAGGATAGTGGCTACTTGGCTCAAGAAATTGCGCAAATCTGTCCTTGGGCCAACAATCCTTCCCAGCTGGAATTGTGCAATACGCAATCCCAAAAGTTAGCAGCCAAACAAGACTATGCATTGCATAGTTCCAATAGTCAGTCAATCTCTCAGTAGCCTGGACTATGCCTTGTGCAGTCTTGGCAGTCTCTCTCCCAACCTCCTGGCCAAAATTACGCAACCTTCATGATCATTCACACAGTATGTTGCAAGTCAGTTCTCATGTTCATTCTAGTTCCGACTGACAAATTGCTTGGTATGAGTGTTTCCATGTCTCCAAGTATCGTAGGTGTTCATTTGTCTCTCAGCAGTACAGGTACAATGGCTTCTAGGAGAGTAGAGACGAAGACACCTTTTAGAGCACACTTAGGGATGCAGTCAATCAAGTGTTTATGAGCTTGCCTACTCACGAAGACATCAAGTTTTTCGTGGACAAGGACATCAAGTAGCAGCATCATAGTGAGTAGCATCATGAACAGTAAGCTGAAGGTAGCATACCAAATGCAGCGAATGCAAGAGGAAGGTTTTTGACAACATAGAGGCGGAGCAAAGTTGCAAGATCAAGCAGATCCACTGATAATGAAAGCAACTTTGGAGACTCAGGCTATGAAGTGATGACGCGACATGAATATCGCATGAAGGCAAAAGATGGAACAAAGAAGGAGTTACATTTGTTGACGAAGCAACTCAGTAAGAACATGAAGCTGCACAAACAATCCAATGAGTTACCGTAGGAACAGGAAGAGTACTGGGTGCAACATGCACTCACGGATGAAACTATGACAGTACAAGTTAATGATCCATCCCAACAGCTGACACAGAGCGAACATGGTGAGCAGTGTTGTTGATCGCATGAAAATGATCTAGTAGCATGCATGTCATTGAGCGCACAGATGCAATCCAACCCATTCAACACACTCACCAAGGCATAGACAAGAAGCAAGTCCAACTGGGGCTGAACATGCACTTCGGCAAGTTGATGCGCATGACCACTAGCACACACTTGAATATCAACACGGACATTATGCATCAGTGTGTTGCCGGTTCAACCATACCCAAGAAGACCATGCACGTGTTAGTAGACAAGCTGGATGAAGGGGCCGAACCAATGCACCGGTTGCAATGGAGGCAAGAGTTCACTTAAGCAAGGTTTCACCATGAGGTAGATGCACACCATCACAGATGGCCAAGCTTGGCATCATCTCACCATCTTTGTTAGACTCCTATAGTGATAGGATTCATAATTTTGAATTGGCTAAGGTTAAGCCTTGTAATATTGTACATACCTTTGCTTTTTACAAATGTTTTCCATATAAAAAATTAAAAAATTTAAAGAGGGTATGTCCTAAAAGAAATATCAAAGGACAAAAAGAATAAGAAAAGATAAAAAACTGACAATATATGAACCCTACAAACAAAAACAAATCATGAAAGTGTGCAAGCCTAAATGCCACTACTATTTTACTTCTTTACTGTCTTAAATAATGGTTGTGTGCAGCTTGTCATACATGCCATAACCCATGGTAGTCTATTAGGCCCCTATACTACTAGTGTAACCCCTTATTGTTATTAGTACAACCCACTTATTATTGTTGTTGGGAAAAGTATCCAATACGGAATGACCCTATCCCACTCTAAGGGTGATAGTACCTCAGCAACAATCAAAGCAAAGCTATCTAAGATTTCTTCTTTATGAAAGTAAAATAGGGGAGAAAGAGATCCACTAACCGATGTCTTTCGCTAATGGTTGATCCAATCTTCTCTCCTTGCTGCTTGCTCCCAGCTCCTCGCTCTTTCACTGGCCCAGCTACACCAAGATCCTGCAAAATGGCAAGAAAAGGAAACTACAAGAAGCATACATTCATAATTGATTTAAGGATTAGAATAAATCAAATACACAAGTATAACAATACATCATTGAGACACATGTATATAGAAGAACCTCAAATGCTTTATTAATGGAAGAAGTAAAGTTCAGGAAGTGATACAACCATAAGAGGCCCAATCCAGCATCACCTTCCCAGCAGAAAGAAATCTCCTCTTCACCTCCTTCAAAGCAAATCACCCAATAGTTCTAAACTCAAACCAACAGCAATTCTTTACATTCACAAGATTCCCGCCCCCTTAGACCTCATGAGAGAGATCTATATATAGGAGTTTTGGAGAAAGGATGAGTCAGCTTGAGGCTGGCATGAAGCTAACTAGTGTCCTCTCTCACTTCAGTTATTCTTCAGTTCTTGAGTCCACTTGGAGGTTCTTGCTTCCACTTGGAGATCTAGAACCTCTTACTCATCACCAGTCGAATTCCCTGATCCAAGTGTCATTTTGGAAGCTTCCTGGGCATTGACACCTTGAGGAATGACTGTGCCACATGTCCAAACTCGCCCAGCACAGGTAGCCTTCTTTGCAGTTGACATTCAACGCAGGTAGACAGTGGAGCACTTGACATTCAGCGCAGATGCTCAGTGGAGCAGTTGACATGATCCAGAATTGCCTTGTTTTTGAGTGTTTTCAGGTGGAGAACTTTTATTCAGTGCTGTGGTTTGCTGACCTTGTTCCTCTAGGGGTAGGAACAACATGTTTAGGGACTTTGGATCCCTTAGATTATGGACATTTCATGCTTCATGTTGTAAGGCACAAAAATGTCTATAATAGTTGCCCCCTAAACTATGAGGTCGTTTACGGGTGAAATGCTTTATCAGGAGGATCCAAAGTTCATTCAATCGCTGAGAGGTGACCTGTAATAAGATACAATACAATACATTATTTTTCATACTGCTTTCATGATCTAGCTGAGGCGGGCATTCCCATGCTTAGCTTTATAAATACATTTTTCTGTACATAGAACAGACAATCGTCTGATGGTAGACTGATAATTCTCTGCTGAAATTATCATCCTTTGAGTAGGATGATCATCTGCTGCACATGTCAATGTCTTTATTTCCTGAATATATATCGCAGCCCGGATGGATGAAACTAGATCCGGGGTCTTCAAACTCGTTCGATCTTCACTCTAAGTACAAGTCGATCCATGTGAGAATTGCGCTGAAGTCGAACATGGAAAGACATCGCTTGATTACCGGTCAATGATGTAAACCGTTAACAAGCACGAGAGGAATCACCGATAATGATGATGACCCTCAAGGTACTGCAGTACAATTCGCGTGGTGTGAATAAGGGACTTGGCGTCGAACACCACGCAAAATCTTCTGGTCGAGGGTCATTGATGTATACCTGTCGCCAGAAGTGAGAAACTTGCCATTGAGGCATGCAAGCTTCAAAGTACTGAAGGGGTTGTTCCTAGATCAACTCCTTGGATAATGAGCTGATGTCGACAAGGAGCGATCCGTCAAAGGAGGGCCTTAATGAATCCCACATCAGTGACACGGAACAGAGCTAATGATTTTAATGGAGGTGAAAACAATCTGTGAAATATGATTCAGGGTGGCGGTCATGAAAGGATGAAAGATGATGTATGGTAGTGGATGGGACATGGTTGACTCTTTTTGAACAACGTCTCTTGAACATATAACGACACTGATGCGATGGATCGGTAGCATTACCCCAAATGTGGATGGTTTGGCGAGACCATGGTGATGAGACCGGTGAATGAAACAACCCAACCCGATGTGGTACGGAGGAAAAGTGTCATGTTCAAGAGCGACTTGCTACCATTAAAGCTTTGAGGTTCTCCCAATTTTTCCCCAGTCATTTCTGACCAGTACCTCTTTATTTTTGTCAAGCTTGAGGAGGATAACATATGCTTGTTCTATAACCTGCCCTTCGGGCAAGCCCATCGCTATGTTTTAACGAGCCTAGCGATAGGGAAACTCGTTCTCGTCTAAAGACAAGTTTGTCGCTATTTAATCATTTTAACGAGTCTAACGACAAAGAAAACTCGGTCCTTTTCATTTTTAGAGAGTCTGAAAAGGTACAGAAAGTTAACTCCAAAATTCCTTTTTCGTCATCTAATCCCTTAAGTCCGAAAAAGTATAAAACAATACAGAAGGGATGAGTTTTCGATATCTTTAACGAGCCGAACAAAACAAGCGCTCGATCTTTTTGTGCAATAATCCCTCAGGTCCAAAAAGATTAAAATCTGGAGGAGGGATAGCTCTTCCAGTCCTTTTAACGAGCTGGAAGGCCAAAACTCGGCAATCTTTTCATATTTTACGAGTCAGTTGAAAAGAGCTTAAAGAAGACTTGTCTTTTGAGGAACGAGTGATAAACAGGGATAGCAACTGATTCCAGGTACAGGTTGGAATTTTCCAATCACGGCAGTGTCACAAGGATGGCTAGGTGAAATCACTCTTCGCAGCTGTTCCTCAAAATGGGTAAACAATCATATGGAGGTGAACGATCGGCCAAATGACGGTGGAGGTGGCAGGTGCAAAACACGACCAAGGCTTTTATGGCTGATAAATTTACGATCACAACGGTTATTTACCGGGGTAGGTTCATTTTTTATTTAAAAATGAGCTTAAACTCTGGGGGAAACATTGCTCACTGCTTTTATTTATTTTTTAACGAGCATGAAGACCGCGTTAAAACTGCTCGGATCTTGCGTTTATTTTTTAACGAGCATGAACTTTATGCTAAAACTGCTCGATTATACCAGTCATAAGATAAGAATGTCTCCTGAAAGATTCCATTTTTTATAGAGCTTGCGCCTTACCAAAGCTATGCTCCCTCTCATCCTTTCTTTATGCAAGTTCGGAAACGGTTAACCTAAAAAGCAGATAAATAACCGCTCTTTCCTTGCACTCCAAAAGGTTTGCATGCCCCCAGGTATAAAATACAATTTCAAGGTTGCCCCTCCTCCTTCCCACCTCTGCTTTTCTTTGGGTGTTCACAGCTACTTGTCGTCTTGCTAGTCTAATGTTAACGATACTTGTCTTCTCGTTATTTTTTAACGGGTCTCTACGATACTTGTCTTCTCGTCAGCCCAACTTTTAACAGATCTTTTGCAAGATCGCAAGAGAACAGCTACTTGCGACAAGAGAGCAGCTACTTGCGACAAGAGAAGAACACTACTCAAAGACAAAACATTGGTGTTATTGAGGGAGGCTTACCTCTTTCTGGTTACCCAAAGATTGTCTTGTTATTCTTTCAACAAAACACTTCCTCGGCAATGTCTACCGAAATAGACAAGGGTGAATGACCTTTGTCAAACACGTAACTTTGACAAAAGAATCCTATTCCAGAACAACCCCTCTTCCATCCACGGACGGGGTACGGACTAGTCATATTCTCTCGCAGAAATTCTACCTTATACCCAGGGTTTTTTCTGCCCGAAGCAGACCAGGATGCATGCCCCCTGGGTTCCAGTCCCATCTTTCCAAATCACTCGCACTCATCAGGAAGGAGGACTTGGGGTGGAGACATTTCTTGATTGAATAGACCATTCAGGGTTGGTATGTGACTATTTGCGATGCGTGATCCTGGAAATGAAAGTTGGTCTACGAGCTTGACCATTCTTCCTTCGTGTGGAAAACACATTACTCTAAAGAGTGAGGAGACTACAGCTCCCATGCAATATATATAGTCTCGTCCAAGGAGTAGGTTATAATCCAAGGGTCCTTGAACGACCATCACGTTCATTTGAACGGTCTTCCCTTTCAATGTAATAGGCACATTGGGGAGGAACCCTAATGGTCGACTGGTTCCTTTATCGAAACCCGAGAGATTTCTTATCTCAGGCAAAAGCGCCGGGGAACCCAGTGCTTTCCAAGCAACAGAGGAAAGGATACTCACAGATGCCCCTTCATCAATGATAGTGCCAGCCATTACCATTCTGTATATTTGGACTATAATTCTGAATGGTATACTGGCTGGTAACCGGGGTCTGCCTAGTTGGTTCCAATCAAAGGACACAACCAGGTTGCTTGGTGGTGGGACCGAATACACGGCCGGATATGACCCTGACGATGTTCCTTCCTGCGATAAAGGAATGGGCACATTGCCCTGATGCTCGTCAGAGTCTGTGTTGATGAAAAGAATCTGGATGGTGTCATCCTTATTCTCTTCAGTGAGGGTGTCATTTGAAGATGAATCTTCAGTGACGGTGTCATTTGAAGATGAAACTTCTGAAGGGAGAACCGGGTCAACTGCCGTTTCGACCTTTGGACTTTTGTCCGGTCTGGATTCAGTAGGTTCATTTTCAATGACTGACGCTTCAGCTGACCACTTGAGCGGGCCAGCTGTATTCTCAACCAACGAAGGACTTGGCACGAGTTTTTTGTATCCAGGAGGAAGTCTCAACGGTGAAACCGGACGATCTTCCAAAACTCTCTTCGCTTCGTCTAAGAAGGGACAACAGTGGATGGCGTGATCGCCTTCACACAGTCTGCAGGGGGATCTTGCTCCCCCTCTTTGTCTTGAACCTTCACTTTCGCTGGTTGACGGTAAGCATTCAACATGGCTATCAGAGGTTGATGCTCCCGAACTGTGCAAACGAGGGGACCAGTCCCTTAGTATCCATGGAATACAGGGACAATCTCTATGGAAGTGGTCTCCTCTACATATGACACATGGAGATTTAGGCCCGGTCTGTGCTGTGTGTGGATTTTTGTCAGATGTCTTTTGCTTGCCCCCAGTCGCCTTAGGCTCCTTCTTCTTCTTTTCTCTCTTCTTCTTCTCCTTCTTCTCCATGGGAGCTTGGCTTTTGCCGGCTCTACCTTGCGAAGATGAAGGATTGGAGGAAGAGTTATAGGAAGTAGAAGGCTGGTGGGCAGCTCTAGACTGATCTAACTGTTGACTCGACTGTTCAGGAATCATGGTGTTCTGAACTACATTGGTTGAGAATAGCCATATTGGCAAGCCAATTGTCAGTCCTGGAAGCGACAATGTGGCCATGTGGGGCGCACCAACTTCTCCCCAAGAGGAGAAAGGACTAGGATTTCCATCATGGGGAATTCCTTGCTTGGTGCGTTCCATGTTCTCAACCTACAGATCAACGCAGGAATAGGAGGTGATTATGTTCCGTTTAAAATAAATTTTATAACGACGCTTTAGACACAACTTGCTTTTTCACTTTTTAAGAGTCGAGAAAAAGCTAAAGATGACTCTAGTCTCCTTCGATGTTTTAACGAGCCCGAAGTGACAAATGCTCGGATGGACTTTTCAGTTATAGAGTTTGAAAAAGGCCAAAAGAAACTACTCTGGAGTTCTAGGCAGAGGGTGTGCCAAACTTTTCGCAAAACCACAGAATACGTTTTACGGTACAGGTGGTCGATCTTCGTGAATGCTGTGTTCACTGCATTGCGATCAGTAGGGCGATCGACACGACTTCCTATGGATAAAGGCTTTGTTCCTATAGGGGTCTCCCAATATATACGCGACGGTACGTGGGAGCACAAGTCCATATTGATACTTATCGCTTCACCGTGGAGGAATCACCCAACCACTCAACGCTAAGATATCACGTTTAACGACGCCGGAACACGTCTCTAGCTTAGACCTCTATGTGTTTGCATTATGTTTCAAAGCGTTGTTATGTAAATTCAATTTATTTTAAGGTTGATCTTGTTTAGCAGTTTGCCTTTATGGATCACCACGAGATGTATGGTACAACTCCTAAATGCAGTGTAAAGATGAGAAGCAAGCTTTTTCAATCTTTTCAACTTATGAAAATCTTAACTACTGAGGGAAAAGAAAGACATCATCTTTTCACACAGATCATAGAGCACACACTAATGCACTTTTCCTTAAATCAACATGCAAGTTGTCAAAATGCACATGCACAATGCAGGTATTTCTTTTCTCTTTCTTAATGTTGGTGTACTACAAAAAGAAAGCTGTTGTATAACTTTGAATTCAATTTCAAGTGAAAGCAAACAAGCTTTTGTCCAAAATCAAAAGACACCTTAAGATTTACTTGTTTCAACACTAGAAATACATAAATTCAAACCATATGACGAAAGCAAAAGCTCAATCAGCTATGAACATCAAACAAACTAACTCTTAAGATCAGAACGACACTTATCACAGGTCTAGATCTAAGAGGCCACAGCAAGACTAGTTCACTTTCGTTATGGGAAACTGCAAATGATGTAAGAAATACACAAAGAACAAATACAGTTTCTTTATACAACCAAGGCAGAATAGTGGCAAAGAAAGGTGGTTTCAGATAGGTACACTGACTGGTAACAGGCTGCAAAAACAGGGATGAAAACAGGGCAACATAAAGCAGAGAAACCCAGTTGCACAAGGCCACACTGGTTCAGCGCAGGTAGAACACTGTCAGTTTGACATTCAGCGCAGGTAGCCCCTTCGGGACCTGCGATGAAATGCAGACTGCCTTCACAGTGCCTGCAATGAAGAGAGAAACTCTCGTTTCTCTTGGTTTCCGGGTCACAGATTGCTCAGAAATCAACAGTTTTTGGCCAAATCAAAGCTACCAATCAAGTACACACTAAAGGATGACAAAAGAGGATGAAAATCTATCACTAAGAGCTGTTCAGAGTCCTTGTGGATCAACTCTTCAAATCATAAACATGCCCAGAAACTGAGCTAGAGTAGCTGCCCTCTACTTTGCATTTGAAAGATCCAAATGCAGTTCGATTCGGTACTCCCTGTGTTTAGGAAATGAATAGCAAAAACACAAACAACCAACAAGATACGATCCCCAGAGGAGTCGCCAATTTGTTGTTGGGAAAAGTATCCAATACGGAATGACCCTATCCCACTCTAAGGGTGATAGTACCTCAGCAACAATCAAAGCAAAGCTATCTAAGATTTCTTCTTTATGAAAGTAAAATAGGGGAGAAAGAGATCCACTAACTGATGTCTTTCGCTAATGGTTGATCCAATCTTCTCTCCTTGCTGCTTGCTCCCATCTCCTCGCTCTTTCACTGGCCCAGCTACACCGAGATCCTGCAAAATGGCAAGAAAAGGAAACTACAAGAAGCATACATTCATAATTGATTTAAGGATTAGAATAAATCAAATACACAAGTATAACAATACATCATTGAGACACATGTATATAGAAGAACCTCAAATGCTTTATTAATGGAAGAAGTAAAGTTCAGGAAGTGATACAACCATAAGAGGCCCAATCCAGCATCACCTTCCCAGCAGAAAGAAATCTCCTCTTCACCTCCTTCAAAGCAAATCACCCAATAGTTCTAAACTCAAACCAACAGCAATTCTTTACATTCACAAGATTCCCGCCCCCTTAGACCTCATGAGAGAGATCTATATATAGGAGTTTTGGAGAAAGGATGAGTCAGCTTGAGGCTGGCATGAAGCTGACTAGTGTCCTCTCTCACTTCAGTTATTCTTCAGTTCTTGAGTCCACTTGGAGGTTCTTGCTTCCACTTGGAGATCTAGAACCTCTTACTCATCACCAGTCGAATTCCCTGATCCAAGTGTCATTTTGGAAGCTTCCTGGGCATTGACACCTTGAGGAATGACTGTGCCACATGTCCAAACTCGCCCAGCGCAGGTAGCCTTCTTTGCAGTTGACATTCAACGCAGGTAGACAGTGGAGCACTTGACATTCAGCGCAGATGCTCAATGGAGCAGTTGACATGATCCAGAATTGCCTTGTTTTTGAGTGTTTTCAGGTGGAGAACTTTTATTCAGTGTTGTGGTTTGCTGACCTTGTTCCTTTAGGGGTAGGAACAACATGTTTAGGGACTTTGGATCCCTTAGATTATGGACATTTCATGCTTCATGTTGTAAGGCACAAAAATGTCTATAACAATTATATTGATGTACCCATGTAGTGCCCATATTGTTACTATTCTTCCCCATAGAAGCCCACTATTTTTATTATTGTGCCCTTACATTATTATTGTTATGTTGGCTCTGATTATGTTATGACCCCTTAGACTCATATATATAGAAAGGAGATATTTTCATTTCTATCATCGAAGAATTGCTCATTTGTGTAATGTAAAGGAGGTTTCCCCCTCAAAGAGGTTGAATTCTAAGGAATGGATCTCTCTTTTCTATCTTTTTGTGAGTTGGTTTCATAACATTTGGTATCAGAGCTTTGGATTCTAGGGTTTCGCTGCTCCAAACAGGTCATCGTGGCATTTTCACTATAACATTTTTTCTGTGACGTTTCAAAAGCTAAAAAAAAAATACATTTGATAAGAAATCGCGCTAAATCTTTGGTCCAAATTTCAGAGCTTTTCTTACTATATTTACGGAGATATGATCTGCGGAAGTTGGTCTTTTTGCAGACTCCTGAATTACATTCCAAACAGGTGACCTGGGGAAAATCATCATAACTTTCTCTCTGAGCATCTGATTGAAATTTCGTAAGAAGGTACAGAAAGAGGACGGACTGTAGTTTCTTGTAGATCTTTTTCAGATCCAAAGGTTGAAACAGTGACTCATGGCACATCGTACAATTTCGCTCTACTGAACTAGTCTATAATCAGGTCATCTTGAGAGATTGTGTATAACTCTTCCTTGGAGAATCCAATTTGGATCAGACTGGTGGAATTGGAAAGAGGACACAGAGGGCTACTACGGATCACAATTTCAGAACTTAAAGATCCGAAAGTACAGAGTTACAGTCGTTTCAACATCGAGCTCCTAAAATCAAGAAAAAGCAAGATGAGGAAGTTTGATGGCAAGGATCCAGTAAATTGGATACTTTAGATGGAGCAATATTTTGATCTACATGGTGTACCACTGTTACAAAAGGTATGTATTGCATCTTCATATTTAGAACCGGATCAACTTTTATGGTATGAAGGGCTTTTTTCTCATAAACAACTTGTTACGTGGTCAATTTTCACTGAGGAAATGATAGCACATTATGAGGATACAAAGAGAAACACCTTCTTTAGAGCAACACCACAACAATTGGAAAGAGTAAAAGGGCTTTGTGACATAGTGGAAAGAAAAATTATGGAAACCAGGAAGCATACCCCTCACAACTATAAAGATGGAAGTGTTGTTTCTCCTAGCCTTCCACAACCTACAAGGGTTACACCACAACAATTGGAAGAAAAAAGAGAAAAAGGGCTCTGTTACAATTATGATACCAAATGCACTAAAGGTCATAAGTTCGCTGAGAAGAAACTATTTTACATAGAATATGAAGAGGATGAAGAAAAGGATCAAGAAACATCAAAAGAAGAAGGTATACGCCAGGACCCCACCCTAGAGAAAGAAGAAATGAATCAGACCATATCTTGTAAAGCATTGGCAAGAATTACCACTCCTCAAACTCTCAAGATAGAAGGACATATCAAGAAGAAAAAGGTGCAAGAAGTGAAAGATCACATCGAGTACCAAGAAATGAATCTGACCATATCTTGTAAAGGATTGGAAGAAATTACCACTCCTCAAACTCTAGAGATAGAATATCAAGAAGAAAAAGATTCAAGCAGAGAAAGATCACATCGAGCATCAACAACAAGTTCTCCAACTTTTAAAGGATAACGCCACTACGGTGCAAAATGAAACGAAAAAACAGGTAGATCAACATCGTAGTGAAAAATGTTTTGATGTAGGTGATTGGGTATTTTTACTGCTACATCTCAAGCAAGCTATTTATGAGAAGGAAATGTGGCAATACTACATGCACTTAAAAAATGGCGACCTTACCGAATGGGAAGACTCTTCAAGGATGAGGATGTGGAAGCATTGTTTTGTGCTATTTCTATTATCCAACCAGATTGGATAAACGAAGCAAGGGATGAATGGAAGAAGGATGAAGAAGTATGGCCACTTATTCAAAAGTTGCAAAAGATCCCAATTCAAACAATATTGCCAGAAATTGAAGAGGAAGGAAAAATCATATTGGAACCTAGAGCAGTCACAGAAACAAGAACCTGACAGCTACGAAATCGATCAATTTCAGAGTATCTCATCAAGTGGAAGAACTTACCCGCTGAAGATTCCACACGGGAGGACAATAATTTTATACATAAGCATCAAGAACTACTCAAGCATTGAGGACAATGTTTTTTGAAGGAGAGGGGCATGTTAGACCCCTATACTACTAGTGTAACCCGTTATTGTTATTAGAACAACCCACTTATTATATTGATGTACCCATGTAGTGCCCATATTGTTATTATTTTGCCCCATAGAAGCCCACTATTGTTATTATTGTGCCCTTACATTATTATTGTTATGTCGGCTCTGATTATGTTATGACCCCTTAGACTCATATATATAGAAAGGAGGTCTTTTCATTTGTATCATCGAAGAATTGCTCATTTGTGTAATGTAAAGGAGGTTTCCCCCTCGAAGAGGTTGAATTCTAAGGCATGGATCTCTCTTTTCTATCTTTTTGTGAACTGGTTTCATAACATAGTCAAAGTGCTTAATCTTGACTATTTCATTCTTTGAATTTTATGTTTATAGTTAGATAATAAAATCTAACCAAACAGTTTAATCTTGGTAGATCATTAGATATGTAGAGAAAATAAAAGGAGCTCATCAATTTAATCTGACCCCTTGGATGATATAAGGTTAGAAGTAGATAGTTTGTTTTATAAAAGAAAAGAAAATGATAAGGGTCTGCTAGCCTAAATGCACTCAAATAAATGAAGAAAAAGTTTTATGGTAAGTAATAGGTAAGTAGAAGAAAGGTTGTTGAAGTATAAAGTTGATTGGACAAAAGCACATTTATCATGCTTAATTATCTATTTCAATGTTCATGAGTAGTTAAGAAAGCAAAAACAATGGTTTACAAGTTGATTTAATTAAATCCCCCTCAATCATTTCATCCCTATACTTACTAATTTCCCCATCTACAAGTATGTTCTAGTACTAAAAATCCATCAAGTCAGAAAGGCTCAGAGCATTTCTCTGACTTTTGGTGGGACCAAACCCTCGGCTTAATGACTTATGGATATCAAGTGTTAGAATTCCTTTCATAAGATTCATCTCCCTTCATTACCCTAATAAAACCCCTTTTCCTAAGGTTAAACTCTGTTTGCCTATGAAAAGTAAACAACCCCATGTTAAATTCCATTTCATTCAAAATAGCAACAAAAATATTTTATCCTAAGTATAAAGTGTATGTGAATAAAATGCACAAATATTACATTTATGCTTAGGGGTATGTTCACTCCTCTCATTTCATTTCATATTAATTTTTAACATCATACTATAGTTCCCAATCTACCTTTTCCCATATAAAATTAAATCCGATATATAATACCCCAACCCTTAGTTTAGCTATAAACTATACTTTTATCCCATACCCCCGACAAAACCCACTTAATTCACCACTTCTCCATAAAATTGAGGTAATCCCTTCATTAAACCCTGCCCGATCATTTAATCCCATCATTAAATCGTAAATAATCCGAAACCGCCAAGGATTAAAGCCTCGGGCTGCCTCGAAACCTCTGCCCATTTCACCCGTGCGTGTCCATCGCCTGATTGCCATCTGATCATCATCACCCACATCCAATGGTCCACATCCATATAAGGTTCACCCGATTTCCGACCTTTACCCGCCCGATAAAGTGGTTTTTCTTGGGCCCCCATCTGCTATGTGTCAAGTGTTAAGATAGATCGGGTGACCCCTTCAAAATACCGCCTCCTCCATAAAAGCAATGCGATGGCTTGGGAAACCATCTCCCCACCCAACCCGAAAAACTACCCACTGTTCATTTGTAATTTACTTGCAAAAATGTGACCGTTGCTTAATAAAAAGGCCCAGAAGCGCTTTTTTGCATTTTTCACTCATTTTCTTTGTAAACCTCTACAAATCTTTGTGACACCTGCAAACGCTGAAATTGCCAAATTGACCTCAATTTCACTCCTTAAGAAGTTGCAGACACTCCAATAAAGCTTTCAGTCCGTACCAGAGCCCATTCAAACTTTTGCAGTTGCCGAGAACACTGAATTTGAAGTTAATTCACCCAAATTCTGGGTATTTGAAGACAAATTTCCAGACACCCTTTCAATTTGAAAACATTCAATCTTTAAAGTGTTTTAATTAAGTAAACTTAATTGAAATTACTTTAAAAATTAAAGTGTGTGCCCAAACCCTGTTGAAAGCTTCTGAGTTACCTTCAAACCTTTGATATAAACCAGTATTGCCAAATTCAAATCCACAAGAACTGAATTATGGCTGCCCCCATCACCATGGATGTTAGACCTATCATGACCCCCCATTTGGACCTTGACCACCTTCCCCCAGTGGACAGGGATTTTCAAATCAAAGACACAAGTGCCTATACTCTCTTGCTCAAAATTCATTGTTTAAGTAGGGACAAATATCTAAACCATTATGATGACATTGGCCTTTGGGACTCCAATTTGCCCAAACACCAGTTTCCACAAGTACATATCTTTCCAGAGATTTTCCACATGTGCCATGCTTGTTACATTCCCATCCAGAGAGCTATAATGTCCCCAAACCAAAAAGTCTTGTTCACTATTACAGTTGAGTTAATCAATGAGATGTTGCAAGTCTAACCAGGTCCAAACCTGACCCCACTCTCTATTGGAGATTTGCTAGACTATTACACCAAATTGAGTCCATCTAGACTGGCCAAAATATTCCAAACTTTCATTGTAGAAGAGAAGCACATTCCTAAAGGCGCCCCTCCATATGTTTCTGTAATCTTCTCTGAAAGGGGCAAGGAAATTATAACTATGATATCATGTATACTGGGCTATACCACAAATGAATTTGTTGATGAGCTCATCCTAGCCTTCATGTCCATTTTCACGCCAAGAAAGCCTCCTGCTAATTTGTACAATTATGCCCAGTTCATAGCTGAAAGGATGCATGAAAAATTTACCAAAATGCACAATAAGAGAGTATTCAAATACTCATTTGTACTTTACCACATGCTTTTGTATTATCAGTCAGATAAACTTCCCTTCACCATCTAGAAGTTAGATACTAAAGGCCAGCCCAGGTTTGTCATATTTTGGTCACCATTATTCCACGGGTATTCATCACCATACACCTACACAGACTTCATTGACTCTTTTGTCCATCCAATCATGTCCATGCTCATAGGAAGCCATTCACCCAAGATAAGCCAAGAAATCAAAAGAGTGTTCCAATTGTCCAAGCAGATTAAGGTGGGAGATTGGCACCTTTACCAAAATTACACTGAAATAAAAATATATGGTTTCCAGCTTGCCCCATAAAAACTTCCCAAATACCTCCCCATGAAGTTATTTGCTCTAGAGTATTATAGGGAGATAATGAAATCTAATAATGTAAACTTTGTCTCAGCCAAGAAAAGAACTGAGTTCAAAGTCAAAAATCAATTAGGCCCTTTCATTTGTAATTCTAGAGAAGCAGGGGAGGAAGCAGATTAGATTCTACAACAGATGAAGTTTCAAAACAATTTCATGTGGAGGTATGACCCTCAAGGGTTTATGAACAAACTAAGACAAAAGGTCAAATTTGGACCTTACATTCATCACCCATACTAGAAATAGAGAGATAAGCGAATCAATTTGAGTGGTTAGAAAAGACTCTCATAGACAGAGATAACACAAAGGTAGATTTTGAAAATACCTTGTTTGAATTAGAGAGATTGCTTGATGAAAGATAATTCCTATAAGTACCAGAGCAAGAAGGAACCATGAGTACCCCTACTATTTTGCAGACTCCTCGGAATGAGGAAAAGAATCCCAAAAGGAACAGAGATGAAGCCTCCAGTTCAGGTATGGACAGTTCCAATGTGCAGTATGAAGCCACCCAGAGCAAAAGGCCTGGGCTCAATCTTGTTTCAGAATAGGAAGACACAAAAGGCTCAGTAGAAATAACTAATACTGAGTTAGACATGAGCAAGGGCACAACTCCATCTGGTGAAACACAGGAGCCATCTACATCACAGACTCAAATTTTAGAAAGGAAGCTCAGTGTAGAAGTCTCCTCATTTAACAGACCTGCTGATAGAGATAAGGACATTAAGGACAGGTTCAAAGAAATCAAAATGAGAAATGTGAAATTGAAGGCACAGTCCTACGCACAGTGTCTCAAACTTACACCCACCAATCAAACTAGGTTGATGTCAACTTTTGACATCAAGGAAGGAAAGATGCAAATGTCCTCCATAAAGCCAACTATACAACAACCAAGAACATCAACAAATTTCAAGAAGATTCATTTTGAGGTATTGGCAAGGGATATTCATCCCATTGACCAAATTGAATTTCACAAATAGGTTGGAGAAATGATTTACTCCACCCTTACAGGAAAAGCCATAGCTGCCCATCAATTGCAAAATTCATTGAATAACATCTCAGCCCAGTATCAGTTGGAAAAGGCCTCCTCACAGGCCAAAGACACCAGAATCAAGTCTTTGGACGACTTGGTGATTGAATTGGGACATGACGCCAAAGATATCAACGCTATTGAACAAATAATCAAGGAAAAGAATGATGACATTACAGCACTCAAGAAGTAGTTGAATATACCTCATCATCAACATCCCCAGACACAAGAAGTATTGGAAATCCAAAAAAGACATGAAGAGTTGATGGACTTAGTCATTAAACTAAATGAATAGATGAGGGAGACAAAAAAAGAATTTGATAGCCTAATCCAATTAAAGAAAATTGATATTGGCACTAGCTCGGTGAATGTCATCCCAGCAGCTACCACAACTATTCCTTCCACATTGGAAACCACATTGGCTTCCACAGCTCCAATGGCCACAACACAGCCAATTTCTACAACATCTACATAAGCAACAGGTACATCAGGAGAAGAAGTAGCAAAGTTGGTTAAAGCTATGGAAGAGATGTCCATACAGATAATAGAGATGAATAACCTCAAAGAGAAAGTGACAAGATTGGAAACTGATTGCAATCTTGCCAAAATCATGCACAAAGAAGAAGTTCAAAAAGCTACCAGGATGAGTGAAAGATTGAAAGCCCTAGAAAAGGACTTAACACTAAAAGAATCCCTCGGGCAAGCAAAGGAAAAACTATGTGCCAATATCATTGACTTTGTCAATGATATTTGGTCATATATTTAGGTGATTTTTGAACAAGTAGAGTTCATAAAGCTGGCTACAGAGGCCATCCAGACTTTAAAGGAAGAATTAGGACAAATGCCATAAGAGGCTACCAGAATTATCCAATTCCTTAAGAACAAGAATAAGTTTGCACTCCAGGAATTGGAAATAGAGGGAAAAATGGAGACAATTTTGGAGGTCAGAAAGGTCCTCTCAAAGAGAAACCTAATGCAAAACTTGGAAGATAAGTGTCAGAATATGAAGATATCCATCAACAAATTTATGGCTAAGTTCCAAATTTTGATAGAAAATGGATTGCCCAGTCCCTTAGTGATAAATGACAAGCTCATAACATAGGAGGATTACAACATGAAAATCAGAGAGGTAGCAAAAGATCAGGTGAATACATCATCAATGAAGGCATTTCCAATAGGCAAAATACTCTACCAGACATTTGAAAACTTTTTTTTACCTCCAGCATGAGGTAAAACACTTGTTTATCAATAAGCCTACTTTTGCCAAATACATCGAGGCAGATGAAATATATAGGAGGATGCTATAAATCCAATTACCTGATGCTGAAACATGGGAGAAATTAATTGATTTACAATAGAAATATGCAGTAAAAAGGTTAGTGTACAGTAAAAGTAAAATAACGTGGTAAAAGGATGAAGATAGATCAGCAGGGTCAAAGTGTAGCAGGGTCAAAGTGTATCAGAGTCAAAGTGTATCTTATGAAAGCCTAAAGTAAATGAAGCTTCCAGCGTGAAAGATCAAACAACAAAGCAACATAAAGGGCTAAAAATCAAAGCATAAAAGCCAATAGTACCAAAATAAAAGGGACAACATGAAGCAGTTCAATAGTTGTCTCTATCTTCTTGCAAGAAGATATTTTTCTTTCCTAGATTAAATCTCAAATCAGTTTGAGATATTTTGTAATAAACTTTTGTATAAATACATCACAAATTGAAGTATGTAGGGTGGATTCTATTAGAAATTTCTATAGACTTTTTGATCAAGAAGACCTAGAAGGTTATTGTATCAGTTGATGAGACAACAAGCTCGATTGATAAATAAAGATTAGACTTTTCCAAGGATTCAGGTGTTGAGTGAATTTCAAACAAGTATTTTCATGTGTTATTGTCATTTTTCTCAAAGTTATTCATAATATTATATGTGTTTCTCAATCTAAATTTTATAACTAGAATAATATTTCAAAACTTGTTTAATTAAACTCTGTCTTAATAGTTAAGAATTTGAATGTTTTCTTTTGATATTTAAATTAAAGAATTCTTAATTTCTCTTTGGCTTAGATTGATTTCATGAATAATCCAGGTTAAAGGATTCTTATCTACCCTTTGATTTCGATTACCCCTTCCTTCCTTATTCATTATCTGGGTCTGAGAACCCTTAACTTCTCTCTCACCCCGAGTGAAACCCTTTCACCCCTCTGTCTCAAATATCTAAAATACACTTTGCTATCTTGCCCTTGGAACATCCCCTTTAGTGACTTAATCCAGTTTTTCTTCCTTATTAGTTGACTCCATATCCCAATGGTCTAAAAAGACATCAATTTATCTATCTGTCTAAGAGATCCCACCATCCAATCTCAAACAAAATCAAACACCCTTTGAACAATCATAGCTAGCCTAAAAATATATTAACTAAAACAAAGTTAAAAATTAAGGAGAGAGCCCTCTCTGGGCATCAGGAAGGCTAGGTGCTGATCTCCAAAAGTGGATTGTGGTTACCTTTGGTTTTTCCTTCTTATTACTTCAAAGGAATTATCAGACTGATAACGTTTCTAGCGACCATACTGGGGACTTCGGTCCTGAGTCTCATAAAACTTCAAGGAAACCTTAAATTAAATCTTGAGCCCCTTAAGGTCATTACCTAAAGTAAGTTTTCAGAAAATTTCATAAAAACAGTTCAAAAACTTAAAATTCTGGCTTCTAAAAAGATTCACTATACCAGGGCCAACCCAGATCCAAACCCTGCAACTATAGTGGATGACCCAGAGAGGATTTTAAGTCAACCTAGAACAATAGAAACTAAAACCAATAGTAGCAGGTTAGTTAAATCCAATTCACTCCCTGAGGAGTTGTCAACTTTACAAGACATCCCTTTTGATTTGTCATTTGACCTCTCATTATTCAGAAGTAAATCTGAGAATTCAAGCCACGAAACAGTCTTAGATCCTAAGTTTGCTCAACTCATTGAATCAAAACGGTTTATTCATTTAGACTTAGATAAATTAGTACTTGAGACTTTTGATAAAGTAGAATCTTGGGCCTCTAAATTGTTAAGTAATATAGGTGATTCTTACATTCAACAATCTACTGAACTAGCTGTCGTTACTACTATTGTCCTCAGAGTTTCTTCACAAACTTCACTTGTCGTAAATCCACCTTCCTTTACCACAACTTCATCAATTGTATCTACCACAATTCAATCACCTAAACCACTTATTAATAAATCATCTTCGTCATCATCTAGTTCACCTCCATTAGTTTCAAGCCCTTCTTCAACCACCACAACTTTAAACCCTACTCAAACCAGGATCACAATAACAGTAAACAGATATGCTCATCTTGTCTTACCTGCCCAAATCCACCCCATGCCTACCGATTATCAGTGTAAGATCTTCTTGTTTGATGCTACTGGTCATGACACTACCCAGCAACATGTAAACAAGTTGTCTGACTTTTTTGAATTGCATGAAATAGATGAGGCAAATTTCCAAATGAGATTGTTTTCCCAAACTTTAACTGGTGATGTCAAGAAGTGGTTCAAAGCCTTTCCTACCAACCATATTGCAGAATTAGCAAATTTTCAAAGGTTATTCATTGATATGTGGGAAAGAAAGAAGATCCCATTGCAAATACTTTTTGAATATGACCATATTAGGAGAGCTCCCAACAAGTCAGTTCAAGACTATTGCACTAGGTTTAATAATATCTATAATGCAATTCTAGCCAGCATTAAGCCACCACTTCACCTAGCATTAATTAAGTTCCCTGGTGGTTTTGATGCTGACATGTCATACCAGCTAAGGGAGAGAAATCTTGAAACACTTGAACAAATGCAGAGTAATGCTGTCAGTGTAGAGGCCAACTTGTTAGCTAAGAAAGCATGAATGAGGAATGAAAAGAAAGTTGTATTTAAAGAAGAAGCTTCAACTTTAGATGGAAAAGTAGATGTTTTAGCTAAAAGTTTAGAAATAATTATGGATAGGTTAGATAACATGGAGAGGAAAAATCAATGGGAGAATGAACAACAACAACCCCCAATAAGAAACCCAAATTTTAGGAAGAACCCTAATACTACAAAAAATGCTACAACAGAACAATAGATGAGGGCCCCCTTCCAAGAAAAATAATATTTTTGAGGATTCACAAAACCAGAAGCAGAGGATGATACCCAAATTAACTGACTGGAAACCATAGAGGAAGAAACTGTTTTTCTTACTCAAGAAGAACAAGAGTTATATGCTTCAACAGTTACAGTTAGAATCTGGTGAATCTTTTGATTTTAAGCAGGGATATGAGTCAGCTATATATGAGGTACATAAACAATATAGCTTGAGAAGTAAGAAGAATAACGATACTCCCATTAAAAGATCCATCCGAACCTAGACTAAGATAATTAAAGAAGCTCTAGCTAACAAAGTATTGCAAGTTATCCCTAGGGGAGCACCTGAAACTTCAACCCCTAGGATTGTAGATATAACCTCCGCTGAAACCCAAATAGAGCCAATAATTGAAAACAATCAAGATAAAGGAAATCAAGGAAAAATAGTAGAAACACAGACTAAAATGCCTACCACTGAGAAACATGATAAAGACACTCAAACTGCACACATTAAGGAAGATCTGAATCAAACAAATAAGCATTAGCTCCCTTTCAATATAAAAAATGAAATAGCTAAATTAAAGATATCAGTTCCTTTGACCAAACTAGTGAAGAAAGAATCTTATAGGACACAGATGACCGAGACTTTGAACATAGGAGAGGGAGATGATTATATTACTTTGAATGATAACCAACTTGAATTGTTGTTTGGCCCTGAGGCCAATGGAATTCATCAACAAGGGGGAGTTCCTCCCTTTCACATCAGCCTAAAAATTCATGATAAAAAATTTCATAACGCTATGTTGGACTCACGAGAATCCCACAATCTCATGCCAAAGGAAATAATGGAAAGGCTAAACCTAGATATTACCAGGCCTTATAAGGATTTATTTTCTTTTGACTCTATCCAGGTTAAATGACTTGGTCTAATCAAAGACTTATGTGTGACTCTTGTCCAATGACCTGTAAAGACCATTCTGATGGACATTGTAGTTGCAGATATCCCACCAGAATATGGAATGCTGCTATCTCTCTCATGGGGCAAAAAACTGCAGGGATCTTTGTAGTTGGATATATCTTATGCCACCATATCTATTTTTGGCCAACCAAGAAAATTATATATGGAGACCTTGATGAAGTACATGGTTAGTAGTGAGGAAAAGCCCCAAAACTTTCCCATATACTCCATGCATTCAGATATGGACTCTTTCATCTTATACAATGCAGAAACTGATAAAAAGGAAATCACAGCCAAAGACCTTAGGTACAGAATAGCTAACAGTGAGAACATATTCCATGAGTCTCTTTGGCATTTAGACTTTGATGGGTTTGTAAATAGGTTAGGGGCTGGTGTAGGAGTGTGGATCCATAATATGGAAAATAAAAATGCTGAGGGACATGCTTTCAGATTGAACTTCAAATGTACCAATAACATGGCCGAATATGAAGCCCTGATTCTAGGGTTACAATTGGTTAGGAAATTGGGAGCCAAAAGAGTTTCCGTCATGGGAGACTCAGAGTTGATTATGAAACAGATCAGTGGTGAATATTCTATCAATAAACCTACACTCAGCAGATATAGAGATATTGTTTTAGACTTGGTCAAGGACCTCCTGGAATCAAACTTTGCTGCCATTCCTAGAAAACAAAACATGCAGGCCCACAGTCTGGCTACCTTTGCTAGTACTTGTAAATTTCCATTTCAACCAAACCACCAGTACACTGCACAAATCAGGCATAGGCTTGTTATACTAGATAACCTTAAGTATTGGCAGATTTTCTCCCAGGACTCTCAGATCTATGATTTTGTGAAAAATGAAGGTGAATTTCAGAGCTGTAAGATAGATATTGACTGTACAATAGATAGTAATGTAGAAAACAACTTAGATTTAAATATGTTTGATATAACTAAACCAACTAAACTTACTAGCCAGAAATAGATAGTTTAGAAAATGTAGAGATAGATGAAATAATGGATGGTGATCCTGAGATTCTTAATTTGAATGAACCTAAAGGATTAGTACCTTTAGAATATTTGTTTGACTCTAATGATGTAGCTAGAGAACCCAAGATGGAACCTCTGTGAGCTGACATAGAGGAAGTTAATATAGGAACCGAAGATAATCCAAAGCTCATTAAGATATCTAAAGCCTTACCCCCACAGGAAAAGGTCAAATATATAAATATTTTTGAGTTCAAAGATGTATTTGCATGGAGTTATGAAGACTTAAAATCTTATGACACCAGCATAATCCAACAGAAAATACCCTTAAAAGAAGATCATAAACCTTTCAAACAGAAACCTAGGAAGATAAACCCAATTATTATGCCATCCATAAAACAATAGGTTAAAAGAAGTTTGATGCCCAAATAATAGCCCCCATTAGATACTCAAATTGGATTTCAAACTTAGTTATAACTAGGAAAAAGACAGGAGAAATTAGACTTTGTGTAGATTTTAGAAACTTGAACAAGGTCTCTTTAAAGGACAACTACCCCTTACCAAAAATGGACCATATATTACAAAGGGTAGTGGGCTCATCTATGATTTCACTATTAGATGGATTCTTTGGCTATAACCAGATATTAGTCCAACCTAAGGACCAACCCAAAACTGTGTTTACTAGTCCTTGGTGTACCTTCATATTTTTTAAGATGCCCTTTGGATTAATGAATGCAGGTGCTACATTTCAAAGAGCTATGGATATAGCTTTTTCCAAGGAAATCCATGATTTCTTAGTAGTATACCAGGATGACATCACAGTTTTCTCTAAATCTGGCAATCAACACTTAGACCACCTCAGAAGAGTATTTATCAAATGTAGGAAATTTGGGATTTCTTTAAATCCTAAAAAGACACTTTTCAGTCTAGAAGAGGGAAAGCTATTACGACACATCATATCTAAAGATGGGATTAGGATAGACCCTACTAGAATAGAAGCCATTTTGACCATTTCCCATCCCTGAAACATAAAAGAGCTACAATCATTTCTAGGTAAGATTAATTTTCTTAGGAGATTCATCTCAAATCTAGCAGAATTAATTAGGGAATTAAATAACATGCTAAGAAAGGACTCAGCAATCAAATGGACATTGGAGGCCAAAAAATCCTTTGAAGATATTAAGGAAGCATTAACCAAGACTCTAGTCCTGATTAGTCTTGACTTTAACAAAGATTTTATTATTTTTCTTTTGCTTCAGAGCACACCATTGCAGCAGTCTTGCTACAAAAGAACAATCAAGGATATGAACAACCAATAGCATTCTTTAGTAAATCCTTAACAGATGCCACACTCAAATACAATATCATGGAAAAATAGGCATTAGCTTTAGTTAAGGTTATCAAAGATTTCAAAGTATACATTTTGTACTCTCACATTATCGCTTATGTTTCAAACTCTCTAGTTAAGGACATTTTGACTCAAAATGGCCCTAAAGGAAAAAGAGGCAAATGGATTGCCACAATATTGGAATATGACATAGAGATAGAACTCACCAACCTCATCAAAGGCCAAGGTTTAGCCAAGCTCATGGCTGAATCGAACTGTCAGGCCCTTGATACCAACTTCATTAGTTCCCTTGATGATTAGGAAGAGATGGAGACTCCACAGATTAGTGAACCTTTTACTGAATCACCATGGTACACAAATATTACATTTGTATTACTAAATTTACAAGCTCCTCCTAGGTTGATAAGAACTAAAGCTAGATTCTTAAAAATGAAGTCATTGAGATATTGTGTTCTAGATAATGCACTGTTTTGGAAAGACAGTAGTGGTATTCTCTTAACATGTTTATTAAAACATGAAGATGACATGATTTTGCAAGAGTTTCATGCAGGAGATTGTGGAGGACACTTGTACTGGAAGAGTACTTCTGACAGGATTCTCAGGGCTGGTTTGTACTGGCCTACTTTATTTGCAGATGTCAAAAAACATGTGAGCTCTTGTCATATATGCCAGATTTTTTAGCGAAAGAGGAAACTGTTACCCTTGCCTCTTAAACCAATTTCCACTGAGATGCCATTTCAACAATGGGGGTTAGACTTCATTGGAGAAATACACGCCCCATCCTTAGCTCAACATAAACAGATTCTAATAGCCACAGTCTATTTTACCAAATGGATAGAGGCCATACCTTCTAGGCAAGCCACATACACTGTCATAATCAACTTCCAATAGAGTAATATCCTTTCAAGATTTGGATGTCCCTAGAAGCTCATTACTGATAATGCAGCAGCCTTTAAATCCAAAAGAATGATATATTTCTATAACAAATACCATATCACCCTTGGCCATTCCACAGCCTATTACCCTCAAGGTAATGGACTAGCAGAGTCATCCAACAAAATCCTGGTCAATATTATCAAAAAGTTACTGGAGGATAATAAAAAGACATGGAACAAGAAGTTAGTCAATGCCTTATGGGCAGATAGACTGACTACTAAGAAGTCCATTGGAACATCACCCTATCAGCTAGTTTATGGGATGGATGTAGTTTTCCGCTCATCCTTAGGAGTGCCGGTCATGAAGATCCTTCAGGAATTATAGGTGGAACCAAATGATATTCAAAGAAGAATAAATTAGACCATACACCTACAGCAGACCAGAGAAGAAGTATATGTAAAATCACAGGTAATCTAGGAAAAAATCAAGAATGTTCTTGATAAAAAGACTAAAGAAGATCATTTTCACATAGGAGACAAAGTCCTTAAGTTGGATCCAAGGAGAAAAGATAAAGACAAGCATGGAAAATTTGATTTTTTGTAGCAGAGGCCTTATGTCATTTATGGCTATAGAGGCAACAATGCATTTTTCTTGAGAAACATAGATGGATCAGATCCAGCGGGAGGACCTATTAATGGTAGGATTACTTTTCCACTGACTTACAATAGTTCACTTTACTTTGCATCATTGTACATAACATTGGAGAGTGTAGATTGGATTGGATGGTAATCCTTTGAAGTTGAAGCCTAGAGAGAAGGCCCTAAGTTTTGAATGATTTACTATCATAAATATCAATAATGCAGATTCACAGAGGGACACTTTGCAAGGTAACTTTAGCCACTATTCAAAGGCTACTGATCTTTAGATTTCTTGACATTTCACTAAGAAATTCCATCCCCATGTGGAGCCACTGTTAGACTCCTATAGTGATAGGATTCATAATTTTGAATTGGCTAAGGTTAAGCCTTGTAATATTGTGCATACCTTTTCTTTCTACAAATGTTTTCCATATTAAAAATTAAAAAATGTAAAGAGGGTATGTCCTAAAAGAAATATCAAAGGACAAAGAATAAGAAAATATCAAAAAATGGAAATATATGAACACCAAAAAAAAAACAGATCATGAAAGTGTGCAAGTCTAAATGCTAGTACTATTTTACTGCTTTACTGTCTTAAATAATGGTTGTGTGTAGCTTGTCATACACGCCACAACCCATGGTAGTCAAACTGCTTAATCTTGACTATTTCACGCTTTGAATTTTATGTTTATAGTTAGAGAATAAAATCTGATCAAACAATTTAATCTTGGTAGATCATTAGATAGGTAGAGAAAATAAAAGGAGCTCATTAGTTTAATCTTAGCCCTTGGATGATATAAGGTTAGAAGTAGATAGTTTGTTTTATAAAATAAAAGAAAATGATAAGGGCTTGCTAGCCTAAATGCACCCAACTAAATGAAGAAAAAATGTTAGTGTAAGTAATGGGTAAGTAGAAGAAAGGTTGCTGAAGTATAAATTTGATTGCACAAAAGCACATTTATCATGCTTAATTATCTGTTTGAATGTGCATGAGAAGTTAAGAAAGAAAAAACAATGGTTTACAAGTTGATTTCATTAACTCCCCCTCATTCATTTCATCCCTATACTTACTAATTTCCCCATCTACAAGTATGTTCTAGTACTAAAAATCCTTCAAGTCATAAAGGCTCAGAGAATTTCTCTGACTTTTGGTGGGACCGGACCCTCGGCTTAATGACTTATGGACATCAAGTGTTAGAATTCCTTTCATAAAATTCATTTCCCTTCATTACCCTAATAAAACCCCTTTTCCTAAGGTTAAACTCCATTTGCCTATGAAAAGTAAATAACCCCATGTTAAATTCCATTTCATTCAAAATACACACAAAAATATTTTATCCTAAGTATAAAGTGTATGTGAATAAAATGCACAAATATTACATTTATGCTTAGGGGTATGTTCACTCCGCTCATTTCATTTCATATTAATTTTTAACATAATAATATAGCTCCCGATATACCTTTTCCAATATATAATTAAATCTCGTATATAATACCTCAACCCTTAGTTTAGCTATAAACTATACTTTTATCTGATAACCTCGACAAAACCCACTTAATTCACCACTTCTCTGTAAAATTGAGATAATCCCTCCTTTAAACCTTGCCCAATCATTTAATCCCATCATTAACTCGTAAATAATCCCAAACCACTAAGGATTAAAGCCTCGGGCCTCCCCAAAACCTCTGCCCATTTCATCCATGCACATTCGTTGCCTGATTGTCATCCGATCATCAATGCCCACATCCATATCGGGTTCACCCGATGTCCGACCTTTATCTGCTCCATAAACTGGTTTTGCCTAGCCCCCCATTTGCTATGTGTCAAGCGCTAAGATAGATCAGGTGATCCCTTCAAAATACTGCCTCCTCCATAAAATCGGTGTGATGGCTTGGGAAACCGCCTCCCCGCCCAACCTGAAAAACTGCCCACTATTCATTTGTAATTTACCCGCCAAAAAGTGATCGTTGCTCAATAAAAAGGCCAAGAAGCCCTATTTCTCCTTTTTCACTCATTTTCTTTGTAAACCTCTGCAAACCATTGTGACATCTAAAAATGCTGAAATCGCCAAGTCAACCTCAATTTCACTCCTAAAGAAGTTGCAGACACCCCAATCAAGATTTCAGTTCGTACCAGAACCCATTCAAACTTCTGTAGTTGTCAAGAACACCGAATTTGAAGTCAATTCACCCAAATTCTAAGTATTTGAAGACAAATTACCGTACACCCTTTCAATTTGAAAATGTTCATTCTTTAAAGTGTTTTTTTTTGTTAACTTTGGTAGCGCTGCTATCTATATTTCATATTCAAAATTTACATCCATAATATGTCCTAGGTGGTTAACCTACCCGAAGGAAACCAGGCAACCACCTGTCTGCATTAAATCCAACCCAAAATTTGAAAATGTTCATCTCTATGTTTCTAACATGTCTACTCTTTCGAGCTCTACTCATTATCCTAGCTTTTATTCTAAGGTAATACATTAGATTTCAGTTTATCGATTAAAACACACTAACATACTTGACATACTGTATCAGTCCTCATCCGAGGAGATTATCGGGGTAGGCGCCTTGGCGCTTGATCCAGGAATCTCGTTTTGCTGCTCCATTATCCATTTCATTTCCCTCAGCATCTGTTCCATTCTCCCCATGATGAGATTGTTGCGGGAGGCATAAATTTGTACAGCTGCAATTTCCTTAAGCAACATAGACTTCATGTTTTCCATTTCTTCCTGGTTCTAGTTCTGTAACTGCTCGTTTCGCTGTCGCATTTCCTCCTCTTCTTCTTCTCGAATAACTCGGTTCATGTTCATGGCTCTGGCTACCACATGCTTCATGATCCAGTATTGTTGGATCATTTTACTGAAAAGTGAGTTGCGGCTGCGTGAGTTGCCGGGGTCCGGCACCATGGCCTCCCACTCTCCCCTGGGGACCTCCTGGTTCAGGCTAATTGATCTTAGCTCTCTTTCCCAACCATTTATCTGATCCCGAATTTCAGGTGGGTTCCCCACCATGTAAGCATCTATAATACTCATCATGTGTTCTGCCTCCAATTTTCTGCCTCTCCTTTTTGAATTTTTACTGGTTCCCTCTTCCTGTTTTGGAACTCATTTCACTTTCCGTAGGGCCATGTTCTTTCTGGACTGAATGCTGCACTTTACTGAATATTTCTTACCTATCAAGACATGATAACATAAATCAGTAACACGTTTTAGAATTTGAGTTTTGATCCAGTTACTTACCATCCTTTCCTTGCCAAGATTCTGGTTTTCCAGGATGCAAGAAGGGTGTGAAGGTGCAACACGCATCGAGGGTTGGCCTATGATTCGACCCATTTCATTTTCCACACTCGAAATGGCTACGCGTACCCATCGCTGCCTATGTTGCTAGCTTTCTGAGGGTCTGTATAGGTTGATTATTCTCCCCGACTGTCGAAGGGGGTGGCTTTTTCTCCTTTTTTCCAAGGATTTCCTACTCAATCTTCCTCTGGCCTTTTCTACTGAATAATTTGGTTCTTGGGTCTGGCTAATTATAGGGTTATCTCTCCTTCCTGAGATTCCTCCCTTCCCCGCTCTGAGAGCTATCCTAGATTTGGTCTTTCCTTTCCTTAGGAGAGCTTTATATTGTTTCTCTGGATGACTAGAATATTTCCTTGGAGCTAGGGCTTTCTGGCTAGCTCCTCTGGTCAAGGGCTGACATTACTGCCTAGGTCTACGGGCTCCTACAGATAGGCTATGTCTAACTTTAGATCTAAGCCTCATGGTCCTTGCAGGAAATTTACTTAGACTCCTACTTCTAGCTACAACATAAAAGACCAAATAGGGGAATGAGACTACATACCACCTTACCCCGTAGTTGTTGAATCCTTTGTCTATTCGTTGCTCCTGTCTACCACCTTTCATCATTCCAGCCATCTTCGTGCTCTGCTACATGCAAGTTACTAATGCCACCTCAGGCCCTCTTGGGTTTGTTCCTATCCTTCTGTCCCTTCTAACCTCCACCTGTCCTGTTTGTTTCCTGGCACTCTTCCCCAAGTCCTCTTCTCAAAATGTGCCTCGACTGTTTTGTCTGCCTTTACTCCCCATCACTCCTACGTCCTCCCGGCTGCTCTAGCCATATATTTTTTGTCCTGTGGCTACCACTTGCCATCCCTTCTCTGACCCTTTTCCTGTCCTCATACCTACCCGCCACCATCTCATTCCTTGATTACGTCTCTTCTGGCTTCTCAGGATGCGATCTGTCCCTGCCCTGCTCTGTCAGCTACCTGTTTTTCCATTTACTTCTTTCATTTCTCGTGTGTGTCCTATCTATCTCCATCGATTGTGTACTTTCCCCACATTTGCCACTTGCTGCCTTTTCCTGAACATTACCCTCTGGATTGCTATTGCCACCGTTATCGACTTCTAGGAGTTTCTGCAGCTGCTCCTTCTCCTCCGGGTGAGGGAGCTCTGTTCCTCCGATGTCCATTGACCTTTCCCTATTTCGGCTGCCCCAATTAGCTAGCCAGTCTACTGGTCTGTTGCCTGTTTGCCTTACATGTGTGGCAATAAGATAGTCTATTCTGTTTATCAATTTCCTTATTTTAGTGGTTAACCATGATGTCCTCCAGCTCTTGCTAATCTTTTCTGTCGGTGTCTTGTTTTGTAGTTGTCTTACCATGTCGACTACCAGTTTCGAATCACCTTCAATTTGAAGGTTCTTGTACTTTTCCCAGATGGAAATTTTGAGTCCACGTTTTAGCACGTGTAACTTTGCTTCATTATTTTTTGCTTCTCCAAAATCCATCGCAAAAATTCTCAGAGTGGTTCCTCCATCATTCCTGAGTAGCCCCCTATTCCTGCTTCTCCCAAGTTACCTTTTGCTACCCCATCAAAGTTTAGCTTGACAAAACCTTGTAGTCGATGCCTGTAAGTGCTAATCTCCTCAACCTCTCTGGTTTGAGGTTTACTTTGGGTTCTATCTATCATTCTTTTTTTTAACTGTAGGTGCTGCAAAATTCTCTCCTCTATTTCGTTAATATTCCAATATTCATCACTCCACCTTTCTGTTAAAATAGTTTCTCTGATGTTTTGTATTGTTTGGTTCCATATTTCGGTCGGGGTTCTCCTTTCTTCTTTGAATATCATGTTGTTTCTTTCCTTCCAGATGTTCCAAAGCATGAACCCTACGGACAGCGTCCACGCGTGGTTTAAGATTTGGTTCTGGTAAGGTTTTCTTGGCCAATTTTCCAGAGTATTTTTTATATTATGGTAGTTTCTGTGACATTTTTCAAACATGTGCTGGTGGTTTCTCCACAGGTTGCTGCTTACAGTGCATCTATTTGTTAGGTGCTCCATCATCTCCTCCTGTTCGTGGCAAAGCGCACATCGTGAGGGTCCCTGCATGCCTTTTTTCCGTATTTGATCCCAGGTTAGTGCCCGTCCATGATGTAAAATCCATAGAAGGAAGGTTACTTTAGTCTTAATTTTCTAGATGTTTTCCCATTTTTTTTATTCTGTCTGTCGATTATGCCCTGCCTTTAAATGATAACCTTCTGCTATAGAGAATGTGTCCTTTATTCGAGTTCCCCATCGGAGTATGTCCTTCCCTATTTTAACCGCCACTTTCCTGGATGCCATTTCTTTGTTGTAATCCCCCAGCTTGCTGTCTCTAGGGCTACTACCCAGTCATCCTTTTGCATCAAATTTCGCCAGTATTCCCCTATGCTTGTCTTCCAAAAGTTTCCGACCAATTCCCCCTCTGTTCGGGAGGTGAATTCATGGATTTCTTGGATGGCCATTTTATGGAGAATCTTTTGTCATTGTTGCCATGATTCCTCCCAGAACTTGGCTGTGTCCCCCTCTCTTACTTCCCAAAAGCTGTAATCTCTTATCAGATCTTTATTGTTCCTAGCCAAATTCCATATGGCTAATCCTTTTTCCTTTGTTTGGCTTCTCATCCTGTCTTTTGATCTATCTGCTACCTCGTATTTCTTCTCCCAAATTTTTTTCCATAGGTCTTGCTCGCCCTGTGTTCACCTCCACCATAGTTTTGTTCCCATCACTTGGTTGAGGGTATAAGGGTCACGCAGACCTAAGCCTCCATCTTTGATTGTTTTGGTGAGCCATTCCCAAGAGAGCAATGCCCATTTTCGTGTTTTACTTGTTCCTTGCCATAAAAATTTCTTAAACATGTCTACTAATTTTTGACAAATAGATTTAGGGACAACTTGGCGAGACATCTAGTATATAGGGATGGATTGCAATACTGCTTTTAGTAGGATTATCCGACTAGGTGTATTCAAAGACTAGAATGTCCAATTATCTATCTTCTTTCTTATCTTGCCTATGAGAGGTCCCCAATTCGCTACTCTATACTGATACTCATTAAGCATTATGCCATGGTACTTTTCTGGGAAACTTCCTACTCGGAATCCCATTGTTCTAGCCAAGAATCTTTGGGATGCTACCTGAGTGTTAAAGAAGAATATTTCTTATTTCTCATTGTTAATCTCTGTCCCTGAGGCTTTCATGAACTCTGAGAGAATTTTTAGGATCTGTTGGGCTTCCTTTAGAGTGGCTTGACCGTATATCATGACATCATCTACGAATTACTGATGAGTTATAGGGATTTCGTTACCCCAAATTCGCAGTCCCTTTATCTGTTCATTGTCCAGGTGCGCTTTCACTAGCCTGCCCAGACCTTCTACTTCTAGAATGAATAGAAACAGGGAGAGGGGATCTCCCTATCTAAGCCCTCTCATAGGGTTAGAGGCTTCTGAAGGGGTTCCATTTAACATAACTGACATTACCGGGGTACTTACCATTAACATTATCCATTTCACACATCTCTCATCAAAGCGATGAGCCTTTAGGATACCCCCCCAGTATTCCCAAATAAGACGATCATAACCCTTCACAAGATCCTGTTTTATTAGCATGCCTTTCTTTCTAGAGTTTTTCAGTGAGTGTATTACCTCTTGAGCAACCACTATACCATCCGTTATCTGTCTTCCTTTAACAAATCCAGTTTCATCCTAAGCTATGAGGTCTGGCAAGATTGGTTTAAGTCTTTTTACCATTATGGTGGCCAATATTTTGTATACTACATTACATAGATCTATTGGTCTGAAGCCCTAGGGTTCTTTCGACTTCTCTGTTTTCTGAACTAGATCAAGGAAGGTGGCATTTAGGGCTAGATGCATGTGCTTCGTACATATTGATTCTTCCACGAGTTCCACAAGGTCGTGGCTCATGAAGCTCCAGGAGGCTTGGTAAAATTCTATAGTAAAACCATCAGGCCCCATGGCCTTGTTTTTCGCCATTTGTTTTTACCACTTCCTACACTTCATCCTTCGTGATCACCCTGAGTAGAGCCAGATTTTGATCTCTGGTCACTTTTTTGGGAATATATTGGCACACATTGGTAATATCCTCCTCCCTTTGTATATTAGGTTCTGCCAAGATCCCTTTGAAGTAATCTACCAGTAACTTCTCCATTTCTTCTTGTTGAAGTACCCTATTCCCTTGATTGTCCTTGAGTGAAAAGATTCTATTATGTTGTCTATGGTTAACCATTGATTTATGAAAGAATTTTGAATTTGTCTCCTTGTTTCAACCATTGGACTCGTGATTTTTGATTCCATAGAATTTCTTCTTGCTTTCTTTTTTCCTCGATTTGGGCAATCACCCTCCCTTCCTCCTCTACCAGCTCCACACTTCTTCCTGCCTCTATGATTTTTTGTTGGATTCTCTCCATTCTTGTCTGTAGGATTTCCTTATCTTTTTGAATGTTACCGAATTCCTCTCTGTTCCATTTGTTAATTTTTTCTTTTAGGTCTTTTAGTCTAATTTGGAACGTATGCATTTTGTTTCTACCTTCCATGCCGTTTTTACTCTCCTGCCAACAAGTTTACATTTTGTCTATAAAGTTTGGATCTCTTAGCCAAAAGGCCTCGAACTAGAATGGCCTTTTTTTATTCTAAGGATTCATAGCAAAATCCAGTTTAATAGGCCAATGGTCGGACCCTATAGATGGGAGAATGGAACCTTCAGAGAAGATATCATTTCCTATTAATTGTTCAGAGGCTAGAAATCTGTCCAGTCTTGACGGTATTTGTTTGTTCCCACCTCTTCTGTTATTCCAGGTAAATTCTCCATTTATAGTTGGAATGTCCACCACCCATAATTCCATTTGCAGATCTCTGAATCTCTCCATCTCCGGGTCCTCTCTCTGTATTCCACCTTTCTTCTCTTCTGTGGATGTTGTCATATTGAAGTCTCTTGCAATGATCCACATTTGTTCCTGATGCATATTCCCAAGCTTTTGCATATGAGTGAGGAATCTACCTCGGTCTAATGCAGTGTGGGGCCCATAGACTGCTGAAACTAGAAACCATTCACTTTGCCCTATGAGTCTAAACTTTCCTGTAAGGATTCTGGGCAGTCCTATCCACCAATCTGTTATGACTTCTGCTAGATTCCAGATGATTGCTATCCCTCCCACACTTCCTTTAGCATCTAGGGCTACTTGCTCATATTTAGGTTTAATTTTATTTAAACTTTCCTCCATCTTCTGGCCTAAGATTTTGATTTCTTGGAGCAACATAATCTGTGGTTTGTCTTTTCACAACCGTTCCACTAAGTGTCTCTGCTTCCCTTTAGTATTTAGACCTCTTATATTCCAGGAAGTCACTATCATTGGGGGGTTTGATTAAGGTTTTGGAACACTGCCAAAATCGGAACAACTCTCCCTATGTTCACTAACACTTGCCCCATTAGCTGGATGGAATCCTTAATGTTTGTCCGTCCTCATTTTTTCCCTCCTTTTACTTTTCCTTGCTGTTCTGGTCAACTTTCTTTCTGACTCTCTTGGTGTTCTTCAACCGTTGTTTTGCCTTTTCCTTGTTTGGCTTGATATTGCTAGAATGTTTCCGCATAATCTTTTTTGATCCTCGGGGATAAATCGCTCATCCAAGTTTCTCCATTCATTTAGTAGCTTTCTTAGGACTTCTTCTTCTATGATTAGGTCTTTCCCCTTGTTTATCTCCATTTTTGTCTCCATGTTTTTTGTCTGTTCTTCTTGTTCTTTGCCTTTTTCTGGGATATCACTCGATGCTTTTCTCTTGGTGTGGATTCTTTCGCTATTGGAGTTGGTGCCTTTCTCTTTGTCTTCCTGGTATTCCATGGTTTGATCCTCATCTTCCCCTTCTTCTTGGAGGATTTCAAAGCTATTTGATTTACCTGGTTGTGTTTGTTGTACATTTTTCCCTTAGTTTGAGTTTTCTTTTGTTGGTATTCTTCTACTCTTTACCTCCTAAAATCCTTCCTGATCTGTTTGTTTTTTTTTTGCTGCTTACTTTTTCTCTCTTCTTCTTCCGTTGTCAGGGGGAACTCTTTAACCAGGTGCCCATATTCATGACATCTATAGCATCTAAAAGGTATATGTTCATAGTCCATGGTTTGCTGCCAAACTTCTTCATGGTACTCTAACTCTACTGTATCTGGGATCGAGTTAGCAATGTTCATGTATACACATATCCTACCATGTGAAGTATACCTTCCTTTCATTGTAGTTTCTACTATTTTCACAAAACTCCCTATCATGTTTCCTATCCATTCCAGAATTTTCGTGTCCCAGAAGTCCATTGGTAAGCCAAATAATCTAACCCATACTGATGCTGCTAAATTTTTTTCCTTATCGGGGTTATAGCATTCTTCCCAATATCTCATGAATAGACCAGCATTATAGTAAAAATAAGGGCCATTCTCAAACACTCTCTCTTTGTCTTGCAGGTTATAGAAGATTACAGTAAAGAAGCCTTTTGCCCCCAGCCTTAGCTCGATGTGTCCTAGGGGCTACCATTTTTGCTGAATCCATCTGGTGAGGTCTTTTTCGGATGGCCAGACTCCAATGAACTTGCAGATCATGGCGTGATCCTTCATGTAGCTTCTGTACCTTTCCAGTTTATTTGGCAGGATTACAAACCATGGTTTCTCCTCTGCACATGGCACACATTTGCACCTTCTACTTGCTTGCGAGGTCACCCCTAGGACAGGGACTGTGTTCTGCTTTTCTACTGCTGGCTGGCTGTTTTGTCCTTCACCTACCATGGCATCTCGATAGGAGGGGATCTCTCCCCTCCTGACCTCTTCTGTCATGCCTGTTACTTTCGGTTTCCACGCTTGTCTTTTTTTGTTGCTCTCTGTTTTCTGCACTGTTGTCTGTCTTGGTTTCTCCCCACCGTTTTTTCTTTAAAGTGATCTAATTAAGTAAAATTAATTGAAATTACTTTAAAAATTAAAGTGTGTGCCAAAACCCTACTGAAAGCTTTTGAATTACCTTCAAACCTCTGATATAAACTTGTATTGCCAAATTCAAATCCAAAGGAAATGAAATATGGCTGCCCCCATCGTCATGGATGTTAGACCTATCACGACCCCCCATTTGGACCTTGACCACCTTCCCCTGGTGGACAGGGATTTTCAAATCAATGACACAAGTGCCTATACACTCCTGCTCAAAATTCATTGTTTGAGTAAGGACAGATATCTAAACCATTTTGATGACATTGGCCTTTGGGACACCACTTTGCCCAAATACGAGTTTGCACAAGTACATATCTTTCCTGAGATTGTCCACATGTGCCATGCCTATTACATTCCCAACTAGAGAGCTATAATGTCCCCAGACCAAAAAGTCTTGTTCACTATTACAGCTGAGTCAATCAATGAGATGTTGCAAGTCCAACCAGATCCAAACTTGACCCCACTCTCCATTGGGCATTTGTTAGACAAGTACACCAAATTGAGTCCATCTAGACTGACCCAAATATTCCAAACTTTCATTGTAGAAGAGCAACACATTTCTAAGGATTCCCCTCCATATGTTTCTATCATTTTCATTGAAAGGGGCAAACAAATTGTAACTATGATATCATGTATACTAGGCTATACCAAAGATGAATTTGTTGATGAGATCATCCTAGCCTTCTTGTCCATTTTCACCCCAGGAAAGGCTCCTGCTACTTTGTACAATTATGCCTAGTTCATAGCTGAAAGGATGCATGAAAAATTTACCAGAATGCACAATGAGAGAGTATTCAAATACTCATCGGTACTTTACCACATGTTTTAGTATTATCAGTCAGATAGATTTCCCTTCACCATCCAGAAGTTAGATACTAAAGGCCAACCCAGGTCTATCATATTTTGGACACCATTATTCCATGGGTATTCATCACCATACAACTACACATACTTCATTGACTCTTTTTTCCATCCAATGATGACCATGCTCACAGGAAGCCCTCCGCCCAGGATAAGCCAAGAAATCAAAAGAGTGCTCCAATTGTCCAAGCAGAGTAAGGTGGGAGATTGGTACCTTTACCAAAATCACATTGAAATAAGAATCTATGGTTGCTGGCTTGCCCCATACAAACTACCCAAATACCACCCCATGAGGTTATTTTTTCTAGAGGATTATAGGAAGATAATGAACTCTGATAATGTGAACTTTGTTTCAGCCAAGAAAATAACTCAGTTCAAAGTCAAAAAATCAGTTAGGCCCTTTCAGTTGTAATTCTAGAGAAGCGGGGGAGGAAGTGGATCAGATTCTACAACAAATGAAGTTTCAAAACAGTTTCATGTGGAGGTATTACCCTCAAGTGTTTATGACCAAACTAAGACCAAAGGTCAAATTGGGGCCTTACATTCATCACCCGATACTAGAAATAGAGAGATACGCCAGTCAATCTGAGTGGTTAGAAAACACTCTCATAGACAGGGATAGCATAAAGGTAGATGTTGAAAATACCTTGTTGGATTTAGAGAGACAACTTGATGAAAGCTCATTCCTGTAGGTACCAAAAAAAGAAGAAACCATGAGTAACCATACTATTTTGAGGACTCCTCAGAATGAGGAAAAGAATCCCAAGAGGAACAAAGACGGGGCCTCAAATTCAGGTATGGACACTTCCAATGTGCAGTATGAAGCCATCCAGAGCAAAAGGCCTAAGCTCAATCCGATTTCAAAACAGGAAGACACAGAAGGCTCAGTAGAAATAACTGATATTGAGATAGACGTGAGAAAGGGCACAACTCCATCTACAGAAAAACAGAAGCAATCTACATCACAAACTCAAAATTTAGAAAGGCATCTCAGTGTAGAAGTCTCCTCATTTGACAGACCTGTTGATAGAGATAAGGACATTAAGGACAAGTTCAAAGAAATCAAAATGAGAAACAAGAAACTGAAGGCACGGTCCTATGCACGGTATCCCAAACTTACACCCACCAATCAAACTAGGTTGATGTCAGCTTTTGACATCAAGGAAGGAAAGATGCAAATGTCCTTCATATAGCCAACTGTACAATAGCCAAGAACATTAGCAGATTTCAAGAAGATTCATTTTGAGGTATTGGCAAGGGATATTCATCCCATTGACCAAATTGAATTTCACAAACAGGTTGGAGAAATGATTTACTCCACCCTTACAGGAAAAGCCATAGCTTCCCATCAGTTGTAGAATTCAATGAATAACTTCTCAGCCCAGTATCAATTGGAAAACGCCTCTTCATAGTCTAAAGACACTAGAATCAAGTCTTTGGAAGACTTGGTGATTGAATTGGGACATGACCCTAAAGATATCAAGGCTACTGAAGAAATAATCAAGAAAAAGAATGATGACATTGCAACACTCAAGAAGGAGTTGAAGATACCTCAAGCGCAACATCCCCAAACACAAGAAGTATTGGAAAGCCAAACAAGACATGAAGGGTTGATGGACTTAGTCCTTAAACTAAATGATCAGTTGAGGGAGACAGAAAAGGAATTGGATAGCCTAATCCAATTAGAGAAAACTAATATTGGAACTAGCTCGATGAATGCCATCCCAACAGTTACCATAGTTGTTCCTTCCGCATTGGCAGCCTCATTGGCTCCCACAACTCAATTGGCCATAACACAACCGGTTTCTATAACATCTACATCAGTAACAAGTACATCAAGTGAAGAAGCAGAAAATTTAGTTAAATCTATGGAAGAGATGTCCATATAGACAACAGAGATGAATAAGCTCAAAGAGAAAGTGACAAGCTTCGAAACTAATTACAAGCTTTCCAAAATCATGCATGAAGAAGAAGTGAAAAAAGCTGCCAGGATGAGTGAAAGACTGAAAGCCCTAGAAAAGGACTCGACACTAAAAGAACCCCTCGGGAAGGCTAAGGAACAACTATGGGCCAATATCATTGACTCTGTCAATGACTTTGGCCATCTATTTAGGTGATTTTTAAGCAAGTAGAGTTGATAAAGCTGGATACAGAGGCCATCCAAACAGTAAAGGAATAATGAGGACAAATGCCAGAAGAGGCTAGTAGCATTATCCAATTTCTTTACAGCAAGAATAAGTCTGAGCTTCATGAATTATAAAATAGAAGACAGAACAAAGACAATTTTAGAGGTCAGAAAGGTCCTCTCCAAGAGAAACCTAATGCAAAACTTGGAGGATAAGTATCAGAATATGCAGATAGCCATTGACAAATTTATGGCTAAGTTCCAAATTTTGAGAGAAAAGGCATTACCTAGTCCCTTAGTGATAAATGCCAAGCTCATGACATAGGAGGATTACAACAAGAAAATCAGAGAGTTAGCTAACGATCAGGTGAATACATCAACAATGAAGGCATTACCAACAGGCGGCGTACTCTACCAGACATTTGAAAACTTGTTTTACCTCCAGCATGAGGTAAAACACTCATTTATCAATAAGCCTACTTTTTCCAAATACACTGAGGCAGAGGAAATATATAGGAGGATGCTAAAAATCCAATTTCCTGATGTTGAAACACGGGAGAAATTAACTGATTTACTATAGAAATATGCAGTAAAAACATTAGTGTACAGTAAAAGTAAAACAACATGGTAAAAGGATGAAGACAAATCAGCATGGTCAAAGTGTAGCAGGGTCAAAGTGTATCACAGTCAAAGTGTATCAGATGAAAGGCTAAGGTAAATGAAGCTTCTAGTGTGAAAGATGAAACAACAAAGCAGCGTAAAGGGTTAAAAATCAAAGCATGAAAGCCAGTAGTACCAAAAAAAGGGACAACATGAAGCAGTTCAATAGTTGTCTCTATCTTCTTGGAAGAATATATTTTTTTCGTAGATTAAATCTCAAATTAGTTTGATATATTTTCTAATAAACTTTTTTCTAAATACTTCACAATTTAAAGTATGTAGGGTGGATTCTATTAGACATTTCTATAAATTTTTGATCAAGAAGACCTAGAAGGTTATTGTATCAGTCGATGAGCCAACAAGCTGGATTGATAAATAAAGATAAGACTTTTCCAAGGATTCATGTGTCGAGCGAACTTCAGACAAGTATTTTCATGTGTTATTGTCATTTTTCTCAAATTTATTCATAATCTTATATGTGTTGCTCAATCTAAATGTTATAACTCGAATAATATTTCAGAACTTGTTTAATCACTCTTTATCTTAACAGTTAAGCATTTGAATGTTTTCCTCTGATATTTAAATTAAAGAATTCTTAATTGCTCTTTGGTTTACATTGATTTCATGAATAATATAGGTTAAAGGATTCTTAACTCCCCTTTGATTTCGATTAACCCTTACTTCCTCATTCATTATCCAGGTCTGAGAACCCTTAACTGCTCTCTCACCCTGAATGAAACCCTTTCACCACTCTGCCTCAAATATGTGAAATACACTCTGTTATCTTGCCCTTGGAACATCCCCTTTAGTGAGTTAATATAGTTTTGCTTCCTTATTAGTTGACTCCATAGCCCAATGGTCTAAAAGGACATCAATTTATCTATTTGTATAAGACATCCCACCACCCAATCTCAAACAAAATCAATCACCCTTTGAAAAATCATAGCTACCCTAAAAACATCTTAACTAAAACAATGTTAAATCTTAAAGAGAGAGCCTTCTCTAAGCATCAGGAAGGCTAGGTCATGATCTCCAAAAGTGGATTGTGGTTACCTTTAATTTTTCCTTCTTATTATTTCAAAGGAATTATCAGAGTGATAACAAGCTTCACCATCACAAGCATGTCAAAGAGTTGGTCTCGCAACAGTGGACCGAGTGTCATTGATTTCCTACAAGGCTTGCTCAAGCCATGTTGTCTCACATGAGTACACGTGCAGTGTAGTGTTGAGTCATGCCAAGTGTAAGTCAAGTGTCAATAGTTGGATGTAACAGTCATAGAGTAGGTGAAGAGTCATGAGGGTAGTTGAAATGTCACAAAGGGGAATGTCAAGGGTCACCCCACCCTTTGCTATAAATAGTCCCCCATAACTCATTGTAATGGCTTTTGGTCAACCAAGCTTCTACTAAGACTATATTGAAGAAGGCTTGGACAATATTGTAACGTGCCTTGGCTTCTCCACTACACGAAGCTAGTACATCTCTTTGAAGGAGCAGGCATATGTGAGGCGGATGTGGCTGTAATGTTCCACTGTTGGGGCTAGCATGTTTACATGGTGTATTGTATGATTTTGACATACAATTCTTTAATAATAAGAGCCAACACATTTTCGTGCATATGTTGTTATTGTAGTTGGACTGTTCTGGTTGCCTTAATGATATATGTTGTTTAAATTACATAATTGTATACAAACTGATTTGTATGAAATTATATGAATCTTGTTTTTAATGTGTTGCATATGTTGTTAATATTGTCACCATCTGTGTTGACTGCTTTGCCAGACATCAGACAAACCTTTCTCATGAACCTTGCTATATCAAACATCACACTCATTTTGGACTAATCCGTGAGTGATGTTCATGTTATCTTACCTTGTTGTTGTGACTGCCACATCTGAGTGGACAACTCCATCGGAAGCTCTGCAAGTCCTTTGTGTAGTGTGTTACTAGCCGAGTTGGGACTGATCCCTTTCAACCTAGAACCCCCCTTCACCTTCCTCTCCCTTCAAAGTGTTGGAACCTCTTGTAGACATTTCTTAACTCTCTATATTAGTCCCACCCTTGCTACTGATAGAGTTATTGTGCTTGCCTCTATGTGACATCATGGTCAAGGCATTACCTTACAACCCACAGTTGGGACTCCTACAACAAACGGTCTGAGGTCTAATTGGGACTTCTTACCGGGGAGATCCCCTTGACATGTTGGTGTGTCCAGCACCGTCAACACTAAGTTAGTAGTGTTACCAAAGAAATAAAAATTAAGTATTAGTGATTAATGTGACCTCTAATTCTCTATATTATTGATGGATGGTAAGGTGGGACCTTACATATGGTATGAGAGTGAACTGCCACACTAGAGCCTAATGGGCCAACATGCTTGATTGTAGGTCGATGATGTATGAATGTTGATTTTGTATGCAGGTTTAATTGTTGTGTATGTTGACTTGGGAGAATATTGGTTGCATAGGGGATATTATTATTATTATTTAATTTAGAAACTCATGAAATAAAAATAATGCTTTCTTATATTCCTTAATATTTTTTAAGACAAATTATTGGAAACATGTTAAAGGACTTAAACACATGTTGGGAATGGATGTCCTTGAGAAGTTAGGGTTAAAACTAATAATGTTAATGGCTTGATTGTCAATAGGTGAGGGATGTATATGGAGTTCATTCATGGTTTCATATATGTTTAATGAATCATTATCAATGTGATATGGGCTTACTAACCATCTTTACTAGCTGAAATTATATCTACCAAGAAAGATATTGTCCTAATATGGACTATAGTATGATGACCTTGGTGTGTATGCTTTGGGACCGTGTAACACGTGTAAGGTTGGGATTCAATTAACATGATGATTTAGTTCATAATGTTAATTTTGAATCTTTTCTTAGATATACTAATGGAAAATTAACAGAAGTTACCTTGGAGGATGTCACTTTTTACTGTGAATGTAGATTCATGAGTACTATATATGCATTAATTTGATATGTTAAAATATGATTTGGGAATACCTTCTTAAAGATAAATAATGAAGTTTATATGATTTTCTTGACATGATTTGTTGTAGCTTGGATTGACATTATCCATCAAATAACTTGAAATTACTCAAATACTAGGTTGTGGTATGGTCTTCCTACTAAAAAGAGGCTTAAATCACTTGTGCATGAATGGTTGTGGAATCCATTTTAAGGCACACTTGAAGGTTATGTTTTCCTTAAGTTATGTATGGGTGTGGAATCCATACTAGCATATATCTATGAGGTAAGGTATGTGTGTGGAATCCATACTAACGTATATGTATGAGCTAATGTATGGGTGTGGAATCCATACTTGCATATATATATGAGGTAAGATATGGGCGTGGAATCCATACTAACATATATCTATGAGCTAGGTAATTCTTCTGCTTAGAATGAACAAATTATTTTGATGAAATCTTATAGACATGATTAAGGAGGACTGATTATGTGTAATTAAACTTAAATGGAAATAGGTTTGTAACATGAATTTTCTTGAGATTTAAATCCATTGTTTTCTTTTTATTACAATGAAGATACTAAGATTGGTATAGTGAACACCATTAGGTGGTTTAGAATGTTTGGAAAAACAAATTTTGATATATGGAGTCAAGTGTGATCAAGGTATCTATTCTCTAGTATTGTAATTCTCTTGTATGTGTTGGATTTAAGTGGAATTAAGTTGATTTTCAAATTCTTGAAATGCAGAAAAATATTATTGTGATAAGTTGATGAAATATCTTTTCTATTGGGTTAAGGAAAATCAGGTTTAGGAAATCGATAATAGTCTCCTTAATAATTTTATCAATTTCATATTGGTTGAATTATATTTAAACTAAATTAATTAGATAAATTATGAGGATTGAACTCATGAACTACTCTAAACTATTTCTAGTTAGGTGATCAATTCAAAATTCATATTTTTTATGAACTTCATGAACTGCTTCCTTGAAATTTTATTAACTTGTAAATTGTTATGAGAATAACATGCTTAGAGGAAAAACATATTTTGTGGTGAGAACTTTGTTTTATTTGAACTTAAAGAAAAAAGGTATGTGATTAGTGAAAATCTTATTTGAGTTCTTGTTTTACAAGAATATGTGCTTGTGACATTTTTTTTAAGGGTGAAATTGAAGGAGAGTGAGATCACATTTCGATGCCTTGGAATTGTTGCGTGATTTAGAAAACTAAGATGATTGTATTGAATGTGGAATGTAGTAATTTGTGCTTGGATGTATAGTTGTATGAGTATCTATTAGTCCTACAAAAGGTTGTAATATTTTGAGAGGGTGGTAACTCTCCCTAAAAAAAACGAGGGTTGGGGGCTTAGCTTTAGGCTCGAAATTCCCTTGTGATAGTCTAGATCTTATTTAAATTCAACAACATTCTTCATATTTTTAGAATTGTATGGTTTTAATAGCTTATTTTTGCATATGTATTAATAGTAAGGAATAAGACCTGAAACCAAATGAATTTATTAATGACTGAATAGAAATCATGAGGAATTTTATAGCTGGAAAACAAATTGAATTATAGTTATCAAGGTAGATTCAATAATATAGATATCGTATTTGCATAATTATGAGAGTTTTTCTTGATTACAAGCCACTTTAGAAAATATATAATTAATTTGTTTTTGAAATGAAGATCTTCTAACAGGGCCATTCATAATTGATTCTCGAGTAATAGAAGTGAATAATAATGAATATTATGGGAACTAAATGAATGGTATATAGTACAAAAGTGGGTCAATGAGGACTATATGATCCTTAGCTTGTTATTTAGAAAAAAATGGTGTCTTCAACCTCAAATTGTGATTTTTCCTAAAGAGTAAACATTTAGTAAAAACTATATGTAGATCCTAAAGATTTACATTGTATGGATGTCTTATGAAATGAAAAGGGGGGAACTTAGATTGAGAAGACATAAATCAAGTGGGATGTAAGAGTGGGTTATCGATATGACATGTTTTGTTGCATAGTTGAAATGCCAATTGTATGTGGATCATTTGATGCTTCTTTTATGAAAACCTGATTGTGAGATGGGATGTACTGTCATTGTGATTTATAAAACTAATGTGGGAGTTTTTCGTGAGTTTTCAAGATCAATTTTTCTATAGAAACCTAAGAGAAGGACACAAGAAATATTATTGAATTCTTAATGCATTAGACAGGGAAAAGAAAATCATGTGTAATGTGAGATCATTGTCATTTATATGAATATATGTTTTATATGTTATATAATTTATAGATAATAATATATACATATAATATGATTGATTAGATGATTGTTTTTATATAGTATGTATTGTGGTGTATGTCAAAATCTATCTAGTATGGCATGACTATACATGGTACTTGATTAATAATGGAATGTTTGTCTTCATGGAAAACTTGATTGGATTTTGGAAATATATATATATATATATATATATATATATATATATACACTACAACTATAAGAAATCTTTGGGACAAGTTTAATCCAAGAGGGGGAGTATGTAGTGTCCCAACTTGGCAAGGTTAGTTTTGTGACACTTGGAGACGGTCATTTTGATGGGATGATATAAGATTATACTTGTCAGCCTTATGTATATGATTGTATTCTATAGACCTAGTTTGGGTCACCTGGTTGTTTTGTTCTTATGATACTATTTATGGTTGTGTGTATAAGACCGATTTTTGTTAAGTGCATATTATCAACGTTTTCTATTTTGGTGTCCTAGTTTTGACATAGGTGTCTGACATGGATGATGATACAGGATTAAGACATATATATCCATGGATGATCATGATTATGTGGCACATATTTTTAATTATTATATATTGATGATACATGGTTTGTATGATTATATATGCTTAATCTTGTAGTAATAAGGATGTGGTAGGGTACTTCATCATTTCCAACAAGGATGATCGAGTTATAAATGACTATATATGTCATTTCTTAAAAACCTAAATGAATGTGGAATTCATGCAAAACCCTTGGTAAAATGTGAATAAGTTAATTATGAAATTCATTTCATTCCTCTGATCTATGAGATTGTGATGTGTGGAGGTGTTGAAATAATACCTTACCAATGAACCATTAGATGGATATGAGGTCACAACCAGTACCTTAAGGTGAGGCGTAGAGTTTCAACGCAGAGTAGATGATAAACCATGGAAATTAGGATGCATAGTCATAAATCCATGAAAGATAAAGACTTGGAGTTTTGGATTTATAATAGAAGGATTAGGGTGTGGAGTCATAAATCCATGAAAGACAAAGATGTGGGGTATTTGATATATAATAATATGTTTACGTAGTCTTGACCATTTAAAAATATCAAGGTGTGGAACCTTTGATATTTAGAGTGGATTAGGGAGTGGAGACCTCAATCTACTAAGGAACATAGATGTATGCAATGCCGGTGAAGAATCCCTATTCTCCGAAAGAAGAAAAATACCACTCATGGGTAGCTCAAGGATGAATTTACTTAATAAAACCTATTTTCTAACAATCCTAGAGTGTCTTTCTAAAAATATAAAGTCATGGCTAGCATCTCAAGCATGACTTTCTAGAATTAGTAAATCACCTTTCATAAATTGTTAATCTAGCATAGTTGAAGGAAAATCACTTAACCTAACATTAATCAAACCTAATTGTTCAATAACAACTTAATCCTTATTATTATTATTATTATCTTTTATGAGACTTTGATATTAATTAAAAGGGAATTATAGGTCACCTTCATCTTCTAAATCACTTCACGCCTCTCTCCTTGATGACTCTCATGGCTCTATGTAACCTATCTCTCTTTTAATAATATTACACTCTTTTATGCCCTCATCAAAGAAAGCCATATTTATCTTACACTCATTAAATACTTGCCATAAAATATTCCTCTTACACTCTCTTTAATTCATATGTTACACTCTCCTTAACTAAGGCATGCATACCTCTACTTAACGACATGGGTTACATTCCTCTAAATGGAATACAATGCATGCATATCACTACTCCTTTATGACAAAAATTGGTTTCTCCTCCTATAAATATTTCACATGTCTTCTCACTTGGGGGGGAAGGAGGTGAATTGTAATACCAATAGTTGAAGAGACCTGAAGATGACTGTGAGAGGGAGAGTCTTGGGGCATTTCGAAGTCTTAATTTATTAATTTTATGAGTTCAATAGGTTGAGTAAGAATCTTAGATTGCATGCTTGCAAAGTGGTTATTGAAAGGCCTTAGTGGCTGTAGATTGTATGATTGCAAATTGATTCTCAAAAGGCCCCATTGGTTGTATATTGCATGCTTACAAAATGTTTATCAAAAGCCCTCAATGGTTGTATATTTTATGCACATAAACCGTTTTATTAAATGTATTAATTAATGTAGATTTCATTTACTAGAAATTAAAATAGATATAGCTTCCTACGTCTCCAAATTTTTGTATGAATGTGAAAATGAATTTTTTAACCTTGATTAAGTATAATTAGGGAAAATTTCAGTAGGATGGTTGTTGCTTTTATCATCTAAAGATATCATGAAAGAAAGGGGGTTGTTGTTGGAAACAATTTTATAGTGACCAATTCTGTAGGATTTTATTACTTGTGCAAAGTGAGAATAATAAGTTTGGCTGAGTTACATGTATTCATGGGTGTAATATTATGCTTCAATGAATATAGTAAACATTCATTTGTGTGTTCCACTGTTTTACTTCACACTTTTGAAGAATAATATACTTTTGAATTGGTATTAGTAGTTTCTATTGCTGCAACATTCATTACACAATTATCATGATTGAAGCATTTCCTTAATAATTGGGATTGAGAATTTTTAATTGATGAATTTTGAAATGTTGTTTGGTCAGTATACATTATGATTCCATTTCATAAACATATCATAGTTATTAGATTTACTAATGAAGACAAGCATATTGTTCCCTAAGTTACCTTGTTATAGGTAGGTTAATACTCATAAACTTATATGTGATTTTTGTAATAGAATCATGATACTTTTGTGGTTATGGTATCAAGAGTCAATAAGTAGAGATTCTTTAGCTTAATCTAGTAAATAAAATAGGTTGGTCTAGCTTAATGTTTTCACATCGCATTATGGTGGAATTTATTTCCAATATTACTTAGATCTCATGTGTAAGTATGAAAATAGCACATGCTATAATATTTTAAACTTGAGAGGAAATGTGTTTTGGGATTGGTTTTAAGGGAGAGTTGTCCCTGACTTCTTATGCGAAATTCTTATATTGAAATAAATAAAGGAACATTATTACATGATGACTAAGTTTGAAATGTTACAAAAAAAAAATGAAGTATTAGTGATTAATGTGACCTCTACTTCTCTATATTATTAATGGATGGTAAGGTGGGACCTTACACATAGTAGGACCAATTTCCTACCAGCTAGGATTACCATCACACAGTAAATCACATAATGTATTCTATGCACCTCTACTAAAGAAATATGTTCATGATATGACTCATATTATTGAATAGAATATGGCAAAAGTTGAACTAGAAGATGTGTTCTAGGTCGCACCTATGAAAATTTTAGATAGGAAGGAAATTTCAGTCTAGAATCAAGTCATTGGTGGTTAAAATGCACTGGAATAACTTCAGCCCTAAGGAGGCCACTTGGGAGATGGAAGATAAAATGCAAGAATAATTCCCTTCATGTTGTTAAAAGTGAATTCAGAGGAAACACTGAGGACGATGTTTAATTTTGGGGGGGAGATGTAATACCTTTGTTGCAATTTCCATTTTTGTAGAATTTATTGCTTATATTTCATTGTAAATATTGAAGTTGGAAACATTTTCTATAGGGTCGAGAATAAATCTTATTGAATTATGTAAATAAATTTTATAATAATAAGGAAATGTTTTTGTCCAGCAAAATTTGTGGGAATAAGTACATAAATATTTTGGCCTTCTTTGTTTTTTGAAAAATTATGAAGTGGTTGAATCCAAGTAGTGGACAAAAAGAAGAAAGTGAAAGTTGCCATAGTTGTATCCTTCTAGATTTCTACAAGATTTCAAGGAGTATGATTGCCACCGAAGACAACATAACTCGATAGAGATGTTATGCTTGGTGGGCTGATAAGGATAAGCATATGTGGAGAGAAATGCATGCTAAGGAAAGGAAAAATAAAATATTTTTTTATTTCAGTAAATGTTAGGTGCAAAAAAGGTGGACAAAACATGAAAGAAAGATGCCACTAAAATATGCTTAGAGGAAGAAAAGAAATAAATACCATTGAGTGAAAATACATTGGTGGTGGGGGGGGGGGGTGTGATCAATGAAGCTTAAGGTTAGGGAGAGTTGTTTGGGATTGGAACTCATTAATTAGGTGGAATGTGATTGCTCTCATAATATTTCCCAAAACCTATATTACTCATATAAGTACATGATTGTGTTGTAGTGGTATGGTTATTATTCACTTTTAATATGTTAATGTTTTATTTCGGAATGGAACTAGATATAGTCCATGATAGTTAGAAATAATTTACATTTGATGAATGGATTCACGTGTTAATTAATGAGCCATCCTATAGTTTTAAGAGGATGGGAAACTAAAATTAATATAATTCTTCGTCACCAAAATTATTTCCCTGAATTAGGGTGTAGTATAAATTATATAGTGATTTCTAAATTGTGTTTTTATATGCATAATAACAAAGGAACAAAGTTGATTAATGAATATAATATATGAAAATATATATGTATTTTGAATATAGATAGAGAGAACACAACCCCAATGGTTAGCTCAGTTGGTCAAAATCAGTGCATCGCCATCGGGAGGTCACAGGGTCCAATCTCCTCGAAGCCCTTGGGGTTAGGTCTTGCTAGTGCGCCACGGAGCTAGATTCCCTTCGGGGTTGATCAGCCAATATTTTTCCGTGGACGTAGTGCCACCCATTGACCAAGGTGTTCGTGAACCACAACCTTAAAAAAAAAAGATAGAGAGAATATTGGAATGCATGTAGTAGTTACATGAAAGCATGAATTTTCATGATGAAGAGAGTATAAAGTATGTATATGTTGTTTTTGAAGCAAGAGCGTAAATAGATTTAAATTATATTCTTAGAAAATATAGGAAAGTATGCATGGGTTGTTATAGGAATATTGAAAGACAAGGTAATACATAAGATTTAGTCTCCTGCAGAAGTATTGTATATTTTAATTAAATGGGTCACTGCATGATATTGAAGAATAATCCTCATACCAATGTTCTATGTATATGAAATACTATTTTGATAAAAAACTAACTCTTAGGTTGTGGCTACACAAATTAGTTACAGATGAAACTAAACTATCATGTGTAATAATCTAAATATCAATTGATAGTGAGGAATGGAAATAAATATTTAGAAGGTACAAATAATATGTAATATTTAAGAAAATAAATTTGAGCACATTGAAAGAACATTTGCACATACATTTTTAAAGAATAAAAACAAGAATACATGAGTAAGTAAACCAAAGAGCATAAAAATAGTCATAGAATTTAAGTGCATACTAACTCTTTTAGTTTGAATATATATATATATATATATATATATATATATATATATATATATATATATATACATATATATACATACATATATATACATATATATATATATATATATATATATATATATATATATATATACATATATATACATATATATACATATATATATATATATATACATATATACATATATACATATATACATATATAGATATATATATATATATATATCTATATATATATATATATATATATATATATATATATATATATATATATATATATATATATATATATCGAGCGAGAGAGAGAGAGAGATCATGGGGTTGGGAACTGTTGTGCTGTACAACAACCCCCCATTTCATAAAATTTTTCTTGAAAAATCATAATATGAAATGGGTCCCTTTTAAAAACTTAGATGTGTGAATAAATTGGTATTAACCCATCTTTTGAAAAATCCTCATCAAAAGGTCCAATGGAAATGATATATTATAAACCTTTTGATTAATAATACAATAGGTCTTTTAAATAATTACAAAGCTCTTTATTATTACGATAAAGCGATCGCAAGATCACATATCGTAATAATAAGAAAACATATATAAAAGACCCATTAACTACTCCGATCCAAAAAAGGAAATCGCTATTGGATATCAGGGAAAGGCAAAACACATCGTATATACAAAGCACCTCTCCCATTCCTCCGATGCGATAAAAGGCATCGCCATCGGCAATCGGCCTTAACAACCCAGCATATGAATTGTGACACCTTCAAATCTTCCGATGCGATAAGGCGTATCGCCATCGGCGATTTCGCAATGGCATAAGTAATATGACCCGAGCCCATTCCCGATTGTGATACATTAAATCAAGGTGCGTGTTTCGAAACATATTTGAAAGGCTTGCATGCATTGTATCACCTTTTGGTGATCGAGGGATATTTTGGACTATTATGAAAACCTTCCTGTTCACGTTACCAATCATCGATTGTGATTTAATTCTGATTATCCGCCAAAAAATCTAAGCCACGCTTGAATGGATCATTCACCATATAAACGTTATGATGGGTATTTAAAAGCTCCCTTACCATGATTGACAGGTGAAATGGCCAATTAACGAAGCAGTTATGCCGAGATTTTCCACTTAGATTCTATCTGCGGCAGTTTCACTATAATCTTTGATTATTTGCTAATGGATATAACTCTTTCATATTGGCTCATACTACCTATTTCCCTGTATCACGTTGGTTTCATTCCTTGTGCAGAATTCCATCAAAATAACAAGTTTTAGGCAACTGGGAAAGAAATAAAAGAGATCCGCGGCAGCAACGGCCCCTACAGTAACAGTGCAGCCAACCAGTGATCCATGACCAAGTAAAAAAGGCCTAATCTCAGACACTACATGTCTCGGCCTTGGAAATACAAATTGGCAAAGTATCTATAATTTAATTGAAGTAGAGGATCCTGAGGAAGTGTTGGAAGAAGCTACTGCGGACTCAACTAATAAATCATAAGCTTCCCTAAAAGACTTAGCCAACCCATATTTTCACAGGATAGTAGCACGGGAGAAAATTCTTCCATACACTGATGTAGTCAGATGGGTGGTTGAAGAAATTCCAGTTTCAAATAGAACGTTTTGCACGGTTGACGGAAGAATTTTTGGTTCATTTCAGCCTGATGACTTAAGGAAGATGTACCATTTACCCCAACCCGAGAAGAAATACAACAAAGCCTTTCTGGAGAAATTCGCAGCAGAGAACGAGACTGAATCGGCCCCAATTAAGCAATGGAGACAGAATCCCGCAAAGCACAAACATGAATCATCGGGTAAGTACTCTGTCGATTCGCTATCATCTCCTTACTGTTATGCTGGGGCGATGATGTGTAGAATGTGGGGAATGCATGATTCTGCAAAGTTCACTATTGAAATGGTTCCCTTAATGGAAGCGGCTGTTAATAGTTATGTGATGGATTGGGCAAACATATTGTCCGATAAATTAGCCTCTGCAATTCTTGATTTTAGATCAAATTCACGTAAAACCACCAGGACCATTCCCCCTTTCTATTACAGTGCTTATGTTATGGATATGCTTTGCTTTAATTCCGAATACCTGGTACTTGGGTGGAGATGGACGCCACAAGACCCTAAGCCAATCCACATTTATCATCAAATGTTATGGAAGGCGCACTATAAAGACCACTTGTACCAAATCTGTAATGGTTTCATGTTGCCTATCTATTATGCCATTTTTGATAAGCCTGCCCCAAGGATTTCCGAGGAGGCAGAGATTGACTTGACTGCTATAGGGAATTGGTTCGGGGAGGACAAGTTCACATATATAAGGGTTTATGGTAGCCTCGCAAAACCCCATGTCCTTCCTTTGTATATACCTGATAAGCTGTTGGCTCGAGAGTTGGCCTACCAAATAACAACAGCAGGAACATCCAAAACTCTTAGGACTTCTAAAAAGCAGTCATGGCCTACATTTCCTTTGAGATGCGGTGTTTATACTCTACATGATTACAAACATGCAGAAAAGGAGGCAAGAAAAATAAATATGCTCAATCTTCCAACCATTCCTAACAGGAAATTCGATCCAAGGAAAGTTGCCTATAATGTGCTTGAACAAGCCAAACTTACAAAGTTTGACCATGAAAAGGATGAATTTGACGACCTATTTTCTTCAGCAGAATCGTTATTTCAGGTGAAAACATTGGCCAAAATGAAATATAAAGATGAAGGACTGGTAGAATTCAATAGGCTCAGAGAACAGAGGTTGCAAACTCTGCCTCTGGACTTATTAGCTACTACACCAACAACTCAGTCAAGCGAGCCTGAACAACGAATTATTGACAAACCTCCCGCTACAGAGAAAATCCCCGAAAAGGGAAAAGAGCCAGAACAGGAGACAGAGCAGGAGAAAGAAAAGAAATAGGACAGTGAGTATATTGATCTAGATACGCAGATTGATCCCAAACTCCTCAAAGAGTGGCAACAATTTGACTCTATTATAAGCAATCCTGAGACTTCACAAGGGTTTGGCACACCTCAAGTAATAGTCGGTCAAGAAACAACAACAACTACAGTTCCAATTGAAGGAACTAGTGGCCTATCCATCAGCAAAGATGCATAAATAATTCCTAAAGATCCATCCGATCAAATTGTTTTGCAGATAGAAGACATACCACCATTAGATGTCTTTTACAGTCCCAAACACAGGGCTGTGGTGAAAAGACAGAGAAAAAGGAGGAGACTTGATCAATCTTCCCTTTTACCAGAACAAACAGAGATGGCTAATGTGGTGTGGAAGGAGGAATTTAACCCTTCCGATGACCTTACAAAACTTTCTCAGTATGCCGGAGCTTATTCGGCAGCCACCATGGATAAAGCCTCAGAAGTAAGCAATCTACTTAAGGAAAGAGATCAAACAATTGTTTCATTGCAGTCACAGGTGTCCGAAGCACAGCGAAAAATAGAACAGTTAGAACAGCAACTATCAACACAGCAGCAGGTAAACAATCAATTAAAGGAGCAATTGCTTAAGGAGAAGCAGAGGATAGACTTAAGTGCAGTACAGAAACAAAAGGAATTATCCGAGGCATTGGCCAGATTGAAGACAATGAATGAACAAATGAGTAAGACGAAAGATGAGCAAATCGCTCAACTGTCACAAGAAGTAGAAAAGTTCAAGAGTCTTCCTCAACCAGCAGAGTTCAGAACCGAAGCTCTCCAAATAAACAAAGCATTGATTACACAGCTAAAACTGCTATGTCACAATATTTCTCTGGTTGAGCCTCTTTGTGAAGTTACTGCGTCAATAGTTGACAAATCAGTCGATGCCAGGTAGGATTTGGAACAGGCCGATGAAACTTTGACCAATTTTTTGGCTTGGCAAGACACCAGTGAAGGGCAAGCCACGAATCTGCCTAAAATTCTAGAGTCACACAAAGAAATCCTTTTTCTAGAATGGCAGTCACAACTGATGAAAGCAGAGAGAGAAACATCAAGATGCAGATTATCAACCAATAATTTAATTGAGTTAATCAATGACACTCTTTATCTGTCTAACATGATTTCACAGTGCTCTCCAGGTAAATTGACGTCAGCCAAATCCTTGGAACAAACATGCAATCAAGAATTGGAAAAGAATGGAAGATTAATTACCAACATCCAAAGTTTAACTTGGGATACCTTTTGGTTTTTCTTAATTAAACCATACAGTCAGAGGGTCGCACTCAAATGTTTAACCGATGCCATCAGTTGCATGATTCCCGAAATCCATGATGCCACATACTCAGCTCAACTACATTCTCGTCTGAGTCGCCCTCCAGAATTGCAACCGATGCTTGCTATCTGCCAGCTCAAGCCAAAGGGAGATCATCTGAAACAATGAATCATGCTGCCGACTGCAAACAAGCCGATTTTGAGGAGATACTCATAATGTAGTTGTACCAATTAATAGCATTTTTATTTTGTAATTAGTTAGCCTAATTAGTATTTATAGGCCCTTTCATGCATTTAGAAAGGGTCCTCAGTTTTTGTATGAACTCAAATCAGTAAGTCACACTATTGTGCTTCTGATATATTTTTATAAAGACTGGGCCAGTATTCTGAATTTTAACGAAGAAAGCTTTGATGACATGTGCACTATTGCCTTATTGTGGAAGTGTTTCTAAGTTAGAAGAAGGAATTTGAATGCGATTGATATCGGGAGTGATTCAAATAACATATGGTACTATTATCTATGCTCTTGCCTCATTCTTGCTTGTGAATCAACATTTATTTAATCTTTTTATCATTGGATATATGTATGTGTTTTAACAGCAATCCTTATACTTTTCACTATTGAATGTCTAAGGAGTGTTATTCTTTCAATCGTATTTATGTCTATGATATATATGAAGAATAGTGTAATAATGTTTTCTTGATTTCTTTGTTCAACTATTTGAACATAGTAATTATCATATGAATAAATGTCTTTGTTTACTAATAGAGTCATCTATATGCCTGTTTGTGTATAAAGATCATCAAAATTTACACTAAAATAGAAATTTCCCGCGATAGGATAGTTGTTTATAATTTTACTTTTAGATTAAATCATTCATCCATTATCATTAGAGATTAGAGAATCAATCACTTATCCATCCTATTTACCAATAATTGGGAAACTGGTCCCATTATTTCTAGTCGGAGCCACCACACCAAACGGAAAAGGAGCTGCCTTTAAGGTCCAGACCGGGTGGTTTTCCTCGATGTTGTTGCAACGATTTTTGAGGCATCATCAAGAACCTAAAACATCAAGAATGAGTATATAAAATAGAATAACCATGCATATGTTTGATAGAGCTATTAGCATGAAAAAACTATAGAGATTAAGGAATTAAACAAGTGCATACAATATACTCAACCATTGTTTTCAACCATTGAAAATACCAGTATGTAAATGACGAAATCAAAACCTTTGATCTAAAATAGGTTTCATATCTCCAAAATAAGTAGCTAAAAAGTATATTATGGAATTAGATGGAATACATCTTTCGCCAAGAAATAGTTATGTGAACAAGTATAAGTGCAAATGTTTAAAACAAAACTTAAGCCTAATAATCCAATAGCTCTAAACAAATACATAGAAAATATTCATTATGGATGTTGAAAAATCGACAACATCCTCTTTTGTATACAAGCAAATGTATCAGAAATGCAGTGTCATGATATTTTTGTACCTAGTAGAGAAGGTTATACTGTTGAAGAGAATTCTACGGTGGGGTTTATAGTGCAAACATGGCATGAAAAAATGGAAAAAAAATCTATGCTAATAAATTATTTAACTCTTTGAGTTATGACCACATTTCTCTAATTGAAAACATATAAGAGATTATACCTTTGGGAAATTCCATGGTCCCCATGAATGATTACCTCTGACAATCATAAAAGTATTTTAAAAAACTGAGTAATACAAATGTGATATGACCTTTCGTTCAGGCTTGAGGGGATTTCAGGTTATGATGTTCTTCTTATTAACCAAAGTTATACCAAGGAGGAACACATTGAGATTGGAAACCTTTGCTAAATTAGTACCTAGGTTGTATGGACCATTTGAAATACTAGCCAAAGTAGGACCAATGACCTACTAGTGAGCATTACCATCCTACATTAAAGTACATAATGTATTCAATGTATCACTTCTAAGAGAACATTTCCATGAAATGAATCATATTATTTACTAAAATGTTGTGCAGGTCAAACTAGAAGTTGAGTTCCAGGTCGAGCCTCTAAAAGGTTTATAGAAGAGGGAAATTTCACTCTATAATTGAGTCATCACCGAGGTTAAATTGCAATGGAAGTATTGAAACCCTGAGGAGGCCACCTAGGATATTGAAGAGAAAATGCAAGAAGCATTTCCTTCACTTTTTTAGTAGTGATGCAATTAGAGGAAACAACAAGGACGATGTTCAATCTAGGGGGGGGGGAGATGTAATACCCCTGTTGTAATTACCTTTTTTTTTACAGACTTTATTTCTTATAATTAATTTTAAATATCAAATTTGGAAACATTGGTTGTGGGACAAGACTAAATTTGATTTACTTATCTCAATAACTTCTATTACAAAAAAAAAAAAAAAAACTTTTCTCTAGGAAAAATTATGGGAAATAATACATGAGTATTTTAGGATTCTTTGTTGTTTATAAAAATATTAATTAGTTGAGTGCAAGTAGTGGAAAAAAATAAGAAATTGATAGCTGTCACAAATGTAACCTTCTAGATTTCCCCAAGATATCTGAGAGAATGACTGCCACCAGAAATAAAATAAGTAGAAACAGATGTTATGCTCGGTGGGAAGATAAGCCAACCATAACTAGAGAGATATGCATGATAAGAAATGGGAAAATAAAATAATTTTCTATTTCAAAAAAATCTAGGTACAAAAAAAGAAGGTGGGAAGAACTTGAAAGAAGGATGCTGCTAAAATATACTAAGAGGAAGGAAAGTAATAAACACCATTGAGTGAAAATAGTTTGGGGGGATGAGAAATAAGTTTGAGGCTCAAGGGGAGTTGTTGTGGATTGCAACTAATTGGTTGGGTGGAATGTACTAGTTCCCATAATATTTCCTAGATCCTATATTACTCAGATAAGTAGATGATTGTACTGTAGTCGAATGGTTATTATTGACTTTTAGTTTTTAAATGTTTATCAAAGAAGTTATTGTAGTTCTTGGTTATTAGAAATACTTCCCTAAATTATAGTATTGTAGAAATTATCTAGTGAGTTCTAACATATGTTGTTGTATACAAAATAATCAAGGAATAAGAGTAATGAATAGAACATATGAAAATATATAATTGTTTTTAATAGAGATAAGAAGAATATTAGAAAGAATGTAGTATATACATGAAAACAAGCATGTTTAGATGAAAAAGTATAAATTATGTATATGTTGTTTTTGAAATAAGAGTACACCAATATATAAATTATATTGTTAAAAAAGGTGGGAAAATATGCATGGGTTGTTATAGGAATAGAGAATGGCAAGGAACTACAAAAGACTTAGTCTCCTGAAAAATTAATATGTGTTTTAATTAAATAGGTCACTACATGATATGTAAGAATAATCCTCATATCAATTTTCCAAGTATATAAAATACTATTTTGATAAAGAAAATCTCTCTTAGGCAGCAGTTGCACAAGCTAATTATAGATGAAAAATGAACTCTCTTATGTAATAATCTAAATATAAACTGATAGTGAATAAAGGAAACCAATGTTATACATGATACAAACGATATCTAATATTCAAAGAAGAAAATTGAACATGTTGATTGAACATTCACATACATTTTTGGATAAGAAAAACAAGAATGCGTGACAAAATAAACCAAAGAACATAGAAACAATCATAGATGTTAAGTGCATGGTATCTACTTTAGTTTGAACGCATATATATATATATATATATATATATATATATATATATATATATATATATCTATATATATATATATATATATATATATATAGATATATATATATATATATATATATATATAGATATATATATATATATATATATATATATATATATATATATATATATATATATATATATATATATATATATATATATTGGAACCGAAAACATCAATTCTGAGTATATACAATATAATAACCCTGCATATGTTTGACAAAGTTGTTAAGATTAAATATTGGTAAGGATTAAGGTATTAAACAAGTGCATATAGCATAGTCAGGCAAGGTTTTAGATTGTAGAAAATATCAGCACATAAATGATGAAATCATAATCTCTAGTTTAGAATAGGTTTCATGTCTCCAAAACGAGTAGCTAAATGTATACTCTAGAGTGAAATATATCATTCGAGAAGAAATAATAGCATGAACGAGTATATGTACACAAATTTTTAGCATAACATAGGGCTAAGAATGTAGTAGTTCTAAAAAAAATACAAAGAAACAAGTCGTTGTGGCATTTGAAAAACTGGTGACATCGTCTATTGTATGTAATCACCTATATCAAATACCCAACACCATAATTTTTTCATACCTAGAGGAGAAGGTTCTACAATTAAGGAAAATTCTAGGGTGGGCTTTATAGTAAACTCCTAGAAAAAATAAAACAAATCAAAATATTTGTTAATACATTAATTAAATCTTTGAGTAATAAGCACGTTTATCTAATTGGAAAATTATAAGAGAGTATATGTTTGGGGGATTGCAAGGCTAACATGAATGAGTTACCTATGAATAAGAAAAAAGTAATTTATAGAACTAAGTAATATAATTGGAATATTACCTCTTGTTTAGAAGTGAGGGGATCCTAGGTTATCTTCTTACTAAGTATATAACACAACTCAAAATGAAGTTAGGTAATCTAAAGTAGAGCATAACAAAAAAAAATAGAGGACATGAAAACCTATTAGTGTTAAAGCCATACATAATACAATTTCATTTTTTTGGGGATATCCATACTCATTAAAGCTATGAAGAATTAAATAGGGAACCCTCTTAATACCTACAAAGAGGAATTTAAAGTTATTCTCCCAAATCAAACACCCAAAGAGATTTAATCAAGAAAATTCCTCCAATTTGCGTATTCAAAATTTTATAACTCAATCTGACTTATCAAAACTTAGGTGAAGGGGTCTATAAATAAACCTTGTAAAAAGATAGGAAATTATTGGGTTCATATAGCACTAGAAATTCAAACAAGAGCGAAGGGATTCCTTAGAAAGGAAGCCAAATAACCTGATGATAAATTAACAATGAAACTAAAATCCATCAAACACCTAAATAACAAATAAATATCTAGTACCTTGTAAGTGTTATTGTCATGCATGGCCGTAACGCATATGCTAAGGAGGGGATTGACCTGATAGACCACGAAAGTGAGAAGAATGTTCGTTTTGAGCCCTCGATATTTTAATTAAAAGAAAAAGCTAGTAATCCTCACAATAAAAACTGGGAAAAGAGGGAAAAAATGTAATTCAATTACATAGAACCCGAATAGGGAAATATACATAGAACATATAAAGCATTAATGCAAAAACTAATTGTTCTGTGACAAGAGGGGGAACCTATATAAGAAGAATATTTACAATAAGATGGTCTCCAAATGAACCTGTAATGAATTTGAAGCACAAAATTCCTCTTAGTACTTGTAGATATAAAAACCCTGTAATTATTTTTTAATTAGAATCCCAAGGAAAAAAAAATTATGAAATCCTTGTCCACAAAAAAACTTGGTACCAAAAATGGGAAGTTATAGTTTGTGGATTAAGACAGATGAAGTCTCTGGAGTATTCACACATGTAAGTCCTCAAAGAAAGAAAATGTAGAATATGATAAAAATATGGCACTATATCAATATCAATGTGAGTATTTCGAAGAACATGCAATCACAAAAATATATATTAGTAAAAAATATATCTACAATATGTCTTCCTAACACCAAAATAAAATGGGTAAATTAAAATCTAAAGGTGCTAATTCCATTAAAACTTCAGCAGTATAGTGACAGGAAAAACAACAGGGTGTTATGAGCTTACAAATATAATGCTTACAAATAAAAATACATTATAGGAGCTATGATATGGAGGGTTTGAAGGCTAAAACTTCACTAAAGAGGTTCAACTACATAAAAAAAACTTCAACCATAATGAGAAAATTGGATGCCAAACTTAAAAAATGCTAAATGACGAACCCTGGGGGGGCTAGTCAATCCTCCTAGTGGTTTAGGGGATCTTGATTGCCATTTGATCACCCTGTGACATCCAATTTGTTCACTTGTGATTCCACAAAAAATCACATTTTGTTTTTCCAACACATTGACAAGGAACCACGTGATATTCAAAGAAGGGGTAACTCGTGGAAAGAGTAAGGGGGGCCAAGGAAGACTTACTAGTTCATTTTAAAAATGCATAATTGTGTCCAAGATTCTATTAAAGAGGTAGGGATTAAATAATTTTGATACATAGATAGAGGCTTAAATGAGGCTTAAATTAGGTTTGAATATTTATTATTAAACCCATGGGTCAAAGTCAAAAGCCCGTCCTTTTAACCATATCATAGTATTAAAATGTAATCCTTTAATATTTAGAATGATACATGCTATGGAAAATTTGTTATGAATACAATGGATAACTAATGCATATATATTTGTACATATGAATAATTTCATATATCTCATGATGAAGTGATGACAATATTAATAATAAAATTAACAGTAATTGAGGTACATTACACCTTGAAAATTCTTCAATAATCATGTTATTGTTAGGTTGATAGCAACATATAGGAAGTTAGGAATCTGAGTATGTTTTTCAAGCTTAAATATTAAAAAAATAGGACAATATTCACAAATATGAAACCCCTTTCCCTACTATATACAATCATGAAATGGAAACATCATCATTAAAAATATTATATTGGGGTTATGAGACATCCCAATTACAAATATAGTTATACTTGTCACGTCTCCCTAATTCACCTACCTTTTTTTGCTTTTTTTTTTTTTTATAACAGAGGTCACTATACATAATAAAATTATCTAACTCTCTATAAACTCTCAAATAAAGAAACACCTTCATAATTTTCTTCACAACTATTAGTTATCAAGACTGATGACCTTTATAATATAGCCCCGGAAAGGGATTCTTTGTCCTAATCATGTAACATTCAATCCCTAGACTGATTAGTGGAAGTCATCTCATAAAGGTTGAAATTCTATGACCTATATGTGATGTGAGCCCTCCTTTAGCCAAATGATATTAGTCTACAATTTCCATTTACATAAATTTTTTATCTTTATCACTTTCACGATGTATATAATTCTTAGTGTATTTTTTATTGGTAGTAATATCCTTGCTAAAGTAGCACTCAAATGTCCCATCTCCTACTGTTAAAATTTTAAACAACTATGACTTATATTAATATGCCTATTGTGCTTATGCATATTGTGCTAAGACATGAGTCGAGGTTCACCGCTATACCTTTTGTACAAGGATATAAGTTATATCATACTTCAATTCCTTATACGTGGTTAGCTCGTATATGCCATTGCGCTCAACTAAGGTTCCACTATTGGATAGTTTGATTATTATTTATATGATTTGTTATCATTGTATGATTATTGCTCCTTGTCTCAATGTTAATATGGTTGGATTGTTATATGGGTTAATGTGCATTACCTCAAGACATCACTGTGTTAGCATGTTTTGATTTGTCATAACCCTTTAGATGAAACTGTAGATGTATACGAGGCTTCCCAATGTCTTTAAATAGTCCTGGGTGACCTATCCTTATGGGAAATCCTACGAGCAATCCATTCCCGCCAAATAGACTATCATCACATGGGTGCACATGGGAGCATGTGACCTCCTTCATGGTGAATACTCGCTTGGAATGTGTTCTCATTAGGTGATGGTTAGGAGTCACGCAGAGAAACCCTAGCTTAATTTTTTGTTTTCATGATGTTTACCATAACCCATAACCTTGCTGCTTTCACGCTTGTGGATTTTATCTACCGCTCCTTATGCTCTATTTAAAGACTGAATTCAAAGAAGCATTGGCATCGAGGGCTCTAGTTACAGGTGGATAGAACATGTGGTAGATTAGGGTAGCAATTTCCATTTGGACGATACATATTTACTGCCACAGCTGAATAGTTAGGTGGTGGTTGCGAAACTGTAGCCCTATCCTCCTAACAGGTCCCTTTCCTTGATTTACTCACTTTGCCAATGCATGGTCAAATACGTCGTCCGTCATTGGAAATATTGGAGAATCGACAACTAGTTTTTACACATGGATCATGGAATTATTCTTCTTCTACAACAAGGTATGCCTGTGGTGGAAAATGCGGAAAAGGATTCATAGTCTCTCTGGTCTACCAATTATTTGTTTTGTTGCCTTTCTATTTCAACTCCGATTTGCTTGGTCATTACTATGATTACTCCTTTATTTTTTTTCAAGGTTGGGGATAGTTCCCCTCACAATTCACGGGTGGTAATTAGTTATTTTTCTCCTTATCAACGAAACCCCCTCATGAAACGGTGAAACCTTCTTGCATCATTCTACCCATCCAGTTGATAGAGGGCACAGAGTGTTTGAGTTAGGGCTACTTGCCATAAGCCACGATCGCTTTCCGACATCTCGTAGGCACTTTCTGTTATATTCTTCTTTCTTTTCATAGAGACTTTATTTTCTTAGTTGTTCCTGGAAGAAAATTTTGCTGTGAGAAGATTTCTTAGTAAGTGCGGCTTTATTATCCGTTGGTCTCCTAGAAGAAAATCCACCTTACTATGACAAGGGTTTGAAATAGGTAGTGTAAGGTTTCCATTTCCTTTCCTTGAGATTTCAGAACCGAGCCCAATGCACAGGTGGGAGAAAGTTTCTGGGTTACTCCCTTCCACTTGTTCATCACACTTACATGTATGCTCCTATTTGGGTTGATTCATATAGGTTTCTACACATTTATATCTTATCCCTAATTTTAGCAGGTAATATATATATATAGTTTTCATGTATTCTGGTGTTTCCCCTTTTTCTCGAGGGATATGGGGTTTCACGCGGAGTCCCACCCTTAATAAGTCCTACTAGCCTTTCCTCTAGTGTAATATATTTTCCCTATCTGACAATTGCCATTCGCCCATCAAGATACCAACTAATGGACTTCTTTATTGGCAAGTAATCATGGAAACTACAGCTTTAGGGTTCTCTCCTTAAAATCCGATGGTCAAATTTGAGTCTCGCACTGACTAACTTCTGCCATTCCTACCGAGGTCAGTTCTACTGCTACCTCTGATACCAGAGGCGTTGTCCGAACCTAGAAGTATACGTTTTTTTTCTTCCTACACACTCGTCTATTATTTTACCATATCTCTTATTAATGGCCATTGCCGGTTCTTTTAACTGAGCCAAATTTTATGGTTTAGAGTACTTACTCAATTTTCATCTTTATAATTTTTCGCAATGGAATGTATATGGATTGAAGAGGGAGAGTATATCCCTTCAACTTACTTAATGGATTCAAATATCATTTCCTTTGTAAATATAACTTATTAACATTCTTCTCCCCATATATATATATATATGAAAAAATTTCCTTGTTAGGTTGTATAGTTTCTATCTCAGTGTTTTGGATGAAGTTATTTTATTAATGTCTATGCTCATTTTGCAGGGATCAAACCACTGCATTATTTGGTACTAGCCATTTCATTATTTCCGTTCTGTCTTCAATAATTTAATTTTGACGGGCTCATACACATATGGTATTTTATGTTGTTCTCTCCTTCTTTAATAATTTATTTCTATTTTATTATTTTCATTGTCTTGATTCTCATTAGCTCATATATAATATTTTATGTTGTTAACTCCTTCAATGATTTATGTCTACACAACCATCATTTCCAATGAAATAAGACAGGTTTCGTTCATATGCATATCCATATTTTCTTATCCTTTGTCCTTCATGGATGAATTAAGATATAGGTACTAGAGATCACATTTTCCGTAATTATTTCTTTTGAATAGGCACTGTTCTAATTTTAAATTTGGGGACTAAATTTTGGAATCAATATCACCCGATGATGTGAAAGGATTTTTTACAACCACGTTGGAACTACCCATCTAGGATTTCAGATTCTGGTAACTACCACCGAATCTATGCTCTAATACAAATTCAATTGATTCAATAATATGTATCAATCCTGAGAACTAGTCTAATTTTGTTTATGTTCTTCTATAATAAATTTCTAACAGTATTTTTTCTGAACTATAGTGTTTCTTTACACAGATTTGATAATCGAAAATCAGAGTTATATACCAAGCTCCCTTAACTCTTCACTCTTCCATAATTACTAACTTTCATAACATAAGATTGGGAAGGGAGTGACATTTAAACTTTATAAGAGAATTTTGGGCACATATTTCGTATCAATCGGTTGTTTCCAGATCTCTGCTTTTCATTTCTTATCAATCTTTTCAACCTCCACTGATCGCATGGTTTCAATTCAAAGGGAAGGTTTTGGTATACACTGGTTTATAAGTTCATCGATCATGGCCTCCGAGAGGCATCATGTTTTCATTAGAGAATTAAGTACCCTACTTTCATATAACTCATAGGCTAGGTATTGAACTCATGCCTTCAAAGGCATATTGTTTTCCTCTGAGCATTGAGATATCTTATATTCTCAGAGAATATAAGTGAGGTATTTAAATATAACATTCCTTCTCTATTGAATACCACTTATATTACTTTTAAATATCCCAGATCTCCCAAATACAAATATTATCAACTGTTAAATGTTCATATTTTCATACCATAATGGTTGTTCGAAACTTAAATGCATTCCATTACCTGTATATCTCCCTCACTCATACAAACAAAATGAATCCAAATACAAATAGAAGTTTACAACTGACAAATACCATCAAATAGAACATGTATGCTAGTGAATCATGTAATACATAAATAGTTATGACCATTATATTTAAATTTCAAATATAAACAAATATGCTCATTATATCCAATGCAGGAATTGTAATTGAGAAGAACACATTGTCCTCGCAACCATGAACCGCTCCACTAGTTCCTGCCTCGCTAAGATTAATTTGCAAAGGAATAAAAAACCCATGTTGATGCCTTCAATAGGTATTTAATACATTTCCTTCTTTTATAAAGTTTCCTTTAGTGGCATCCCGCTTTGTAGAAATTTTCTCATCCATTTGCCTAGGATTTTCCATAAAAGTCTGTCTTTCTCTCTCGTGAAGCTTTTATGCTTTTCCATGTTTAGCATATTTATATAGCTAAACAACTTGATGGATATTTCTTTCCCATCCTTTAATCTTATCTAGAATTTCATCTAGAATTATTATCTTAAAGGCATGGCAAGCATCTCATTTCTAGGTATCTAATTCTCAAGTACATACATCCCATTTATTTATTAATAAATATTCTCTTACATATTTATACCAATATTTTTTTCCATGGTTTTCCCGCCATTTTATCTAATATATCTTAGTCAAATAAAAATAGTACTATAACAATGAAGGGATATTACATTCTCCTCCCCTTTTATTAACACCATCCTCGGTGTTCATTATCCAGTTTCCTTTCTCAGAAACCTTCTTGTATAACTTTTCTTTCATACATTTTCTTGCTCCCATGTATCCTTTGCAGAGGTAAAGACTCTCCTTACACTTTATCTTGATCAAAAATTTTATTTCAAAGTCGGAATGCTTTTTGTTTAAAACACAATGGATTATGCTAGAGGGTCTCCTTAAGCTCTACCAGTGGCATTTTCTACTCAATAAGGTGAAATATCATGTGTCAATATCTTGAGTAATTAAATGTTCATTAAATTTAATACAGTCCCATCTTGTTGATGTTGTATGGTTTAGCATTTTTATAGCACTTTGGGTTTTCAAAGAAGTTCCATATTTTCCTAAGAAGGTACTTCCCGTGTTTCTCACTTTCAATCAACAATTTTTTTTTTTGCAATTAACACCTTCATATACATGTTGAATATGTGATGCTTAATTTTCACCGCATTCAACATACTATTCAAACACATCCAATATGGTCAACAACAATAATATATTACTAACTATAGCAGCTTTCTCCCACATCTTCCCAAGCAACTGAAAAGCCAGGGTAGACATGCAATGAGTGGCCACTATGATATGATTTTATCTCCTAAGTCACGTGAAATAAGTGGAACCGATGGAAACACACCATACAGACATTTAACATCAATGTTAGGACCCTAATGAACCAATCCAACCTTTCCACCAACCAGCCCCTAGCTCTCATTGATCTTTTGGACCACTTGACTTCTAGACGCTCTCATGCTCTGGGCATGCTAGCATCCAGGGACCTATGGACACTCTCATAGGCTTGTAATCGAATGTCCAAGGACACTTTTTCATAGTATTGTGCAAGCATCCCTAGGATTTGAGGCACTTTTTAGGACCAGAGCCTAGGTCACTGCCTAGAATTGAATCACATTTTCAGAATAGTAATATAACAAGGAAATGATAGTACCAATGCAATCACTTGAACGAGACCTTGACTGGACCCCTATTAGCCATGACAGGAATTTCATAAAATAAATCACGAATATGTAATATACAAGTGTAAATAAAATATCTGAGCATAGGGGTCTCATAGTTAGCCGAGAATCACTAAGTAGCATTGATGGCTCAAGACATCAACTGGAATTTCATCCATTAGGTCATAGATACATTATCCATTCATTTACAAGTAAAAAAATGATGAGAGCCATACATATCCAATGTCATAAAACACATGCATAACCAACATAATATCAACATAAAAATGAATGAAATATCAGCCATATAAACCACGTATAATCCAGTATAATACTCATAGAAATACAAGGAAAACTAACCTCGCATTGATGAAGAAAAATCCAAACCCGGATGGGACTTCCACATTCCACCTAACCATAGAATGGGTAAGCCATGTCTCTGTTCATCCATTCACCCCCATGCCATATTCCAAACATGAATGTGGGATCTCAAAGAACACATCGATCCAAAACCATCCATGGCCTTCTAGAGGCCATCCACCTAAACCCATCAAACGATGGTTCCAAATCATGGTTGGAAATCACAAAACCATCATCACATCGGTCTCTCTCTAATCCTTCCAGGGCTCCAGAAAATTTGTCCAACCAAGGCTACACGACTAGTAACTCAACCCACAACTTTTACTGGGCTGCAGAGAGTTTGTCAAACCAAGGCTCCATGACTAGTAACTCAACCCACCAAGGGCTACAGAGTGTTTGTCCAACCAAGGCTACGAGACTAGTAACTCAACCCAAGATGTTATAGGTCTCCAGAGTGTTTATCCAACCAAGGATCTAGGACTAATACCTCAACCCAAAGTAAGGAAACATGAAAACCAAGAAAAGCAAAATAATGAAAATAAACCCACAATCTCCATGGCTATCCAGGAAAGGGAAAGACTAGGCAATCTAATTCCAATCCCTGCCATCCTCCATTTCAATGATAGATCACAACAAATAAACCACCTGCATATTCCATGCATGCCAAAAATAGTGAGGAAAACAAACATGTAACTTGATACCTCCAAGAAAATCTCGTTGTAGCTGTTGATCCCAATGTACTCTTATGCTTTCCTAGTCTTCCTTTGCCTTCCTGCTCCAAAAATCCAAGTATTCCATGCCCTCCAAGTGTCATCCAAGAAAAATTTAAGTATCCAAGAGTATGAGTGAGAGAGAATAATGAGAGAGCTCCAAAACTGAATTGACAAAAGGTTACCAACTGATCCTCAGATGCATTTTTATTATTGAGACCTCTATTTTCTTCATTTTCCATTATTTTCCTTCAATTTGGTCCTCACATGCAACCTGTGACATTTCACCTATATTTCCTCCTAATTTCCATTATTTTCATAAATCAATGTGTGAGTCTTTTTCAGTTAGTTCTCTGCCAGAGACTACGAGATTTAAGCCACTTTTTTAGGGCTAGTCTCCAAAAAAATCCCTAGAACTTGATGAGAATTTCCAAGATAATTGATGATACCAAGGAAAGCCTCTAACACAAATTTCTATCGAGGTCTTAACCTAACCAAGCCTAACCATGACAAAAACTTTGTTAGACACTTATTAAATATGCAACCTACAGGTGTAAGTAACAGATCTTAACATAGGGGTCTCATACTTATCTGAGATTCACGTTGAAGCATTGTTTCCTTATCACTTTAACTGCCATAATATCCATTAGGTACTATATACATTTTTCATTTGTTTACAAGCAAAAACACGACGAGAGCCATACATTACTTCCGTGATAAAACATATACATAACCAACATAATAGGGAAATAAATATAAATGAAATCACAACCATATAAACCACATATAATCCATCATAATGATCATAGAAATACAAGGAGAAATATACTTTCATTAATAATGCAACAACCCAACCCGCGATGGGACTTCCATGTTCGACCCGACCATAGAATGGCTCAGCCAAATCTCTCTTCCTCCATTCACCCCTATACCATATTCCAAGGATTAATGTAGGATCTCATAGAAAACATCAATCAAAACTCATCTAGGGCTTCCAGAGGCCATCCACGTCAGCACATCAAGCAGTGATTCCACCGTACGGTTAGACATCACAAAACCATCATCCGATCAGTCTCTATCCTAGCCTTCTAGGATTCCCATGCATTTATTCCAACTTGGCTCCTAGGACTAGTAACTCAATCCACAACTTATATTTGGCTTCCATAGCATTTGACCAACCAGGTCTTCCAGGACTACTAAGTCAAACCACAACTTTTTCTGGGCTTTCGAAGCATTTTTCCAACCTGGGCTTTTAGGAGTAGTAATTGAACCCATCAAGGGCTTCTAGAGCATTTTTCCAACCAAGGCCTCTAGGAGTAGTAACTCAACGCAAGATGTTACAAGGCCTCTAGATCATTTTTCCAACCAGGGCTTCTAGGACTAATAACTCAACACTAGCCATTATAGGGCTTCCAGAGCGTTTGTCCTACCAAGGCCTCTAGGACTAATAACTCAACCCAAGCTGCTAAAGGTCTCCCAGAGTGTTTCTCCAACCAAGGCTTCAAGGAACTAATAACTCAACCCAAGATAAGGAAACATGAGAACTAGCCAAAATTAAAATAATGAAATAAACCAACAATCTCCATATCTATCTAGGAAATGGAAAGGCTAGGCAAGTCCACTATCAATCTAGGCCATCCTCCATGCTAATGATAGCTCATAACCAAGAAACCACATGCATGTGCCATGAATGCCAAAAATAGTGAAGGAAACATACATGCAACTCGGTACCTACAAACAAATATGATGTAGCTACTGATCTCGAGGCCTTCCTATGATTTCCTGCTCTTCATTTTCCTTCTTTCTCCAAAAATACAATTATTCCACACTTTCCAAGAGCACTCCAAGAAAACTCTAAGTATCCAAGAGTATGTGAGAGAGAGAGAATAGAAGAGAGCTCCACCAAAACCTGTCAAAATCTTTCCAACTGATCCTCTTAAGCCTTTTTATTAATGAGGCCTCTATGCTCTTCATTTTCTATTATTTTCCTTCATTTTCCTCCTCACATGCACCCTGTGACCTTTCACCTCCCTTTTCTCCTAATTTCCTATATTTTCATAAATAAAATGCCAATAAATGCCTCATTCATTTCCAAATCCTTATCCATTTCCTTTGTCAATTTCCTTAGCCATAATAAACTGAATCAACACCCACTAGGATGTTTCCCCCACAATTCAGCTTCGAATACATGTTCCATTCACCATGGCCTTATATATTTTTACATGGATTTTTAACCACGGTTGTTATAGAACCCTCCCTCTTGGAAGAACACCATCCTTAATGTTCAATGACACCTATAACCAACGACATTGCTGAAAACAAAACATACTGCCCATGGAGCTTTATCACACAGCTCGTTATAGTATTTACCATGACCACTGTTGAAACATGAAAAACTTACCATTTACTAGAGCTTTATAACACAACTCATTACAGTGTTTACAATAAAAACATATAAAAATACACATTTTATTCAACCAGAAAATAACCATACTGTCAATGGAGATTTATAAATCTACCTAGATACAATATTTAAAATAATATGCACATATACACATATTTAGATTTTCTCAGCCAACAAATAAAAGGATGCAATACCTACATCTACCACAATGGAATCTAGAGGATCACACCTCTACCCTCAAAATAATACTAGGATTCACTTCCTTCCCAGGAAGTCTAGAATCCACTGTCAAAGTGAAAGCTACATCCAATGTCGAACACTATAATCCTGTGCCACTTGTTATCAGTTACCAGCTCATTGTTGCAGGGTGAACTCCCAATGTGCATTTGATTCCATCTGGTAATTCTAATGACCAAAACAAATATATCCCTATCCTTGCCTTCTCTGCTACATAGTCCCTCGGGCAATTTGGTCAACCCTTGTGTGTAGTCACTCACCTTCCAAGTTCCATTGGCACTCCCACCTCAGGAACTCCATCCCTTGCCAACGCTTCCTCGCATCGGAAGATACAAAAACCAAGGCATATCCATGCCTTAAAACCATCATACTGGTCATAGCATTCTCATGGAAATAAATGGACACTATTGGGTAGTGGTGTCCAAAGATAGCCCTTCTCCTGAAGTGCTTCTACCATCACACTTCTGCATGTTCTATTTTCTTTCATTATCACTGCTAATTGTTGCAATACATTTAGGCCACTCAATCAGGCATGTTCATGCATTCCTGTTCCAAGCACATAATTTCCGTTAGATTCAAAATAACTTCAAATCATACCTCATTGGTAGCCCATTAATAGGGTACGCTTACAATTATCTTCGCTTCCTACCACAACAAGTCAAACTAACTCTTTGATTAAAAAACATCATGCATAAACATATCACATCTGGTTAGTTCAAAACATACCCATCATAGATAAACATCATAAATCACATGTAACCATCATAAATCAGAATCATAGATCACATCTAATCGTCATAGACCTAAATCATAAATCACATGCACAATAAACTATATAAAATATTAATACTTATCCTTTAATAAATCCTTGGCTTCCACCATTGTCCTTATTTCATGTGCACTCTGGATTGGTTGTTGCACTCGACAAACACCTAGTGTATAACACAACACAACACATACTCCTACGTCCAATGTATGACACAACAAAATACGTATATGTACACAACGTACATCACAAGACATACATCCGCACACAATGTATGACACCACCAAATTCATACACATACACCAGATATACAACACAACTCATACATCTATACCCGATGTACAATGGCACACAATACATGTACCCACACAGAGTACAACACAATGAATACACATGTAACGATATGAAGACTACACAATGCACATACATAGTACCTCATGTACACAACACAACATGTATGACATACAAATAATACCACATATTAGTGTCGGTATCTTCATCCCTCCATCAGTGATCAAATTTCTCTTTTTGCATGCATATTAGGTGTCTCATCCGATCAACTACATTCCATTAGGTCATGGATCAACTGATGGTAATGGTCTTTGTCAATTTCCCTCATGCCATTTATCTGCTAGCCTATTTTCACATGTATAGGTCATTTGCTGTCATTTTATTTCATTCCATTTGCAAAAGTCATTTTAGGGTTTTTAGGTCTCACTAGGTCTAGGGTTTGCCACCATGGTTTTCAAAAACTCAATAAGAGGTCAGCAGGCACATGAGGATCTCTAATAAGTTTATAAAATTACAAAATTCACTGATAATATGCTTCATAAGGGGTTTTTACCTCAAAACTCTATTTTGAGGTGAAAACAGGGTTTTACAAATTTTATGTAATTTCAATGTTTTCATATGTAATAAGCTTTAGCTACTGCCCTTGGTCACCTTGTCAACTCCAGCCACTACAAGAAACAAAAATATCAAAGCATCAGTTCATCCAATGATCAAGAAGAGTCAAACTACAAAATGAAAAGCAGGGTTTTTAAAGCAAAGTGAAAAGGACCTTAGAAAAGTGGGTTTGTAAATGAAAAATTAAAATCAAGAGGATATAAAGTTCTTCTTGGTTTTTGAAAAAATCATTTTGTGCAAGAGAGAAAGCAAAGGGGAGAAAATTGGGTTTGTGGGAGAAAGAAGTCAAATTGCAGCAAAAATTAAAATTTTCATCGGTGCTATGCACCTGGACGTTGGCGGGACGCACCTGCCTGGTGCTACGCACCGGGCACAGGTTTTGAAATGGGATTTGATCATGTGCTACACATAGAAAGTGCGCTACGCACCTGGGAGACAGCATTATGCATCTGCCTGAGGAGATCCAAATCAAATTTGATCGATTTCACAAGCCTCCAATTTCATAAATAACCTCTCAAACAAGTAAGTAAATCCTCTCATCTGATCAAGCAAGGGATTTTTTCATCTATGGTGGTGATTTGAGTGTTTAAAAATTAAACCCTAGCTACCTCCAAAATTGTATTGCCAAGCTTGTCTAGGGTTTTGTTTTCTGTTGTTTTGATTCCTCTGTGATTATCTCCCTACACTCCATGCCCTTGCACTAAATTTCCCTAAATCCCTTCCTCTTTCCCTCTCCCATTGGCACTCACCCCCTATTACCAAACCCTAAGCCCTATACATAATTCCTAAACATTAACCCTATCCATTCTCTAAACCCTAATTCCCATTTCCTAAACCTTATACATTCCCTAAAACCATACTTCCATCATCAAAAACATCATTTATAGTTATACTATCAGTCAGCCCCTCAATTCCCAAAATAAAAACAACAGTCACCCTATACATTAAAAAATCTCTTCATACTCATCATTCTTCACTCCACATTTTCAAGTATGGAACTAGATTCGGCATATGAGAGGGATGATGAAACTATCAGTGATTCTTCCCAAGAGGTTCATGCACTAACAAAACCACATAAACGAGGAAAACACATCCAGGAGGAGCCCACCACTCTCATAGAGTTACTAGCTTGCCCTCTTGCAGTAACATGTTTCAAACATTAGTCTTGTTACCGGTTTTGTGAAATGGTGGAGAGGGTGAAATGTCACCACGAGCTTGCTAGGTTATTTTTTCTTAATCTTCACAATGGCCAGGTGAACCTAGCTGGTGTCTCTTTCACTTTGACACCTGAAACTATTGCAGCAGCAACAGGCATCCCTAATGTGGGAGAACAGTAGAATAAAGGACAACATGTGGGCGAACAACATTATGAGCCTTACATCAAGGCTAGTTATCAAAGGCAAATCAGTATGGTCTTTCCTTTCAAATACTTGCAAGATACTTATGCTCCACTCATGAAACTCATCATCAAGTATTTCACCTGTGAAGGGAGGTTTTCTCGTCTGTATACCTACCATGTTAGATTGTTGATGCATTTCACTAGAGTGAGGATGAAAACCTCCCATACTTCATATGCAGGAATACTGAGAATATGGCTATAAATGTGCAAAGGAAACCTCTTCCTTAGTAGTTCAGTAGCATTTACCATTTTTCATTGATTAAAATTGTCGTTTTGCATCAGCTAAGCTTGCTGAATATTTCATGGGATACCTTCATTTCACATGAGGTTTTCAAAAGCCCTAAGGTGGCACCATCAGTGCTTCAAGAGGAAGGATGGCCTTCAAACCAGCCAGATGTTCATAAGACTGAAACTACAAGTGTGCCAATGTTTGTCACTTATGAAAAAAGGCACAAGGAGACTATTTGTAGCTGCCAAATGAGTATTATCTCCACCAGGGGTGGAAGGGGTCTTGTTTCCTTCACCAGACCATAGGAAAATTCTATCTTCACCCGGGGTGAAAGGGGCTTTGCCTTCTCCTTCAGTAGTACAGGTACAGGATAAAGAAAAGCAACCTTTGCATGATGAAGGGCCTTCTGAAGGTCAAGATAGAGATTTTGTTTTGATTCAGGAAGAGGACACAGTTTTGGGCTCCCAAAACCCAAGAATCAAGGAGATTATCAAAGAGAAAGAAGCTAACATACATGCCTTATCACTTGACCTTGAGAGGGCTAAGTGGATTATCAACTTCCTTGAGCAAGAAAACAAGCAGCTTACCAACAAACAAGAACTCCTGGAGCTGCAAATCATCAAAGAAAACCGGCAAAAGTCCAAGAGGGCAAAGGGCAAGTTGACATCCATTGAACAAAAAGACAATGATCAAGAATATTTGTTGGAGAAGGTGAATATGCACTTGGAGAAGCCACTTGAGAAATCTAACAAGGAGAAAAAAAATTTGCGCCACATGGCTTATCACTATTTGGCCCAGAACAAAATTTGTAAGACAAGGATAAGAAGCCTTAAAGCCAAACTAAAGAGAGCTTTGAGGAGCAAAAAAGAACAAGATAAGCTCAAGATCTTGGCTGAAGCATCATTGGCCTAGCATAGCATATAACAAAGATCACTCATGCCAAATTTCAAGAAACTTGGTGAAGTTTTGGTTATTTTTGAAATTTTGAGGCAAAAAACAGGTTTTTTTGGCAAGTGCGTAGTGCCACTAGCGCTACACTTTTGATGGGAGCCTCCATTTGCAGAAAACTTTACATTTTTGGAATCATCATGAGAATTTATGCATGCTCAACAATGCCTGTGAAATTTTGACAAGTTCTGGACCTCCAAAAGGGCCAAAAACACCCAAAAAATGCCCTCTCTGCCACTTTTTGGCCACACAGGAAGCAGTCTTGGGAGATTGCATTTTTGGAGGGGCAAATGGACTCCAAATCAAAAAATTCAAGTTGTCCCAGAAAGTAGACTCACCAAGATTTCCAATGAGATATCTTACACCTGATTTGGACTTCGAGAAGCCTTCCAAAAGTGGCTTGGAAAAAGCACTATGCACAGAAAAATGGCGCTACGCATAGGAGGAAAATTTGCCAATTTTGCCTGTTTGCTCAGAATTTCGCCTAGTTTTCTACCAGTTTGACTTTTTTCTTCTCTCATGGTCAAATTCATGATGTAATATGATGTAAATTGATGTAATATGATGTAAAAATGATGAAAATTGACTTAAGGAGGTAGATACATCAGTTTTAGGTGGTTTTGAACTGAATGAATCAGTTTCCATAGTTTTAGAGGCAAGCTGTTCCACTGCCTATTTTTCAATTCCTAGTTTAGATCTTGTTAAAGTAGCTCCTTGACTCATGGATTTGACCCCTGATGGCTAGCATAGGTGGTTTGATACCTATATCTTGTACTTTCTTAGTCATTTGTCAGGGTTGGACTCTTATGGATGCTTTGAGCACTATTGTACATCACTTCTGCAGTTTGGCAAGGAAATAGACCAGGGTTTTGCAACATTTTGTGGGATTATTGTGGCAAGGTGATTTAGTATTTTTTTTCTCCTCTGTTATTTAGTTTATCATATGTTTATGTGTGCCATTATCTCTCTCTTTTTCTACATAACTAAATGGATCAAGTGTAAAGGTGGAATTCATTGAAGTTTCAGTGCTCTGCCTTGGGGTTTATTTAGTTTTACATGTTTTCTACTGTTTGAAGAGGACTCATGATACTTAATGCCCTCTCTAACTCCTCACCAATCTTTAGAATCACCATTACACCTAATTCAAAGTACTAAAACACTTGGCTACCTCGCCCCACAGAAACCTCTGCAAATATGAGTTCATTCCGTAGACCCAAAACTGCCTTCCTCATTTGATCTAGCAAACAACCATAAAAATCAATCAAGCTCCTCTGAGAATATACCTAGCCTAAAATTAGTATTTACATCAGTCATCTCAAGCCTCACTTGCCATATTTTCTTAAGATTGATAAAGAGAGAGCCCTCTCCCGACCTGGCAGGGCTGGCTACCAGGTTAAGCGTGGTTTGATGTTACCCTAGACCTGCCTTTCTCAGCCTGAGGTAGATTTAGGCCATAAAACCACACATACACCAGTACCATATGTAAAACATGTGCACAGTATCACCTATACACTGCAATCACCTACACAATGTGTGCACAACATCACAGGTAGACGACACCACATGCACAATGTGTATACAATGCCATATGCACATTGTACCACCTATACAACATGTACAAAATTCCACATGTACATAGTACCACATACAAGACATGTACATGACATCACCTGTACATAGTGCCACATGCACGACATGTACAAAGCACCACTTGAACATAGCTCCACCTGTACAACATGTACACAACTCCACATGCACACAACACCACTTGTATAATCATGCACACAACACTATATGTGCATAGCACCATATGTACAAAATGCATGCAACAGCACATGTACATAGCACCATATGTACAACATGCACACAAAATGACATGTATATAGTACTGTATATGCAACATGTACATAGCATCATTTGTACACAACACTTCATATACAACCTGTACAAAGCACCACCTATACCAACCACTACATATGAAATATTCAAACAACACTATCTGTACCATCATGTACATAACATTTCATAAACAACATGTAAACACACTATATATGCACAACACAGCATGAAAACAACAACACATATGAAAAATGTAAGACATGTACAACATATGTGCAACAACAGTACCACACAATCCAAAACCACACTATCTTTACCAAGGAACTTTACTTCTAGTGCCTTATCTATGTTTTTCCCAACATGTCGTAGACCATACTACTTTCATTTCACTAATGTATCCCTCGAGTTACCTATCCATAGAATATACATAATATAATCACATAATATCAACTCATAACCACATGATACTAACCTCATAAATCTATCATGCTACTCTTCCTACTTGATTCCTGTAAGACCAGGAACCTCGTAATGTCATTCACTTGCATAAGAAATCATTCGCCAATAAGAATGATCCTTGACAGCCTTGTCAAACAATGACATAGATACATAGATACATAGGTACATATACATAAGTGTTAGCATAAAACAATCTTGATCCTATCATTTATTGGCATACATACATACATGCATACATGTATACATATATAAACATCAACACAATTAAGATCACAACATATTTACCAAATATCATAAGGTCAAGGTTAAGATAATGCCCTTTATCTATGCACACCATGCATAACTTTGAGAGTAATCATTCCCAATGTAGTCAAGGCATCTCAGGCCTCATATCCATTTACTTCACCTTTCTTGTTATATTTACCATGAATATCCTACCATTGTCTATTTACACCAATGGATCAAACCAGTCCAACAGACTCACATAGTCTTACCTTCTGCTGCACGTGCTTATGCACAAAGATTGATCTAAATCTTACATTACCTTTTAGGTACCGCACAACTCTTCCTTAGCTCCATTAACTGTCCTCTTTCCCAACCAATTCCCAAGACTCAAAACATAAAAGGAAATACAAGAAACAAAAAAGAAGAAAACCAATAGGAATACGAAACCAAAACAATGTGGCATGATCATGCACTAGGCATAACAAAAATACAAATCAAGTACAAGAAAAAAAACAAAAGACCAAAAGCCTAAGAATCTCAATGGACACCATGAATCAATCCCCATGGTTCCCAGTGCTTCCAAAGCAAAACTCAACCTAACCCTTCTTCAAGATCTCATGGAAGTTTCTTTGTCATGCTATTTCCTGCATGATATTGTCATAAACACATAATTATCAGTGCATAGATAAACATAACAACATACTCTTTACCTTGTTGTGCCAAGCACATTTCCTTGTAACTGAACACGTCCATCCATCTCTCAAGGGGATCCAATTCCCTTGACGAATCCATCATTAACAAAAAACTGGCTGATATACCTATCCAATACATGTTCATAACTATAGAACCTATTCACATAATGTCAGACAAGATCAAGGTTAAGAAGACTTCCTATATGAAAATAACTCATTCATTTGGAATTAGGGTTTCCAAATGTAGCCAAAAGAGTTCTTGCCCAATTCACTTCTTCTACCTTTTTACTTTGTTGTAATCGATACTTTTTATGTGTTGTCACATCATCCAACTGTTAATTATATAAAAAATCAATTGTTACCTTGTCACACTAATACCAAGCGTGTTACCTTGCAACTATTCACACATGTCAACCATATGTTCCAAATATCAAGACAATCATATCTATCAATTTGAAATCAAACTTTACCAAGACTAACAATCATGTCATAATCCATAGTCAACTCATAGTCATTAGACATAACACTACAACTATCACCTACTACACTCAAATACATATCAACTATCTCAACACATATGTATTAGTACAATAATCTTAAAACAAGTTCATTGGAACACATATTCATATTACGCAATTCATCAAACATTCAACCAACTTGCAAACATACGATGTTAGATAAATCAACTAGATGAGATAATATACACAAAACACTCAAACACCAAATAGACATCAAAATCAAACAGTCAAGCACAAAGTACATGACATAAGCAAGTTCATACCTTAATGTATCTCAGGGGAGGCTATCTCGTTTGCACAATCAATCTAGTTAGCATGATATAACTTCACAAAATATCAACTCAAACATAAACAAAATCATGATATCCAGAATAGTAACTATCTAACATGTTCACATCATAAGCTCACAAATATTTTCTGTTAATTCATAACAATCACATATGTATGATCAATCTAGATTAGTATTACACAATGTCACAATAAGTTGACTCATACCTAAATGTCGTAACCCTAACCATATGCATAGGCCAATCCAATTTAGTGTGATACATATAACATCAAGGTCTTAACGTAATAACCCTAATCATCAAGTTACTAGCATGTAACAAAAATAAGCTATATATCATGCTCATCAACAACATATAACCTAATCATCAAGTTGTCTAACATGAAACAATAATAGAAATTCACACAACCACATGTTACTATCATTCTTGACTATTCGACACATGTGCTAATGGCTATACTAATAAACTATCATCTTTCATGTATGTAACCATAACATCAAAATACATGTACATAAAACTAATGTATATAAATGTAATGCATATGAAAATCCTTAAGTTACATACCTACATGCAAAACATACAGTACTTGTATGATGATCTACTCTTGCCTCGATATCCAATCTTGCAACTTCACTTGAATGATATACATCTCTTGTTCTATCTCAGCTAACACTTTAGCATCATAATAACCAATAGCATTATTATGACCTAAATTTTCATACAATGAGTTCACAAGGAATTTTTGATCTACTGTCCATGGATGACTATAACCAAGACCATCCATGCATAACAACTGCATATAGTCATATAACAAATGATTACAAAACCATATACAAATCATTCTAGCTAGAGTCAAGAAATCAATGCATGACCATATCAACTACACAAACCATGATCTCATGCATGACAATAACAACCACCTCACGTACATTTCATAACATGTGAACACTCACATGAATAAAAAAGCATAATAAACCATACACACATGAAGACATACTCCATGAAAACACCTTCAACCTTCACATGGTGACATCACTGCAACTGTGATCAACACCATCAAAATGCAAGAACCACATGAACTACATGCATAAGGAACACATATGCAACCCACATGAAAGCATGATCAAAACACAGCCCAAGGAGAGCGCAACCACATTTTGATACCACTTTGTAACACCCTCCTCCCACATCTACCCAAGCAGCGAACCAGTCGAGGTAAAAATTTGATGAAAGGCCACTATGATAAGGTTCAACCTCCTAGGTAACCTTAAGGAAATGGAGTTGACAAAAAAATACATTATACACCTCTTGCAAGTGCTTCAGGTCCCCCAGGAACTAATCCACCAAGGTGCCCAACCCCTGAGTTAACCTAACATTTCAATGAATTAAAAAGACACTCATTCAAATGACAAGGTGTCCATTTGAATGGAATCCTATAGCCACTCCCACAATGCCTGGAAGGGAGAGAATGCAGTCATTTTTAGCCAGTTCTGTGCTAGAGACTAGGAGATTTAAGCCATTGTTTCAAGGCTAGTCTCAAAACCAATGTCTAGAACTTGATGACACTTTCCAAGACAGTATATGACACCAAGGAAAGGCCTCTAACACAAAAATTGAACAAGTTCTTAACCTAACCAAGCCTAACCATAATAGACATTTTGTCAAACACTTAGTAAATATGCAACCTACAGGTGTAAATAACAGATCTAATCATAGGGGTCTCATACTTATTTGAGATTCACCATGAAGAATTTTTTCCTTATCACTTTAACAACCATTGCATCGATTAGGTCATATATACATTGTTCATTCATTTATAAGTAAAAAAATGATGAGAGCCATACATAGCTGTTGTCATAAAACACATACATAACCAGCATAATAGGGACATAAATATCAATGAAAACAAAAACATATACACCACATATAATCCATCATAATACTCATAGAAATACAAGGAGAAATAACCTTTCATTAATGATGAAAAACCAAAACTCGTGATGGGTCTTCCACGTTCCACCCAACCATAGAATGGATCATCCAAATCTCTCTTCAACCATTCACTCCAGGGCCATATTCCAAGGATGAATGTGGGATCTCATAGAACACATCAATCAAAACTCATCTAGCACTTCCAGATGCCATCCACCTCAACCCATCAATAATTGGTTCCAGCTTACGGTCAGAAATCGCAAAACTATCATTTGATCAGTCTCTATCCCAGCCTTCCAAGGCTCTAGAGCATTTGTTCCAACCCAGTTACCAGCACTAGTAACTCAACCAACAACTTATTCTGAGCTTCTAAAGAATTTTTCCATCCAGGGCTTCTAGAGCTGATAACTCAAACCACAACCTTCTCCGGGCTTCCAAAGCATTTGTCCAACCAGGGCTTCCAGGACTAGTAATTCAACCCACCAAGCACTTTCAGAGTGTTTTTCTAACCAAGGCTTCTAGGACTAGTAACTCAATCCAAGTTGTTATAGGGCTTCAAGAGCATTTTTCCAACCAGGGCTTCCAGGACTAATAACTCAATCCAAGTCATTACAAGACTTGCAAAGTGTTTTTCCAACCAGGTCTTCCAGGACTAACAACCGAACCCAAGTTGTTACGGGGCTTCTAGAGCTTTTGTCCAACTAATGCTTTGAGGAACTAATAACTCAACCAGAGATAAGGAAATGTGAGAACCAACCACAACAAAAAAATGAAATAAACCCACAATCTCCATATCTATCCAGGAAATGGCAAGCCTATGCAAATCCACTATCAATCTAGGGAATCCTCCATGCCAATGACAGATGATAACCAAGAAACCGTATACATGTGCCATGAATTCCAAAACTAGTGAAGAAAACATACATGGAACTTGGTACCTGCAAAGAAATTTGATGTAGCTATTGATCCAAATGCCCTCCTATGATTTCCTACTCTTCATTTACCTTCTTGCTCCAGAAAGACAATTATGCCACACTCTCAAGACTGCTCCAAGAAAACTATAAGTATCCAAGAGTATGAGAGAGAGAGAATAGAATAGAGCTCCACTAAAACCTTTCAAAATATTACCAACTGATCCTCGAAATCCTTTTTATTAATGAGGCTCTATTTTCTTCATTTTCCATTATTTTCCTTCATTTTCCTCCTCACATGCAACCTGTGACCTTTCACCTCCATTTTCTCCTAATTTCCTTTGTTTTCATAAATAAAATGTCTATAAATTCCTCATGTCATTCCAAAGCCTTAGCCATTGACTTTGCTAATATCCTTAGCCATAATAAACTGAATCAACATCCACTAGGATGTTTCCCCCACCATTCATCTTCGAATATGCGTCCCATTCATTGTGATCTTATATACTTTTACATGGATTTTAACAAAGGTTTTTATAGGAATTATCCATCTGGTTCCACCTGCAATACAGATTAGTCAATCACATGATCAACATATTTAACATACTTCTTAAGAAATGACACATAGAAACATCATGGAATTCCACTATCAGAGGAACTGCAAGTCGATAGGCTGCTAGCCCAATCCTCTCAATAATTCTAAATGGCCCACAAAATCGTGTTGGCAGATTGACACGTGATCCAATCTATAACGAAATATTCTTTCATTTCCATGATATAATGCTGATGGGTCCAGAAAATCATGGTGGTAGCTTGGCACATGATCCAATTTGTAAGGAACTCTTCTTTGGTTTCCATCACCCAAAGGCTGGTTGCCAAAAATGTTGGATTGGTTCCTGAGGGTCTTAATGCTGATTTTAAATGTCTCTATGGTGCGTTTCCTTCGGTTCTACTTCCTTAGCGTGACTTAAGAGGTCGAATCATATCATAGAGGCCTCTCGTCACATTTTTACCTTGGTTGGAAGATTCCATAGGTAGATGTGGGAGGAGGGTGTTACAGAGTGGTATCAGAGCATGGTTCACCCCTCAGACTAGACGGGTTGTGTGTTGGTCGTGCATGCATGTTCATTGCATGTGTGTCTCTTACACTTGCATTCCATGTGCTTGACGCACTTGCATGATGTTGATCGTGGTTGTAGTGAGGTCATCATGTTGAACTTGATGTTGTTATTTTGGAGTGCATCGTCATGAGTTTATGACTAGTTAGGTGTCATTATATGTCACTTACATGTAACATTTCAATGTTTCATATGCTTGGTTAGATTATTGTATGTTTGGTTACACTTTTATGCTTGGTTGCATGTATCATTTTGGTAGCCTTTGTTACAAGTATTTTTCATTATGCTTGATTACATGTGATTATGCATGTGTGTGGTTGGTTACACATTGCTTACGCATGTTCTTGTTTTCATGTGGTCGAGTGTATATTGGTGTAATGATTTTTGTCATGCATGAGGTTGTTTTGTTTGTTGTGGTTAAGGTCATGCATTGATGACTGGACCCAGCTAGCTAGAATGATGGTTTCTTGGTTATATGCTTATGTGTTATGTTTCCATATGTTGTCATGATTTTGTTATACATGTATCACGCTGATTTGATGATCTTATAGACAAGGTATCCTCCCCGAGCTATAATAAGGTACATTGGTTTCTTATGATTTGTTTTAGCTGACATGATATACCTTGCAGGAAGAAATATCAAATGGCTAGAAATATGGTGGACTACAAAGACTCTCCCTATGAATGAAAAGGTAGTATGGTGATGGGATCTCTTTCGATTTGGAAGATACACCGAGAAGCTTAAAAGAAGAAATAAACAGTTGTAATGCATATAATGACATAATCATGCAGGCACAAGAGACGCTAACTGAGGTAAGTGAAATGATACTTCAGAGCTTGGAATATTTGTAGGGACAGTGACCACATCACATCAGCCATGAGCAGGAGGAAAAACCTAATGGGGCATATGGTAGTAGGTCAGATGGTGGTCATAGGTCAAAGAGCGATGACATGATCAGAGATAGTAGATTGTTGGACACTCCAAATAGGAGAAAGGATAGACAGAGGTACCATTATAGTTCTGGTTCTGACAGGCATGATGATTGATATCGTTATCATCCATATACGAGGAGCGATAGGGGATACTTTCTAGATGAATTTAAGAAAGAAAACCCACCTACATTCAATGGAGAGATGAAGAAATCACAATATGCAGAGGCATGGTTGCTTGGTATGAAGAAGTTCTCTAGGCTACATGATTATTCAGAGAACATGAAACCCAAAGTAGAAAGATTTAGTCTCAAAGGTAAAGAAGACATTTGGTGGGAAGATGTGAAGAATGTCGGAGGTATACATGAGGAATATTTGACTTGGAGTGAGTTTTAGAGGCTATTCAAGAAGAAGTATTTTTCAGAGAGATACTTTCATGACAGGGGAAAAATATTCTATGAGCTAAAGATGGGATCTATGACATATGATGAGTACAATAGCAGGTTCTTGGAGCTACTGAGGTATGTGCCTTACCTCAAGGAGGAGAAGGCCAAGATTCAGAGGTCTAATAATGAGTTACCAATGGCATTCAAAGATAGGATTGAGTTCAATGACCCTAGATCATTAGAGGAGGCCATCCAAAATATAAAGCATTGCTATGAACAATTGAAGTGCAAGTCTGAGATTAAACTAGATTGGAAAGGTGATGCCAAGAACAAAGGGAAATGGGAAAAGAAGAGAGTAAGACCATAGGATTTAGGTAATAAAGAGACTGTTGCACCACCCAAGAAGTTCAATGCATCAGATAGAGGACAGGGACATCGATCTGAGGAGAATAATAACGATCCCGTGTGTTGTTGGACTTGTGGAGGAGATCATCCTAGGAGAGATTGTCCATAGTATCATGGTGGTAGGCCTCATATATACAGTGCACATGATGCACAGATTGTTGGGGATGTTTGTTAGAGAGTTCCTTGTATTTATGAAGCATTTGATAATGAACAGGCAGACCATTAGGCATGTATCATTGAGATGGACAGTATGCTTTGTGATCAAGTTATTTCTATTTTGATTGACCCTGGATCTAATTATAGTTATGTTAGTACTGACTTGGTGGATAAGTGTGGATTGAGTAGGGAATTGCATGAAAAAGCTTGGTTAGTTCAATTGGGTGTAGGTACAAATAAGCGAGTTCATCATTGGGTAAGAGCTTGTGCATTTGATTTGAATGGCATGCCTACCGCAACACATTTGAATGTATTACCGTTGGGATCATACAATATTTTGTTGGGCATGGATTGGTTGTATATTCATATAATAAAGGTGGATTGTTATGACAAAGATATTAAGCTCTTGGATGACAATGGGGAACCAAGAGTCTTGCAAGGAAATAAGAAAGCCATATCAGTTAGGATGGTGACAGTTATGTAGGAAATGTGCAACCGCAAAAAAGAGTGTGTGTTATTTGCAGTACTCATTTCTAGTGATAAAGGTAAGGAAGTTGAGGGTGTAGATGTGTTGGGAAGGTAACCAGTTTTATAACAGTTCAAGGATGTGCTCCTAAGGATATTTGAAAGTTTCCACCTCACAGGGAAGTAGAATTTTCTATTGATTTAGTGCTAGGGCTAGCTGCAACATCAAAAGAACCTTACGGGATGAGCACACCTGAGTTCGTAGAGTTGAAGCTACAATTGGAGGAAATGTTAGACAAGGGATACATTAGGCCAAATATATCACCATGGGGTGCACTGGTCTTGTTTTTAAAGAAGAAATATGGTACTCTCATATTATGCATTGACTCTAGGCTTTTGAACAAAGTGACCATCAAGAACAGGTATCTATTGCTGAGGATTGATGATTTGTTCCATGAGTTTCAGGCATCAGTAGAGTTATCAAAGATTGATCTGAGATTCAAATATCACTAGATACGCATCAAAGAGGAAGACATTTACAAGATGTATTTCCGAACCAGGTATCTCTCTTCATCAAAGTATATGGATTTCTTAAATGCTCGGAAATAAAAGTATCTCTCTAACAAATATTTCTTCTTGAATAGATGCTCAATCTCACTCCATGCCAATTCTTCCTCATGTATACCCTTGAAATTCTTCACATCTTCCCACCAAATTTCTGCTCTATCTTTGAGACTCAATGTTGTTACTCTCACTTTCATGTTCTGTGAATAATCATGCAACCTGAAGAACTTATTCATACAAAGAAATCATGTGTCTGCATCCTGCAATTTCTTCATCTCTCCATCGAATGTAGGTGGATTTTATTTCTTAAATTCATCAAGAAAGTATCCCCTATAAATCCTCCTATACATATTATAACGATATCGATCATCATGCCTATCAGAACCAGAACTAGAATGGTACGTGTGTCTATCCCTTCTCCTATCTGGAGTGTCCAACAATCTTCCATCTCTGATAATGTCATCTCTATCTAACCCATGATCACAATGTGACATACTACCATATACCCCATTAGTTTTTTCCTCCTTCTCATGGCTGATATGATGTGGTCCCTGTCGCTGCAAATCTGACAAGCTCCGAAGTATCACTACATTTACCTATACTAGCTTATCTTGTGTCTGCATGGCTATCTCATTATCTACCTTACAACTCCTTACATATTCCTTTAAGTTTCCCATTGTATCTTCCAAATTGAAAGAGTTCCCAACACGATACTTCCCTTCTGATTCATAGGAGAGTCTTTGTAGTATACCATCTTGCTATCCATTTAATATTTCTTCCTGCAAGGTATATCATATCAGCTAAACCAAATTATAATAAGCCAGTGTAACTTAGTATGGATTGGGGAGGATACATTGTCTGTAAGATCAACAAATCAGCACGATGCACGTATAACATAATCATGACAACAAATGGAAACATATTAAATAAGAATATAACCATGAAACCATCATTCTAGCTAGGGTCTAGTCATCAATGCATGGCCTTAACAACAACACGCATCACAACCTCATGCATGAAAACAATCATTACACCTCTATACACTCGACCACATGCAAATGTGAACATGCATAAGAAATGTGTAACCAACAACACACATGCATAATCACATGTAATCAAGCATAATGAACAATACTTGTAACTAAACCTACCAAAATGATGCATGCAACCAAGCATGCAAGAATGTAACCAAACATATAAGAATATAACCAAGCATACAAAATGATACATGTAAGCGACATATAATGACATCTAACTAGTGATACACTCACGATGATGCGCTCCACAATAACAAAATCAAATTCCACATTTTCAACCTCACTACAAGCACGATCAACATCATGTAAATGCATGAAGAACATGGAATGAAAGTGTAAGAGACACACATGCAACGAACATGCATACATGACCAACACATATCCCATCCAGTATGAGGGGTGAACCATGCTCTAATACCACTCTATAACACCCTCCTCCCACATCTACCTAAGAAATCACCCAACCAGGGTAAAAATGAGACAAGAGGCCACTATGATATGACTCAACCTATTAAATCATGTTAAGGAAGTGGAACTGAGGGAAACACACCATAAATACATTTAACATTAGAATTAGGACCCTTAGGAACCAATCCAACTTTATGCCAACCATCCCCTGGGTCCCACTGAGCTTTTAGACCACTTAACCTCTAGACGCTCTCACAGGCCTATAAGCCAATGTCCAGGGACTCTTTAACACAGTTTTGTACCAACATCCCCAAGATTTGAGCCACTTTTTCAAGCCTAGAGCCCATGTCACTACCCATAATTGAATCACATCTTCATAATAGTAAAATAACAAGAAAATGAATCACTTTAATGAGACCTTAACTAAACCCCTACTATTCATGACAGCCATTTCGTCAAATAGATCACAAATATTTAATATAGAGGTGTAAGAAATGGATCTGAGCATAGGGGTCTCATAGTTAGCTAAGGATTGCTAAGTAGCATTGATGCCTCAACACATCAACTACAATTTCATTCATTAGTCATAGATACATTTTCCATTCATTTACAAGTAAAACCATGATGAGAGCCATACATAGCCACTATCATAAAACACATACATAACCAGCATAATAGCAGCATAAATACCAATGAAATATCAACCATATATACCACATATAATACAATATAATACTCATATAAATATAAGGAGAAATAACCTCATATTGATGAAGCAAAATCGAAACCCGAAATGGGAATTCCACGTTCCACCTAATTGTAGGAAATCTAAGTAAAATCTCTCCTCAACCATTCACCCCCATGCCATAATCCAAGAATGAATGTGGGATCTCAAGGAACACATCAATCCAAAATAATTCAAGGCTTCTAGAAGTCATCCATCTCAACCCATCAAATAATGAGTCTGTTATGTTCCTATACAAATAGGTGTCATAATTTTTGAATAGCTGAGGTCAAAACTGTAATATGTACATACCTTTGCTTTGTGAAAATGTTTTCCATATTCAAGAAAATCAAAAAATAAAGAATGTAAAGAGGGTATGTCCCAAAAGAAAAATCAAAGGACAAAAAGAGTAAAAAAGGTAAAAAAGATGAAAAATGAACCCCAAGGAAAAAGAAAAGACCATGAAAGTGTGCAAGTCCGAATGCCACTACTATTTACTTCCTTGCATAATAATGATTGTGCGCAACTTGTTATTCATGCCACGATCCATGGTAATCAAATAGTTTAATCTTGGTTATTCCATGTTTTGAATTTTATGCTTAGAAATAGAGAATAAAATCTAACCAAACTATTTAATCTTGGAAGATAAGTAGATAGGTAGAGAAAATAAAAGGAGCTCAACTATTTAATCTGATCCCTTGGATGTAATCAGGAGAGACTTAGATAGATTTCTATTGTAAAAGAAAAGGAAAGTTTTGATAAAGGGTTTGCTAGCTTAAATGCACCCTAATAAAGAGTAGAAAAATGGTAGGATGAGTAGATGGGTAATTAGTTAGATGGTGGCAGAATTGTGATGAATGATTAGATAAAATTATATCATTTACTTTCATCATCAAGTTGCTAAAGTATGGATGATAATTGAACATTTACAAAGTCAAGTGATTAATTTCCCCACTCATTTTACCTTTAATTTTACTAATTTCCCATAAGGAAAGTCAAAAGTACCTAAAACCTTAAGTTAAAGGGGCTCAGAGAATTTCTTTGACTTCTGGAGGGACCAGACCCTCGGCCCAATAACTTATAGGGTCTAAGTACTAAAATCTCCCTCACAAACATTCACCCCCTTCAATTTATTCATTTTCCCCAAAAAAATCCCTTTTTCCTAAGGTAAAAGCACCATTTGCCTAGGGAAAGTAATCACCCCCATAAAAAACCCCTCTTTTCACAAAAACCCACAAAATGAACATTTAGCCTAAGATATAATGTTTTATGTGAAAAGAAAATAAAATTCAACACACATTATACTTAGCGCACTTCGTTTTTCCATATTCATTTCATATTGAATTCTACATTATTTATTAAATCCAAAAAAATACCCCTATTTTGTATGTTTTATTAAAAACCCATATGTAAATATCCTGCCCCAAAGTCTGAAACATAAACTTATTAATAAATTGATTAATGGTATTAATTAAATCAATCAGTGACTAATTAATAACCACAACCCACTGCCGAAATAAAAGAGATTAATTAATCAATCAGTGATTAATTAATAATCTTTCCCTGCCAATGAAATCATTAAGCCTCCCTAATCCGCAATTAATTAATCCCTCCATGCATTAAAACCCTGTCAGGCCCCTCCGTTAAACCTCAGATCAAATCATCACCCCGATCACCATGCGATCTGACCCCTTTTGATCCAACGCTCGATGCTCATATCGGGTGGCCTCCAAAGGCCAACTTTTTCCCACCCAATATGGGTAGTTTCACTATTCACCCTACTGCTATGTGGCGCCGATTGGATGGCATCAGGCGGCCTCCCCCCAAAACCACTTTATCCCAAAAGCGGTGTGATACGATCCCGCTTACCACCTCCCACTAAACGACAAACTGTCACATTTTCCACATAACGCCAAGTGTCCTTTTCCCAGTGTAGCCACCAAAATCATTGACTTTATGAATAAAACTAAAAAAGTCACTGTTTTTGGTTTTATCATGAAAAATAACACTCTGACCTCTATGCAATCACCAGAGTATGTGCAACCATCAACCTACATCCAACTGCCAATCTACTGAAGTTGCTGAAACACTAGACCACCTTGCAGTCATGTGAGCTTCCTGCAAATAGTGCACAATCGCCATTACTTTGTCCAAAATCTGAAACCAGGTATTTACCCCAAATTCACTGAAAAACCCTGTTTTGTTCCACAACTTGGACTAAATTGCTTCCAATTACTAAGTAATTTAGTAAGATAAGTTACCTAGTAACTTCAAAATACCTAAATTAGACCAGTTTTCCCAAATTCACTAAAAACCCTTCACCCCCGTCCATGAATCCACAAGAACCAAGGATGGATGCCCCAATTGCATTGAATGTCATGCTCGTTTCTACTCCTCACAGGGATTTAGACCATCTCCCACTAGCAAATAAATATTTTCAGATTAAAGACACCTTTGTCCAAGTGTCCCCTTTGAAACTATTCTGCAAGTACAGAGACCAATACCTGAACCATGCAGACTACATTGGACTTTGGGAATCAGGTTTACCCAAGAACCAATTTCCTAGAGTTCATATCTTCCCAGAGATCATCCATTACTTCCATATGAACTATAATCCCAGCCAAAGGGCAGTAATGACCCCCGACCAATCTGTATTATTTACCATCACTGCCGAGTCCATAAATGAAATGCTCTAGTTGCAACCAGGCCAAAACCTGACACCTCTTTCTATTGGAGATTTGCTGAATGGATTCCCTACACTCACATTAATAAAAATTGCTAGGTTATTCCAGACCTTCATTAGGGAAGAAAAATACACTCCAAAGGACTCTCCTCCTTACATGTGGACTGTATTCTTTGATCTTGGCTGAGACATCATAGACATGATATCTAGTGTATTAGGCCAGACTACAAGTGAATTTGTTGATGAAATCATTATAGCCTTTATGTCCATCTACTCTCCTCGGCAGCCCCCAGCCATCATGTTTTATTATGCTAAGTTCATTGCTGATAAGATGCATGATAAATTCATGACAATAGAAAATGAAGGGGTGTTTAAATATTCTTCAGTTTCATATCATTTGTTCTTGTATTATCAAGCTGACAGATTTCCGATCACCCTCCAAAAGCCTGATACCAAAGGCAATCCCAGATTAGTGGTCTTCTGGACTTCATTAATCCATAAATATGACTCTCAATATTATTATAATGATTTCATAGATCTCTTTGTGTACCAAGTTGAAACTATGCTATTAGGAAGCCTTCCCCCCAGAATCAGTGCAAACATCAGGAGGGTCCTTCAGTTGTCAAAATAGTATAGAGTGGGGGATTGCTACCTATACCAACACCATACTAGAATTAGAATCTATGGGTGTGAGTTGGCTCCCTAAAGACTACCTAGATACCTCCCTATGAGATTGTTTGCCCTGGAGTACTACAGGCAAATGATCAATTTAGATGGGTTGCATTTTGTGAAAGCCAAGAAGAAAGCTCAACTTAGGATAAAAGATCAACTTGGCCAATTCATATGTAACAGTAATGAAGCAGGAAAGGAAGTATAATTAATCCTCCAAAGGCTGAAACTCAAACAAATTTTTATCTGGAATTATGACAACTTAGAGTTCGTTTGCAATAGAAGACAGAAGAATAAATTATCTCCTTACATCCACCATAGAATCCCTGAAATTTAACAGTATGCAAATTAGCTTGAATGGGTGGAAAACACTTTGGTAGACCGGGATAGCTCAATAATGTATTGATTGATTTAGATAGAAGACTTGATGAGGATTCATTTGTACAGGTGCTAGGAGAAACTAAATCTCAAAGGCCATCACAGGGACACAGTGGGAAAATTGTAGAAGAAGGGCCATCAGAGCAGCCAGATGAATTAGAACAGCCTGAGATTTCAGAAGAACTTGCTCAGCCAAAACAAATCATGAGTAATCCTCCTATTTTACAGACTCCTCTAAATGAGGAGAGGAATCATAAAAGAGATAGAGAGGAGGCCACTCCTTCTAGCAGACCTATTGCCCAAACAAATGTCAAGAGGCAAAGGTTGAACCCATTTTCAGAACAAGAGTATACTAAGGAGACAGCAGGAATTACAGGAGTAGAAAGCATGCATACCACTAATTTAGGAGGTACACAAGAACCTTCCACCTCACAAGCTCAAATGCTAGAAAGGCAACAGAGCATGGAAGTATCCTCCTTTAGAGCTCAAAGTGGCCAGAGCTAGGACTTAAAAGAGAAATACAAAGAAATCAAGGCAAGAAATGAGAGACTAATGGCCCAAAGTTATGCACACTACCTGAAATGGCTCCAACAAATCAAACAAGGTTAATGTCAGCCTTTGACATAAAAGAAGGTAAGATGTAGATGAGTTTCTTGAAGCCAACTACACAACAACCTAGATCAATGGTAAATTATCTGAAAATAGAATTCGAAGTATTGGAAAAGGATATCCATCCTATTGAACAAATAGAGTTACACAAGCAGAATAGGGAAATGGTTTACTCCACTTTGACCAGCAAGGTAATTGCAGCCCACCAACTCCAGAATTCATCGAATTATATATCAGCACAATTCTAGTTAGAGAATGCCTCTTCACAGGCCAAGGACACTAGAATAATGTTCTTAGAGGACTTGGTCATAGAACTGGGACATGATCCCAAGGATGTGAAAGCTACGGAAAGCTTATCAAGAAGAAAAATGATGACATAGCTGCACTAAAGAAGCAGCTCAAAATTCCCCCTCTACATCATCCTCGGACAGCTAAAGTGTTGGAAACTCAGAAGGAGGGAGAGCTTATGGACTTAATCCTTAAGTTGAATGAACAATTAAAAGAGATAGAGAAAGAGTTAGATAATTTGATATAGTCCAAACAGAGTGAATTGGCCACCACTCCTCAGACTATAACTCTTACAGTTTCTACAGCAGTACCCTCCAAATTGGCTACTGCCTTAGTACCTACAGTTCCACCAGCTACAGCTTTGCCAATAATAGGTACATTAGCAAGCATAGGGGCATATACAAGCATAGGTACTTCCACAGAACAAACTGTTGAATTAGTAGAATCCATGGAAGAAATGAGCATCCAGTCTACTGAGCTCAAGAAACTTAGAGAAAAAGTGTCAAATTTGGAGACTGATTGTAAACTTGCCTAGATACAACAAAAGGAAGAAGCTTAGAAAAATCAAAGAATGGGAGAAAGAATAAAATCCCTTGAAAAGGATTTGACATTGCAAGAGCCACTGGGAGACATGAAAGAAATTCTTTGGGCCAACATCATTGATTCCATCAATGATGTTTGGCCTTCTATTCAAGTTATTTTTGAACAAACTAAACTAGTGAAAGTGACTACAGAAGAAGTCCACAAGACAAGAGAAGAATTGCGAGACATGCCTGAAGTGGCCAACCTGTTGATAACAATTTTTGAATAGTATAAAGAGGTACCAGCTTGATGAACTAGAAATAGATGACAGAACATCAACCATCATAGAAATAAAGAAGGTTCTCACTGAAAGGAACCTGATGCTCAATCTGGAGAAAAGGTGTCAAAGCATCCAGGAAAACATTGATAGTTTTATGAAAAAGTATGGTATCTTAAGATAAAGAGGCCTTCCCAATCCTATGGTAATACATGACAAGCTGATGACTCAAGAGGATTATATTGAAATACTAAACAAGCTGGCCACAAACGAAGCTAGTACTTCAGGGGTGAAATCTTTGCCCACTGTAAAGGAATTATATGATTGTCTTGAAAATCTATTTTACATAGAGCATGAGGTAAAGCACTTGTTTACCATCAAGACAAATTTTGCTAAGTATACAGAAGCTGAAGAAATATATAGAAATATGATCAAGATGAAGTTACCTAACAGTGAATGGTGGACAAAACTTACAGATTTACTATAAAGTTACTGCAGTAAATCTACATGGTAAAGCATAGCTGCCAGGTAAAACAGGTAAGACAGAGTCAAAGAAGAACAGGTAAAGAATATCAGTAGGTAGAAGATAGAAAGTGATTCTAGCACACAACTACAAAGTAGCTGAAAGAGCCAAATCCGAATTACAACAACCAACATAGTCACAATAAAAGGGACAACAAGAAAACAGTTCTCCATCTGTCTCTATCTTTGTGTTGAGGATATTTTTGGTTTCCTAGAATAATCCTCATATTGTTATGAGATATTTTATATCATGTTTTGTATAAATACTTCACAAATTGAAGTAATTAGGGTGGATTAAAATACATTTATGTAGATATTTTATATTGAGCCAAGGAGCTTTTGTATTCAAGACTGGACTGGTTTTGCTGGATATGAAATAAAGATGAGGACATTTCACTGGATAATTGTGCAGAATTGGAACAAATAAGTATTATCTCTTCATGTTGAAATATTGTTTTATCTTGATGTTATAAATATTTATATGTGTCTCTTACAAAATCTTAAAAGCAAACAATCAATGATATCATCAGAGTTAGCTTAAATGCTCTATGTTTTAACTATTCACTTTCTATATGTTTTCTACTAAACTGTCTTGGTTTGGGAATTCTTAATTGCTCCCTTACTTCCATAGTTTACCCCCCCATTTGGTCCATAGCAAAGGATTCTTCATTGACGTTTACTACTGATCATCCTTCCTTTCTTCATCTTAATCCTAGTTAAGGATCCTTCATTGCCCTTTGCCCTAGTTAGGACTACCTCATCCATTTGAACCTGTAGATTTTCTTTTGTTGTACTAGCCTACCCTGTGAACTCTTACCTTAGTGATTGATTAGATCCAGTTCAACCACTCTCGATTGACTCCATAGCCCAATGGCCTGAATGCTTGCTCTACCCATCTTTTTTCTTAATTCCACCACCTAATCAAAACAAAACAATCATAAGCACTAAGAACTAGCCTGAAATCTTACCCAAAACAAAGTTAAATTATAAAGAGAGAGCCCTCTCTAGACTTACGTTGGCTAAAGCCCAAGTCTAAAAGATTAGCTTTGTAGTTACCTCGAACTATTCCTTCTTTGATAACTTCTAAGGAAGACATCTGAGTGATAACATAGTGGCGACCATACTAGGGAACTCAAAACCCTCAGTCTTAAAAAACCTTGGAGAAATTCAAATTTTTATTTTTAAGCCTCTTAAAGGGTTATTAGAAGTTATTTCAAAATTTCATAAAAAAGGAAAATAATTAGAAAAAACTCAAAATCTGGCTTCAAGGAGAACTCACTATACCAGGGCCAACCCTAATCCAAATCCTCCCCCTATATTTGATGACCCCAAACTTATCCCAAGAATAATTAGAAACAATAAAGTTCAGTGAGCCCAAGACCTTTATTCAGATCCAATTCATGCCGCGTTGAGTGGTTGTTCCTAGAAGACCTCCCTTTTGACGAGTATTTTGATAATTCCCTATTTAGAAGCAAGTCTGAGAGTGAACTTGATGACATAGTTCTAGATCCAGAATTTACAGCAGAACTTGAAGTCCAACAAGCAAACTTTTCAATTGATCAATACCTTCTGAACTCCCCTCAGTCATCCCATACCACTGATAGAATCCCTTAACTTTCTGAAACAACTTCAACTTCTTTTAGCTCACCATCATTTCCCCACACTTCTGAAGATTATCCCTCATCTTCGTTCATACCTTCACTCCCCCATCAGCCTATCACTACCCTTCAAGTGCCCATTACCCATATCACCCCAACTCCCCTTATTATCCCAAATCCTCCTGTTACCCCAACTCCTGTTCTCAATCCTGTCAAAATTTGCTATGGAACTCAGATATGCCCCCCTTGTGATGCCTACTCCTTAAGGTGCTTTACCAACAGATTATCAGAGTAAAATTACCTTATTCAATGGCACTGGAACTTACACAACATAGTAGCACACAAAAAAGATGACAGTTTATTTTGAACTGCATGAAATTGACATAGGAGATGTCCAAATGAGAATCTTTGTCCAAACTCTAGCTAGAGAAGTAAGAACATGGTTTAGATCTTTGTCTCCTCAGAGTATAGATAGTTTAGAAGTGCTTCACCAACAACTTTTTAAATAGGTTGGAGAAGAAAAAGAACCCCCTTCAAATTCTTTCTAAATATGAAAATCTAAAGAGGGGACCAAACGAAACTCTTTGGGACTACTGTACTAGGTTTAATAATGTATATACTGCAATACCACTTGATCTTAGGCCTCCACCTGGCTTAGCCCTGATTAAGTTTCCAGATGGATTTGACACAGATATGGATTTTCAACTTAGAGAAAGGAATCCCCCAATCCTAGAAGATATGCAAAGCATAGCAGTAAGTGCAGAAGATAATCTACTATCCAAAAGGGCTAGGGTTAGAAACGAAAGAAGAACACCCCTGAAAGATGAAACTTCACCCTTTGATAAAAAAATGGATGCTTTAGCTAAGGGAATGGAAATATTGATGGATAGGATGGAAGTCATTGAAAGGAAACCTGACTGGGATAACCAACAGGCACCTCGAGTTAGGAATCCAAATTTTAGAAAAAACCAGAACCAAAACACTGTTAAAAATGGGCCTGATCAGAACATTAGAACCCCTTTCCAAGAGAATTATGCTGAAACTTCCCATCGACAAGACCCTGAAATAGACACCCAAGTCAACTTAATGGGATTAGATGATGAGGAAATAGTCTTTCTGACTTAGGATAATCAGGAATTATATATGCTTCAACAGAGACAGACTCAAACTAGAGAATCATTCGACTATAAGCAAAGGTATGACTCTGCCATATTTGATGTACATATATAGTACAATTTGAGAAGAAAAGAGAACACTGATGTTCCAGACCAAAACAAGAAAGCAGTACCTAATCAACCTAAGAAAGTAAAAGCTGCAAACCAGAATCCTCAAGTTACAAAAACTCTACAAATCCATTCTAGATCAAATCAAAACCCTCCCAGCACCACCATTGAAGATGTAACCAATGACCAAACTTCCAATGAGCAACCTTCCACTTCAGTTCCCCTCAAGGGAATAGTGGAACAACCTCTAGAAATCATATTAGAAAATCCAATTAAGAACACTCCAAACACTAAAAAAGAAGAACACACTACTCAGAACCTTGGTGCTAAGATTTCGAATGTTCAAACAGACAAAACCCCTCTGCCTTTCAATTTAGGAGTAGTGGTGGCCAAACTTAAAATCTCAGTCCCTTTAACACAACTGGTTAAACATGAAACTTACAAATCTCAAATAAGCAAGTCTTTAAACTTTGTTGAAAACGAAGACTCTATTAACTTATTTTATGATCAATATGAGTTAATTTTCGGACCTGATGTTAATGGAAAACCAATGGAAGGAGGGATACCACCCTTCTACATCATCCTAAACATCCACGATAAAATCCTACATAATTCCATGATAGACTCTGGAGCTTCACACAATCTTATGCCTAAATCCGTTATGGAGAAGCTAAACTTGGATATCACTAGACCTTACAAAGAACTGTTCTCATTTGATTCAAGCCAAGTTAAGTGCCTAGGAATTATAAAAGATTTGTGTGTTTCGCTAGTGCAGTACCCTGCTATGACCATTCTTATGGACATAGTTGTTGCTGATATACCACCTAAGTATGGCATGATGTTGTCTAGATCTTGGGGTGCTAAATTCCAGGGATCTCTGCAACTTGACATGTCGTATGCTACCATATCAGTCTTTGGACATCCCAAGAAACTGTATAGAGAGACTCTAATGAAGTATGTAGTGAGTACCCAGAAGAGACCTCAAAACATTCCTATATATTCAATGCATTCTAATATTGACTCTCTCATTCTTTACAATGCTAAATCTAACCAAGAAAATGCTTCAAATAGTACAAATTCAGAACCAAAAGAAATTGCAGTATTAAAAGAAAACCAAAGTGTCCAAATTGAAGAAATGTTAGATAATAAAGGTGACCAAGATACATTAGTCAAAGAAGATTTTATTCCCCCAGACAGTAAGAATTATGAACATGAAATTCTATGGGATCTTGAATTTGATGGGTGAGTCAACAAACTAGGTGCAGGAGCCGGTGTATGGATTTATAGCTTAGAAAATCATCATTCCGAGGGTCATGCCTACAGATTGAACTTTAAATGTACAAACAACATGGCCGAGTATGAAGCACTTTTGTTAGGTCTGAAACTGGTCAAAAGGTTAGGAGCCATAAGAGTCTCTATTATGGGAGATTCTGAGTTGGTAATAAAACAAATTAATGATGTTTATATGACTAGGGAGCCTAGGTTAGGATTTTATAGAGGCACAGTTGTAGAAATACTAAATACTTTTTTAGAAACCAAACTTGTTGTCATCCCAAGAAAACACAACATGCAAGCTCACAAATTAGCCATGTTTGCTAGTACTTGCAAGTTGCCATTTCAACCCAACCATCAGTACACTGCTGAGATTAGGCACAGAACTTCCATTCCTAACAACTTGAAGAACTGGAAAATGTTCAATAATGACCAGCAAATTAACAATTTTCTGACTTTAGATGAGGAATTCGTAAATAGCAACATAGACATAGACATAGCACTAGATTTTGATGACACTGATGAAGTAGAAATTAAAAAAGTAGAAGATGATCAGATAGCTAGATTTAATCCCACAAAGTTTACAAAATCAGATATTCGAAACCTAAAACAAATGGAAATTGATGAAGCAACCAATGAAGAATCTAAAGTTATCAATCTTCCTAAAAACGATATTCCTAAAAAGCCTAAAATGGAATCCTTGAAATCAGACATTGAGGAATGTAATATAGGCTCTGAATAAGATCCCAAACTGATAAAACTTTCAAAGTCATTACCTCCCAATGAAAAAGTGAAATATATGCAACTGCTAAGAGAATTCCAATATGTTTTTGCCTGGAATTATGAGGACCTTAAGTCCCATGATACCAGCATAATACAACACACCATTCCCTTAAAAGAAAACCAAAATCCTTTTAGATAGGAGCTTAGAAGGATTAACCCTATTCTATTGCCTTCTATCGAAAAAGAGATCAAAAGAAAGTATGAAGCTAAGATTATTGCAACAATTAGATTCTCAAACTGAGTTTCTAATTTGGTACCTACAAGAAAGAAAGCTGGCGAAATTAGACTGTGTGTTCACCATAGGAATTTAAATAAAGTTTCACTTAAGGATAACTATCGTCTTCCTAAAATGGATCATATATTGCAGAGGGTAGTAGGTTCAACCAGAATCTCATTGCTAGATGGGTTTTCTGGTTATAACCAGATCCTAGTCCACTCAGATGATCAGGCAAAAATTGCATTCGCTACACCATGGGGCACTTTCTTGTATGTGAAAATTCCATTTGGGTTAAAAGAAGCAGGGGCCACCTTTCAAAGAGCAATGGACATAGCCTTTGCTAAGGAAATCCATGACTTCCTAGTAATATACCTAGATGATATCACAGTATTCTCTAAATCAGATCAGCAACACTTGGATCATCTTAGGCAGGTCTTCACCAAGTGTAGGAAGTATGGAATTTCTCTGAATCCTAAAAAATCTTTATTTGGGTTGGAAGAGGGGAAATTACTAGGCCACATTATCTCCAAATATGGTATCCGAATTGACCCAACAAGAATTGAAGCCATTTTGCAGATACCACACCCCAGGAACATCAAAGAACTTCAAGCATTTTTAGGTAAAATAAACTTTTTGAGAAGATTTATCTCTAACTTAGCTGAACTAATTAGATTATTGAACAACATGTTAAAGAAAGATTCGACTATTAAATGGACTCTAGAGGCTAAAAATTCATTTGAAGATATAAAGTTAGCCTTAACACAAACACCGGTTCTCATCAGTCCAATGTTTGATAGAGATTTCATCATTTTTTCTTTCGCCTTAGAACACACAATTGTTGCAGTCCTACTGCAGAAGAATGATTAGGGTTTTGAACAACCAATAGTATTCTTTAGTAAAGCCCTGAGAGATGCACCTTTAAAGTATAATATAATGGAAAAGCAAGATTTTTCTCTAGTTAAAGCTATTAAAGATTTTAGAGTTTATATCTTGTACTCTGATATAGTAGCTTATGTCCCCAATGCTGTAGTCAAAGACATTCTAACACAGGATGGACCTGATGGAAAGAGAGGGAAGTGGATAGCTAGTATTTTCTCATCAACTTGATGACTCAATTTCGACACATAAGCTTTTCCTATTGTAACGGGTTGTTCAAAAACATCTCCTGTTCTTCCATCAATTAATCTATGTTTTCCAGGATGATCTAGTTCGAATACCCATGGATTATCTGTTTGCTCACTAGCTTTGTAAAGTTCAGGAAACACTAGTTTTCTCGAAGCTTCTCGCTCGTATTTTTCGTCAAAAGGTGTTATTCTATAATGTTTGTTCATCGGGTTTCCTGCTAAACTGGGCAAACATTCAAAGATCTTTCCTACATTCATTCGTGAAGGTACCCCTAATGGATTCAATACCATATCAACTGGTATTCCATTTTGCAAATAGGGCATATCTTGTCTGGGCAAAACTATTGAAATAATACCTTTATTACCATGCCTTCCAGCTACTTTATCACCCACTTGTATCTTACATTTTTGTGCTATATATACGTGTACTGTTTCCGCATTATCACCGGAATAATCTACTCTATTGATCCATCTCACGTCGATAACTCGACCCCTTCCACCTATAGGTGCTCTGAGACAATTTTCTCTCGCAGTGGATACCTCAATACCAAATATGGTTTGTAATAATCTTCCTTCTGGGGTACATAATGATTCTTCTATTGTTTGAGGCGTTTATTAGAATATGATTCAGAAATTAAACTTACAAAATTGATTAAAAGCCAAGGTTTAGCCAAGCTCATGGGTGAGTCAAAATACCAGACCCTAGACATAAATTTCATTGCAGAATTGGATAGTGAAGAGGAGATGGCGACTCCACAGATCAGCCAGGCCTTTACAGATTCACAATGGTATGCTGACATTATATACATTATACAAAATCTTCAAGCTCCTCCTGAGTTGTCCAGAACTAAAAGTAGGTTTTTAAAAATGAAATCTTTAAAGTTCTACATAGTTGACAATGCGTTATTTTGGAAAAATCACGAAGGCATCCTTCTGAATTGTTTGTTAAAGAAAGAATCTAATAAAATCTTACAAGAATTTCATGTAGGTGACTGTGGGGAACATCTTTATTGGAAGACAACAGCTGATAAAATCTTAAGAGCTGGTTTTTACTGGCCCACTCTGTTTTCTGATGTCAAGAAGTTTGTAACCTCATGCCACAAATGTCAAATTTTTGAAGGAAAAAGAAAACTACTACCATTACCTTTGAAACCTATATCTACTGAAACACCATTTCAACAGTGGGGTCTTGATTTCATTGGCAAAATTCATCCCCCTTCCTTTGCCCAACATAGATGGATCTTGACTGCCACAAACTATTTTACAAAGTGGATAGAATCCATACCCTCAGGACAAGCTACTGATACTGTCATAATAGGTTTCCTTGAGGCCAACATTCTGTCCAGATTTGGTTGCCCCACCAAAATCATCACAGACAATGCAATAGCCTTTAAATAAAAAAGGATGATTGATTTCTGCAACAACTATCACATAACCTTTGGTCACTCCACAACCTACTATCCCCAAGGAAATGGACTTTCAGAATCTTCCAATAAGAGCTTAATGAATATCATCAAAAAATTGTTGGAAGATAACAAGAAAACCTGGAACAAGAAACTAGTAAATGCCTTGTGGGTAGACAGGTTGACCACAAAGAAATCCATTGGTACTAGTCCCTATCAGCTAGTCTATGGAATGGAGGTTGTCTTCCCATCTTCTTTGGGAACCCCAGTAATGAAATTGCTCCAAGAAGCATATGTTGAGCCAAATGATATTCAAAGGAGGATCAACCAGACAATTCACTTGCAGCAGACCAGGGAAGAAGTGTACATCAGGTCCCAAATTATGCAGGAAAGAATCAAGAAAGATTTTGACAAAAGAACCAAGGCAGAAGATTTCTATCTAGGAGATAAAGTTTTGAAATGGGACTCAAGAAGGGAGGATAAAGGTAAACATGGGAAGTTTGACTTCCTATGGAAAGGCCCTTACATTATTTATGCTTTCAGTGGTAATAATGCTTATTTCCTCAAAGAATCGGATGGTGTAGAAGTAGGAGGACTAGTCAGCGGTCGAATGATTAAGCACTATATAGATCCCAGTCACTAATTTCACTAATCACCTATACATAATATATCCTTCACAAAGTTTAGTGTTGATTGGATGTTAAATTTTGGAGTTGAATCCCGAAGAGAAGGCCCTAAGCTTCAAAAGTTTCACTATCATAAAGCATCAAAGTAAAAGGGAAAGTTGCAGAGTAAAATCACAGTATTTCATAAGGCCATTGATCTACTAGTTCTTGACATTTCACCAGGAAATGCCATCCCCAAGTGGAGCCACTATTATGTTCCTATACAAATAGGTGTCATAATTTTTGAATAGCTGAGGTCAAAACTGTAATATGTACATACCTTTGCTTTGTGAAAATGTTTTCCATATTCAAGAAAATCAAAAAATAAAAAATGTAAAGAGGGTATGTCCCAAAGGAAAAATCAAAGGACGAAAAGAGTAAAAAAGGTCAAAAAAGATGAAAAATGAACCCCAAGGAAAAAGAAAAGACCATGAAAGTGTGCAATTCCAAATGCCACTACTATTTACTTTCCTGCATAATAAGGATTGTGTACAACTTGTTATTCATGCCACAATCCATGGTAATCAAACAATTTAATCTTGGTTATTCCATGTTTTGAATTTTATGCTTAGAAATAGAGAATAAAATCTGACCAAACTATTTAATCTTGGCAGATAAGTAGATAGGTAAAGAAAATAAAAGGAGCTCAACTGTTTAATCTAAGCCCTTGGATGTAATAATGATAGACTTAGATAGATTTCTATTGTAAAATAAAAGAAAAGTTTTGATAAAGGGTTTTCTAGCTTAAATACACCCTAATAAAGAGTAGAAAAAATGGTAGGATGAGTAGATTGGTAATTAGTTGGATGGTTGCAGAATTGTGATGAATGATTAGATAAAATTATATCATTTACTTTCATCATCAAGTTGCTAAAGTATGGATGATAATTGAACATTTTCAAAGTCAAGTGATTAATTTCCCCATTCATTTTAACTTTAATTTTACTAATTTCCCATAAGCAAAGTCAAAAGTCCCTAAGACCATAAGTTAAAGGGGCTCAGAGCATTTCTCTGACTTTTGGAGGGACCGGACCCTCGGCCCAATAACTTATAGGGTCTAAGTACTAAAAGCCCCTCACAAACATTCACCCCCTTCAATTTATTCATTTTCCCCAAAAAAATCCCTTTTTCCTAAGGTAAAAGCACCATTTGCCTAGGGAATGTAATCACCCCCATACAAAACCCCTCTTTTCAAAAAAACCCACAAAATGCGCATTTAGCCTAAGATATAATGTTTTATGTGAAAAACAAATAAAATTCAACACACATTATACTTAGCGCACTTCGTTTTTCCATCTTCATTTCATATTGATTTCTAACATTATTTATTAAATCCCAAAAAATAACCCTTTCCCGTATGTTTTTATTAAAAACCCATATGTAAATATCCCGCCCCAAAGTTGGAATCATAAACTTATTAATAAACTGATTAATGGGATTAATTAAATTGATCAACGACTAATTAATAACCATGACCCACTGCCGAAATAAAAGATATTAATTAATCAATCAGTGATAAATTAATAATCTGTCCCCGCCAATGAAATCACTCCTGATGTCATTAAGCCTCCCTAATCCACGATTAATTAATCCCTCCATGCATTAAAACCCCATCAGGCCCCTCCATTAAACCTCAGATCAAATCATCGCCCTGATCACCGTGCGATCTTACCCCTTTTGATCCAACAGTCGACGCTCATATCGGGCAGCCTTCGAAGGCCGAGCTTTACCCACATGATATGGGTGGTTTCACTATTCACCCCGCAGCTACGTGGGACCCGATGGATGGCATTGGGTGGCCTCCCCCCAAAACCACTTTATCCCAAAAGCGGTGCGATACGATCTCACTTACCACCTCCCGCTAAACGACAAACTGTCACATTTCCCGCTTAACGCCAAGTGTCCTTTTCCCAGTGTACCCGCCAAAATCATTGACTTTACGAATAAAACTAAAAAACTCATTGTTTTTTGTTTTATCATGAAAAAGAACACTCTGACCTCCATGCAAGCACCAGAGTACGTGCAACCGTCAACCTACGTCCAACTTCCAATTTACCGAAGCTGCTGAAACTCCAGACCACCTTGCAGTCCCGTGCACTTCCTGCAAATAGTGCACAGTCGCCATTACTCTGTCCAAAAGTCGAAACTAGGTATTTACCCCAAATTCGCTAAAAAACCTTGTTTTGTTCCACAACCTAGACTAAATTGCTTCCAATTACTAAGTAATTTTGTAAGATAAATTGTCTGGTAACTCCAAAATACCTGAATTAGACCAGTTTTCCCAAATTTACTGAAATCCCTTTGCCCCCATCCTTGAATCCACAAGAACCAAGGATGGATGCCCCAATTGCATTGAGTGTCGTGCCCGTTTCTACTCTTCACAGGGATTTACACCATCTCCTGCTAGTAGATAAAGATTTTCAGATTAAAGACACCTCTGTCCAAGTGTCCCATTTGAAACTATTCTACAAGTACAGAGACCAGTACCTGAACCATGCAGACTACATTGGACTTTTTGAATCAGGTTTACCCAAGTAACAATTTCCCAAAGTTCATATCTTCCCAGAGATCATCCATTATTGCCATATGAACTATAATCCCAGCCAAAGGGCAGTAATGACCCCTGACCAATCTATATTATTTACCATCACTGCCAAGTCCATCAATGAAATGTTCTAGTTGCAACCAGGCCAAAACTTGACACCTCTTTCTATTAGAGGTTTACTGAATAGATTCCCTACACTCACATCATTCAAACTTGCTAGGTTATTCCAGATCTTCATCAGGGAAGAAAAATACACTCCAAAGGACTCTCCTCCTTACATGTGGATTGTATTCTCTGATATTGGCCGAGACATCGTAGATATAATATCCAGTGTATTAGGCCAGACTACAAGTGAATTTGTTGATGAAATCATTATAGCCTTTATGTCCATCTACTCTCCTGGGCAGCCCCCAGCCACCATGTTTGATTATGCTATGTTCATTGCTGATAAGATGCATGATCAATTCATTAGGATGGATAATGAAGGGGTGTTTAAATATTCTTCAGTTTTATATCATTTGTTCTTGTATTATCAAGCTGACAGATTTCCGATCACCCTCCAAAAGCTTGATACCAAAGGCAATCCCAGATCAGTCGTCTTCTGGACTTCATTAATCCATCAATATGACTCTCAATATTCTTAAACTAATTTCATGGATCTCTTTGTGTACCCAGTTACAACTATGCTAATAGGAATCCCTCCCCCAAGAATCAGCGTAGACATCACGAGGGTCCTTCAGTTGTCAAAACAGTATAAAGTGGGGGATTGGTACCTGTACCAACACCATAATGAAATTAGAATATATGGGTGTGATCTAGCTCCCTACAAACTGCCTAGATACCTCCCTATGAGATTGTTTGCCCTAGAGTAATACAGGCAAATGATCAATTCAGATGAGGTGCATTTTGTGAAAGCCAAGAAGAAAGCTCCACTAAGGATAAAAGATCAGCCTGGCCCATTCATATGTAACAATAGGGAAGTAGGAAAGGAAGAATAATTAATCCTCCAAAGGCTGAAACTCAAACAATTTTTTATCTGGAATTATGACCCCTTAGAGTTTATTTGCAATAGAAGACAGAAGAATAAATTATCTCCTTACATCCACCATAGAATCCCTGAAATTGAACAGTATGCAAATCAACTTGAATGGGTGGAAAACACTTTGGTAGACTGGGATAGCAAAGAAACTGCTGTCAATAATGTATTGATTGATTTAGATAGAAGACTTGATGAGGGTTCATTTGTACAGGTGCCAAGAGAAACTCAATCTCAAAGGCAATCACAGAGACACAATGGGAAAACTGTGGAAGAAGGGCCATCAGAGAAGCGAGAGGAATCAGAACACCTGAGATTTCAGAAGAACTTGCTCAACCAGAACAAATCATGAGTAATCCTCCTATTTTACAAACTCCTCAAAATGAAGAGAGGAATCTTAAAAGATATAGAGAGGAGGCGACTCCTTCTAGCAGACCTGTTGCCCAAAATTATGTCAAGAGGCAAAGGTTGAACCCATTTTCAGAACAAGAGTATACTGAGGAGACAACAGGAACTACAGGAGCAGAAAGCAGGAATACCACTCCTTCAGGAGGTATACAAGAACCTTCCACCTCACAAGCTCAAATGCTAGAAAGGCAATAAAGCATGGAAGTATCCTCCTTTAGAGCTCCAAGTGGCCAGAGCTAAGACTTAAAAGAGAAATACAAAGAAATCAAGGCAAGAAATGAGAGATTAAAGGCCCAAAGTTATGCACACTACCTAAAAATGGCTCCAGCAAGTCAAACAAGGCTAATGTCAGCCTTTGACATAAAGGAAGGTAAGATGCAGATGAGTTTTTTGAAGCCAACTACACAGCACCCCAAATCAATGGTAGATTATCTGAAAATAGACATTGAAGTATTGGCAAAGGATATCCATCCTATTGACCAAATAGAGTTACACAAGTAGATTGGGGAAATGGTTTACTCCGCTTTGACCAGCAAGGAAATTCAAGCCCACCAACTCTAGAATTCGCTGAATAATATATCAGCACAATTCTAGTTAGAGAAGGCCTCTTCACAGGCGAAGGACACCAGAATAAAATAATTAGAGGACTTGGTCATAGAACTGGGACATGATCACAGGCATGTGAAAGCTGCAGAAAAGCTTATCAAGAAGAAAAACAATGACATAGCTGCACTAAAGAAATAGCTCAAAATTCACCCTCTACATCATCCTCAGAAAACTGAAGTGTTGGAAACTCAGAAGGAGGGAGAGCTTATGGACTTAGTCCTTAAGCTGAACGAACAATTAAAAGAGATAGAGAAAGAGTTAGATAATTTGATACAGTCCAAACAGAGTGAGTTGGCCACCACTCCTCAGATTGTAACTCCTATAGTTTCTACAACAGTATCCTCCACATTGGCTGCTGCCTTAGCACCCACAGTTCCACCAGCTACAGCTTTGCCAGTAATGGGTACATCAGTAGGCATAGCGGCATCTACAAGCGTAGGTACTTCCATATAACAAACGGATGAATTGGTAAAATCCATGGAAGAAATGAGCATCCAGGCTACTGAGCTCAAGAAACTTAGAGAAAAAGTGTCAAATTTGGAGATTGACTATAAACTTGCCCAGATACAACAGAAGGAAGAAGTTCAGAAAAATCAAATAATGGGAGAAAGAATAAAAGCCCTTGAAAAGGATTTGACATTGCAAGAGCTATTGGGATACTTTTTGGGCCAACATCATTGATTCCATCAATGATGTTTAGCCTTCTATTCAAGTTATTTTTTAACAAACTGAACTAGTGAAAGTGGCTGCAGAAGTATTCCACAAGACAAGAGAAGAATTGGGAGATATGTTCTAAGCAGCCAACCTATTGATAACATTTTTGAATAGTAGAAACAGGTACCAGCTTGATGAACTAGAAATAGATGACAGAACAACAACCATCATAGAAATAAATAAGGTTCTCACCAAAAGGAACCTGATGCTCAATCTGGAGAAAAGGTGTCAAAGAATCTAGGCAGACATTGATAGTTTTATGACAAAGTATGGTATCTTAAGAGAAAATGGAATTCCCAGTCCTATGGTAATACATGACAAGCTGATGACTCAAGAGGATTATATTGAAAGACTAAACAAGCTAGCCAGAAACCAAGCTAGTACTTCAGGGGTGAAATCTTTACCCACTGGAAAGGTATTATATGATAGTCTTGAAAATCTGTTTTACGTAGAGCATGAGGTAAAGCACTTGTTTACTAGCAAGCCAAATTTTGCTAAGTGTACAAAAGCTGACGAAATATATAGAAATATGATAAGGATGAAGTTACCTGACAGTGAATGCTAGACAAAACTTACAAATTTACTATAAAGTTACTACAGTAAATCTACATGGTAAAACATGGCTGCCAAGTAAAATAGGTAAGACAAAGTCAAATCAGAATAGATAAAGAGTATCAGTAGGTAGAAGATAGAAAGTGATTCCAACTCACAACTACAAACAAGCTGAAAGAGCCAAATCCGAATTACAACAGCCAACATAGTCACAATAAAAGGGACAGTAAGAAGACAATTCTCCATCTATCTCTATCTTTGTGTTGAAGATATTTTTGGTTTCCTAGAATAATTCTCATATTGTTATCAGATATTTTATATCATTTTTTGTATAAATACTTCAAAAATTGAATTAATTAGGGTGGATTAAAATACATTTCTATAGACATTTTATATTGAGCCAAGGAGCTTTTGTATTCAAGACTGGACTGGTTTTGCTAGATATGAAATAAAGCTGAGGTCATTTCACTAGATTCTTGTGCACATTTGGAACAAATAAGTATTATCACTTCATGTTTAAATATTGTTTTATCTTCATGTTATAAATATTCATATGTGTCCCCTATGAAATCTTAAAAGCAATCAAGGAATGATATCATTAGAATTAGCTTAAATTCTCTCTGTGTTAACTATTTGCTTTCTATATGTTTTCTACTAAACTGTCTTGGTTTGAGAATTCTTAATTGCTCCCTTACTTCCATAGTCCCCCCCCCCCCCTTTTGGTCCATAGTAAAGGATTCTTCATTGCCCTTTACTATTAATCATCCTTCCTTTCTTCATCTTAATCCTGGTTAAGGATCCTTCATTGCCCTTTGCCCTGGTTAGGACTACCTCATCCATTTGAACCTACAGAATTGCTTTTGTTGTGCTAGCTTGCCTTGTGAACTCTTACCTTAGTGGTTGATCAGATCCAGTTCAGCCACTCTTGATTGACTTCATAGCCCAATGGCCTGAATATTTTCTCTACCCATCTATTTTCTAAATTCCACCACCCAATCAAAACAAAACAATCATAAGCACTAAGAACTAGCCTGAAATCTTACCCAAAACAAAGTTAAATTATAAAGAGAGAGCCCTCTCTGGACTTAGGTTGGCTAGAACCCGAGTCTAAAAGATTAGTTTTGTAGTTACCTCATACTATTCCTTCTTTGATAACTTCTAAGGAAGACATTTGAGTGATAATAGAGTCCACCTCATGGTGGGACATCACAAAACCATCATCAAATCAGTCTCTATACAAGCCTTCTAGGGCTCTAGGACTAGTAACTCAACCCACAAATTTTACTGGGCTCTAGAGCAATTTTCCAACCAAGGCTCTAGGAGTAGTAACACAACCCATGACTTTTACTGAGCTCTAGAGTGTTTTTCCAACCAAGGGTCCGGGACAAGTAACCCAACCCAATAAGGGATCCAAAGCATTTGTCCAACCATGGCTAGGAGACTAGTAACTCAACCCAAGTTGTTATAGGGCTCCAAAGCATTTATCCAACCAAGGCTTCAATACTAATAAATCAACCAAAGCTAAGGAAACATGAGAAGCAACCAATAGAAAGTGATGAAAATAAACCCACAATCTCCATGGCTATCAAGAAAATGGCTAGGCTAGGCAATCCACTCTCAATCTTGGCCATCCTCCATGCCAATGAAAAATCACAACCAAGAAACCACATCCATATTCCATGCATACCAAAAATAGTGATGAAAACAAACATTCAACTCGACACCTGTAAGAAAATCCTGTTGTAATTGCTGATCCCAATGTCCTCTTGCACTTTCCTTCTCTTCCTTTTCCTTCTTACTCCAAACATATAAGTATGCCACACCCTCCAAGAGTGCTCAAAGAAAACTCTAAGTATCCAAGAGTATGAGAGACAGAGAAAGAATAATGAGAGAGCTCCAAAACTGAAATGACAAAAGGTTACCAGCTGATCCTCAGAAGTCTTTTTATTACTAAGGCCTCTATTTTCTTCATTTTCCATTATTTTCCTTTATTTTCCTCCTCACATGCAACCTGTGACCTTCCACCTCCATTTTCTCCTAATTTCCATTATTTTCATAAATAATTGTGTCAAAAATGTCATTTTTCCTTTCCAAGGCCTTAGCCATTTCCCTTTTCCAAATTTCTTAGCCATAATAAACCGACGAACACCCACCCTAGGATGTCTTGCTCAACATTCAACTTGGAATAAGTGTCCCATCAACCGTGGTTATTATTTTTGCCTTTATTAACATTTCTTACATGGAATTTTCACTAGGGTTGTTACACTACCATAGAATCAGTGGCCATGCTTATTAACTTAAATATTGTTTAACGAACATATACATTACTTATCTCATTGCTCACATACAAGTAATCGTTATCAAGGAATGTTTGTAACATATACTATTTTATGATTAAAATAGCCTTCAGATGGACTTATCTATACATATCCTTGACTATTTTTCTATCAATTTTCCATCACTAACATTGGTAGTCAAATCATTTCCAGGATTTTCCAATTTTCTTGATCGACCTAGTAACATATGCTTCACAATGCTTTAGAATTTCAATCCTTTGAAAAATTTTTCTTCTTACAAGTTTTGTCCTTTATGAGGTCGTTTCCTTCTAATCATTGCTACAAATTCTAAGTTTTCTTAGCTTTGATTTGAAGCTAAATTTAATTAGTAGTTGTTATCTTTATACTCTTATATCATATCCCTACCAATGTCTTTCCCATTGAACTACAAAAATTCTTACTCATGATTTTATTTTTTTGTGAATGTTGTCAAAGGTGGCTTAATCTAGTTCATTCTTATCATGTTGTTATTTTCTTCTCTAAAATTTGTCGTTAGTTACCCTCCTCCCATTTTATTATTATAAGGTTCTTTGATGTTGGGAATTAATATATAAGAAATATTTCAAACTTTCTCAATGGAGGAGGGTACCCAATTCAACCATCGTTTTCATTGTATCAAATTTCATTTTCTCTCCAACATTATATCAATTATTCAACAATTTCACTCTAACCATATTTGGTTTCTTGTTATGGATACTAACAATGCTCACGAAGAATGAAATTTTCCATACTTGTTGTATGTTAATAGTTATGATTCCTTATTTTATTTCATTTTCCCTATACAATTGTATCTTATGGACATTTTGCATGCTCCTTTCTTCCCAACTACAAAACTCTCTTAGACAACTTGTTCATAACACACTTGGTATTCTCAACCTTTAATTCAGATTCATATATTCTTGCTTCATTTTACAGTAGACTTCTAGGAAATTCTATGTGTTTCCTTAATCATTCAAAATTAGGTGTACATAACTAATAATTCTTATTGCCAATGGTTAACCTATCTTAAGTTCTTGGTAAAGAATACTATATGTTTGTATATTTTTTCTCAATTAATGTTGGTTAGTACATCGCATAAGCTATTATTCCTTCTACGCACATTCCCTCTTTAATTTTTCTTGTAGAGGTATGTCTGACACAATTTTTTTCCTCTTTATGTTCAAATTTCCCGAAACCCGGTTTACAGTTTTGAGTGACTCTTCCCATTTTCAGTATGATTTCCCTTACACCCCTATTCAAATATGGTCATCTTAGCACTACCCGAGATTGTGAGTGTTAATAAACTAAACATGACGCATACATTTTTTGTCACTTCAGACCATAATCTAGCAATTTATAGCTACATACTTATGTATATTGTAAACAAACCCACACAACTTCCTTAACCTAAATGCCTAACATTTGTATCCATATCAAATCATCCTTATTCATATGTTAAATAGATCACACATCCTTAGTTTAATTGGAAGAATAATGGGTATCACATTTGGGTTTTATAAAGAAAAACAAGAAACTGTTGTGCAACATTCCAAACTACCTCTATATTTTGGCACATGTTGGAACCAGTTTCTTTTTTTTATGATAATCAAATTCTTGTACTTTTGAATTTTTCTGAGAACCTCCTAGAAACTTAATTTACAGATTTTCATTTGGTTTTTAGGTTAATCCTAGCTTATTGGCTATAGTAAGTTTATAGTCTTAATTATTCTTCCTTCTAATATTAACAGGTACAATTCAATTGGTAATGAAAAGATAAATAGTTTGCGCATATCTAAACAATTATTTTGTCATTTCCATATTGAATGTAACCATGTTAGCACAAGGACCTCACAGGGAATTCTACATAATTGAGAAAACAATGTGGAAATCGACATTATCTAGGTTGATGCTTCCTTTTTATCATAATTAATTGAACCATGCACCTTAAACTACATGTTGGAATATATTATATTTCTTGGAAGGTAGTAATGTCTTTGTATTATGTCGAGAGTTGTCCTTAATCTTACATAAAAGAGTAATACATTATATTCCATATTTATTATGGAATAGTATACTCTTGTATCCATTTATTATATAAAGAGGTGTTATTTTGGAGAATTATATTATCCTACATTCACTATGTGAGAGTAATTCCTCCACAACTTTTGGTATATCATAGGGTCAGGGGAGCCTCTTAAGAGATATACCATTTTGTGATACCATCACATCTTATCTTGTGCTCACAACATACTGCTATTTGTATCGAGTTATTTGTAGTTGCTCTCTTTCTAAGATTGTAGGAAATTTATGGAGATAATAGAAGACAACCTTCCCGTGGACGTAGCCCAATTGGGTGAGCCAAGTATATATATTATATTCTCTTTCCTTGTTCTCTTTCTGTTCTTATTTATATCTTGATATATTGTTGGTTTCTAAGATAGATAACTAGTTTAGTAGATCTAATATTCTAAAATGGTAAGGCAGCCATGGGTACTATGATGTAGCATCTTTTTTGAATTTAACCATCCACGTGTATCTTCATTTTTTGTTACCCAAGCACTCATCATTTTTTGTAGATTTGTTTTCTTTTTGGTCGCCATTAGGCTTCTATTCAGATCTGGGCATGATTCTACATATTTGAGTTTTCCTTTTTTCATAACCCTGACTTTCTTATGTAGTTTTTTGTAGAATTTTATTTTTCAAGGGGCTCTTCATTATATTTATGTAAGATCTATATCGTTTTTTTATTCTCCTCAAGGATATCTATCTTTCAGTTGTAAGATCTGTGATTTTCATCGAATTTTTTGGTCCTTTTTTTGCAAGGCAAAATATTGGCGACCAAGGGTTCTAATCAAAATTTTGGCCACATAAGTGGATGCAAAGTGGCTTTGCCATTTGTGAAAACTACTTATACCGAGCATTTGGAGAATTATTGAGTGTTTTATGTTTTGACATCCGAGATTTTTTATTATATCTATTACCTTCTGGTGTAGACTTTCCCAGAACATAGTAGATATTTGAGTTCCTCTCGCTGAGTACCCAATTTAAAAAAAAAAAAAACTCAAAAGGAGTACCAGAAGAAAAATTATCGTTGATTTAAGATTGAAAGTTTTTTCATGTTTTCTGGTGACGATAGATTGAAATATAGAAATTTACAGTTTCCTATCCACTTTTTCTCTTGTCATTTCTTGCATTTGGGTTTATATTTCTTGTCAATATTTCTATCATTATGACTTCAGAAGTAGCTTTTGTTACTGAACTTGTCAGTTCTAACTATCTTGCATGGAAAAGGAAAATGTTTTATGTTCTCAGGAGTAAGAATCTATGTAGATTGGGTTAATGGTGAACACAAGAAACCTACAGATGCTCAAGCCTTGATCAAATGGGAATAAAAGTGTGATCAAGCAAGATGGGTCATTGGTCAAATGATTTCAGATAGTATTCAGGTGGGTATTAAGGCAGAAGATAGTTGTTAGGTCCCTATACTACTAGTGCAACCCCTTATTGTTATTAGTACAACCCCCTTATTATATTGTTTTGCCTATGTAGTCCCCATATTTTTATTATTGTACCCCATAGAATCTCACTATTGTCATTATTGTGCCCTTACATTATAATTGTTATGTCGGCTCTGATTATATTATGGCCCCTTAGACTCCTATATATAGAAAGGAGGCCTTGTCATTTGTATCATCCAAGAATTGTTCGTTTGTGTAATGTAAAGGAGGTTGCCACCTCGAAGAGGCTGAATTATAAGGTGTTGATCTATCTTTTCTATATTTTTGTGAGCTGGTTTCATAACATTATGTATGAGAGCTTTGGATTATAGGGTTTTGCTGCTCCAAACATGTCATCGTGGAATTTTCACTATAACGTTTTCTCTACGAAGTTTCAGAAGCTAAAAAACAAACCCATTTGAGAAGAAAGCGGTCTAAACCTCGGGTCCGAATTTCAGATCTTCTCTTGCTATGTTTTCAGTGATATGATCTGAGTAAGTTAGGGTTTTTGAAAACTCCAGATATCCATCTCAAATAGGTCATCGTGGCATTTTCGATATACTTGTTTTTCTACAATATCTCAAACTCTAAAATTAAAAACCATATGAGCCACACCTTTGTAGAAGCTCGGGCCCAAATTTGAGATCTTGGTTCGCTATATTTTCGAAAATATAGTCCAAGACATTTAGGGTTTCTGCAGGCTCCCGAATTACATCCTAAATAGGTGACCTTGGGAAAATCATCATAACTTTCTCTCTGAACATCAAATATGAATTTTCATAAGAAGTTTCAGAAAGAGGACAGACTGTAATTTTTTTTGTATAGGTTTCAGGTCTGAAGTTTGAAACAATGAGAAGTGGCACTTCGTAAAATTGCACTCTATGGAACCAGTCTATAATCAGGTTATTGTGGGAGATTTCACATAACGCTTCCTTGAAGAATCCAATCTTGATCAAACTTGTGGGGTTGAAAAGAGGACTCAAAGGGATACTTCAAGCTGCGATTTCTGAAATTAGAGATCTGAAATTCGAGAGTTACAATCTTTTCAGGATTGATCTCGTAAAATCAAGAAAAGGCAATATGAGGAATTTTGATGGCAAGGATCCGGTAAATTGGATACTAAAGATGGAGCAATATTTTGATCTACATGAGTTGCAACTTTTACAAAAGGTATGTATTACATCTTTATGTTTAGAACAGAATAATTTTTATGGTATAAAGGGCTTTTTTCTCTTAAACCACTTGTTACATGGTCTATTTTTGATGGAGGAAATGATAGCACATTATGAAGATACAAAGAAAAACACCTTCTTTAGCCATTTGATAAATTTCAAATAAAAGTGTTCAATGGAAGACCCTATTGAGGACTTTCAAAAATTGAATATAAGGGAAAACGATATTGCAGAGAAGCAGAGGATTGATGTCTCCATAGGGACTTTAAAGGATAACATTCAACATGAGGTTCGTCTTTGGGAACTTGACTCATTGGAAAAGGCATTCAGGTTGGCAAGAAAAGTGGAAAGAAAAATTATGGCAACAAGGAAGTCTACCCTCACAACTATAAAGATGGAAGTGTTGTTTCTCGTAGCCTTCCAAAACCTACAAGGTGGACACCACAACAATTGGAAGCAAAAAGCAAAAGGGCTTTGTTACAATTGTGATAACAAATACATTAAACATCATAAGTGTGGTAAGAAGAAATCATTTTACATTGATTGTGGAGAGGAGGAAGAAAAGGATCAAGAAACATCAAAATAAGAGGATATATACCAGGAACGAAGCCCAGAGAAAGAGGAAACAAATCTGACCATATCTTGTAAAGCATTGGCAAGAATTACCACTCCTCAAACTCTCAAGATAGAAGGACATATCAAGAAGAAAAAGGTTCAAGAAGTGAAAGATCACATTGAGAAAGAAGAAATGAAGCTGACCATATCTTGTAATGCATTAGCCAGAATTACCACTCCTCAAACTATCAAGATGGAATGAAATATCAAGAAGAAAAATGTTCAAGAAGTGAAAGATCACATCGAGCATCAAGAAATGAATCCGACCATATCTTGTAATGCATTGGAAGAAGTTACCACTCCTCAAACTCTCAAGATAGAAGGACATATCAAGAAGAAAAAGATTCAAGCAGTGAAAGATCACATTGAGCATCAAGAACAAGTTGTCCAACTTTTAAAGGATAATGCCACTTTGGTGAAGGATCGAATGAAACAATAGGTAGATCAACATTACAGTGAATGAAGTCTTGATGTAGGCGATTGGGTATTTTTACAACCACATCTCAAGCAAGTTATTTATGAGAAGAAAATGTTGGCAATACTACATGCACTTAAGAAATGGCGACCTTACCTAATGGGAAGACAATTCTAGGTAAAAATGGATCATGATAGCCTTAAATACTTTTTGGAACAAAGATTATCTCTAGAAGAATAGGAAAAATGGGTCACAAATATGTTGGGTTATGACTTTGAAATCATCTACAAAAAAGGGTAGAAAAATGTTGTTGCAAATGCACTCTCAAGAAAGGATGAGGATGTGGAAGCATTGTTTTTTGTTATTCATAGTATCCAACCAGATTGGATAAACAAAGCAAGGGATGAATGGAAGAAGGAAAAAGAAGTGTGGCCACTCATTCAAAGGTTGTAGAAGATCCGAGTTCAAACAATATTACCAGAACTTGATGAGGAAGGAAAAATCATATTGGAACCTGGAGCAATCATAGAAACAAGAACCCGATAGCTACGAAATTGATCAATTTCAGAGTATCTCGTCAAGTGGAAGAACTTACCCACTGAAGATTCCACATGGGAGGACAATAATTTTATACAGAAGCATCAAGAACTACTCAAGCATTCAGGACAACACCTTTTAAAGGAGAGGGGCATGCTGGGTCCATATACTACTAGTGTAACCCCTTATTGTTATTACCACAATCCCCTTATTATATTTTTGTGCCCATGTAGTCCCCATATTGTTATTATTGTACCCCATAGAAGCCCACTATTGTTATTATTGTGCCCTTACATTATTATTGTTATGTCGGCTCTGATTGTATTATGACCCCTTAGACTCCTATATATAGAAAGGAGGTCTTGTCATTTGTATCATCCAAGAATTGTTCATTTGTGTAATGTAAAGGAGGTTGCCCCCTCGAAGAGGCTGAATTCTAACGCATTGATCTATATTTTCTATCTTTTTGTGATTTGGTTTCATAACAACAGCCCGGTTGAGGTATGGATAATTCTTTCTTCTTTACTTGATAAATTTGATGATGTTTCTGCTTATTACCTTGAAAAGAAGATTCATGAGCTAGATCCTCCTAATTTTGATAGAGTACAATTATATCTCTCTGAATTGAAAACCTTAAATGAAAATTTAAATGATTGTGGTTAATATTAGAGGAAGACAAACATTGCTCTTATCATTCTTGTAGAAAAAAAATTGCCATCTTGTTTTGACATGTTCATCCAACTAGGAATAGGGATCTTGAATTGTCTCAAAGTACCATGAAACCTATTTTTGATGATTTCTGTAAAGGGTTGATAAATGAGTAAGGTTGATTGCTTCAGGACAAGTCTCACCTAATAAAACCCTTATGGCACATAATAATAATCCTGAGGAAAGTTTTAATAATGCTAAAGGTTCTTATTCACACACTTCTAATCATACTAATAATAATGGTCATGATTCTCATGCACATCATGAAGCTAGTAAGAGGAAGAAATTTTATGATCCTTGTAAGAACTATGGTAAAACTAACCATTCTGAAAATAATTTCTTGGAAGCGAAACGTTTAATGGCTAAAGCTAACAAGAAAAAATTTAATGAATCTCAGGTAGATTTATGCACATCTATTGTTTCGCCTAGTAATTCTTCTTTCAATGTGGAATGGATAAGGGATTTTGGTGCTTATAAACATATTACTGGTAATTCTTCTTTATTTACATCTTATGACACTAATAAGCACTCATCTGAGAAAGTTAATATTGGTGATGGTAAACAACTTTTCGTAATTGCTTCTACTAATATTAATGTTGCCAATGGTCAATTGGAAGATGTTTTTCATGTTCAAAACATGTCCATCAAATTACTTTCTATTTATCGTGCATGTCAAAAAGCCTTTAAATTTGAAGCTTGGTCTAATAAATATGTTCTTAAAGATATCAACCTAAATTAAAAAGTAGTCTCTTCTGGTCCTGTTGATCATACAACTAGTGTATACGAAATTGTTGGTTTTAATTCAACTAAGAGACAACCATTTTATTCCTATGTTTCTCATGTTGATGAACTAATTCAATTATGGCATGAAACATTGGGTCACTTGAATTATGGTAAAATTCAAATGCTAACTAAAATGGTTCACGGTTTGCATAATATTTCTTCCACTACTCGTGTTTGTGAAGGATGTGTTCTTGGTAAATATCATAGGGAAATGTTTGATAAAGGTAAAGCATGGCATGCTAAAGCACGTTTGCAATTAATTTATAGTGATATTTGTGGTCCTCTTCAAATTCCTTTAATATGTCATGAAATTTATTTCCTTACCTTTATCAATGAATTTAGTAGAAAATATTAGGTTTATTTTTTGAAAAATAAAAGTGAAACATTTGTAAAATTTCAAGACTTTAAATCCATGGTTGAAAATGCATCTCGTAAGAGTATTAAAACCATGTGATATGATAATGGGGGGGAATTTGTTAAGTAAGAATTTTATGCGTATTTATCTAAACATGGTATTCAACATCAAAATATTGTTCGTTATACACCTCTTTAAAATGGTGTTGTTGAAAGGAAAAATAGAACTTCAGTTGAAATGGCTAGATAGATGCTTTATTCTAAAGGACTAGATATGAAATTTTGGGTTGAAGCCATCTGTTCTGCTAATCTTATTTTGAATAGAGTTCCTACTAAAGATGTTAAGCATGTTACTCCTAAGGAAAAATGGAATGGAAGTAAACTAGATATTAGTAATTTTAGGGTGTTTGGTTGTGAATGATGGTCTCATATTCCTCACAAAAAATGGAAAAAGTTAGAACCCAAATCTCACAAGTGTATCTTCATTGGTTATGATGAGAATTCCAAGGCTTAAAGGTTGTTTGATCCTTCTAATCAAATTGTCATAATTAGAAGGGATGTTAAATTTCATGAAGTCTCTTCCCCACCTAAGTCTGTAGAATCTCATGTTACCCTGAATTTACCAATAACACCTGTTCCACCTATTCTTGTTACTCCTTCCAGTTCTCTGCCTCTTATTGATCTTGATTGTTCCTCTCCCTCAAGTATTCCACCTGAAACTCAAGAAGTTCTTGAAGTGACTCATGTTCCTTCTACTCTTCCTGTTTGGGCTTAGAAAACTCTTGAATCTGCAGGTAGCGGGGTCAAAAATCCTTCCGACACTCATTGAAATAGATCCAACATTTCTCTTCTGACAAAAGTTTTAGCCATAGATGATCCTACTACTTATGCTCAAGGTAAGGATAAGCCTCATTGGGAACAAGCTATGTCTGCCGAATATGAATCCATTTTGAGAAACAAGACTTGATCTCTTGTTCCTCTTCCTTTAGGAAAGAATTTAGTTGGTGGAAAATCGGTTTATAAAACTAAGTTCAACTGCAGAAGGACAGATCGAAAAGCATAAGGCTATATTAGTTGCAAAAGGTTTTAATCAACTTGAAGGTATTGATTATAATGAAACTTTTTCTCCTGTTTCTAAAATGAACACAATAAGAACCATTTTATCACTTGCTGCATCTTATAAGTGGGAAATTCATCAAATGGATGTTAAAAGTTCCTTTTTAAATGGTGATCTTAATGAAGAAATTTATATGCAACAACCTCCTCATTTTATTTCTAATGAATCCTCAAGTTTAGTATGCAAATTACACAAATCTTTATATGGTATCCAACAAGCATCTAGGGCTTGGTATGATAAAATTGATGCATATTTCTTGAATAATGGTTTTAATCATTGTATATATGATCAAAATTTGTATGTTAAGAACTTTGGTGATAATGTCCTCATTATTGTTTTATATGTGGATGATCTAATTATCACTAGCATCCAACCTGTAATAATTCAAGATATGAAAATTTCTCTTCAGAATCAGTTTGAGATGATAGATCTCGGTACATTCCACTATTTCTTAGGTCTTCAGATATGACATATCGCCAATGGTATTTTTCTCTCTCAGCCTAGGTATGCGATAGATTTATTGGTTTGTTTCCATATAAGTGATCGTAAACCTACTCCTACGCCATTTCAATCTAGTGTAAAGTTAATTGTTGAGTTTACCACTCCACTGGTTGATGCTACTCTTTATCGTCTACTCGTTAGGCGTTTGATATATTTAACTCATAGTATACTAGACGTCTCTTTTGCAATCAATATTTTTTCTCAATTCATGCAGCCACCTCGTGAAAGTCATTGGCAAGAAACCAAGATAATTATATGATATTTACAGGGGACATTGCATTATGGTGTATTTTATTCGAGCAATGCTATAGTTTTACTCTCTGGTTATATATATTCTGAATGGGTAGGTGATATTTCTGATCAATGGTCAACTCCTAGTTACATATTTCAACTTGGTTCAGGTCTAATCTCTTGGTCCAGCAAGAAGTTAAAGACTCTTTCTTTATCTTCATGTGAAGTAGAGTATAGAGAAGATAAGAAGTAGCTAAAGAAGTGACATGTTCTTACTGAACTTGGTCTAGTTCCAAAATTGTCCATTGTGTTGAAATGTGACAATCAGGGTGAAATTCATCTTGCTTATACTCTGATATATCACTCTAAGATGAAGCATCTCAACCTTGATGCTCATTACATTCGAGGTCTTGTCACTGATGGTATTCTTTCTTTGGAATATTGTCCTACAGAGAAACAGGCAACTGATATCTTCAACAAATCCTTGATAGAAGCGACGTATGTGCATCTTTGTTCTTTGCTTGGGATGAGGGAAGTTGTCATCAAGGGGGAACAATAATGACTCCTTCCTTTCTTAATGTTAGGATGGGCCCTTCTTCCAGCCATTATTAAGGGGGTGTGTTGAAATATATTATATTTCTTGGAAGGTAATAATGTATTTTTATTATGTCAGAAGTTGTCCATAATATTATGTAAAAGAGTAATACATTATATCCCATATTTATTATGGCATAGTATACTCTTGTATCCATTTATTATATAAAGGGGTGTTACTTTGGAGAATTATATTATCCCACATTTAATATGTGAGAGTAATTCCTCCACATCCCTGGGTATATAATAGGGTCAAGGGAGCCTCTTAAGAGATATACCATTTTTTGATACCATCACATCTTATCCTGTGGTCATAGCATAATGCTATTTGTATAGGCTTATTTCTAGTTCTTCTCTTTGTAAGCTTGTAGGAGATTTATGGAGATAATGGATGGCTACCTTCCCATGGATGTAGCCCAATTGTGTGAAAGTATTATTTTTCCTTATTTTCTTTTTGTTCTTATTTATATGTGGATATGTTGTTGGTTTCTTATATAGATAGCTAGTTTGGTAGATCTAATATTCTAATGCTATAGTCTTCCAATATGTATAAATTTTGAATAATATAACACTTATTCATAGAGATTATCCCAATTATACACTATTTGCGGAATGCATGCATAATACATAACCTCCTCTACGTTGATCATCAATTTGCATAATTAAAACATTCGCATGCGCACATTGAAACATCAATCACACATATCAACACAGTATGTACTGGGGAAAGCATACAGCTGAAAACCCCCAACTATATGTATATTATAATGATAGAGAACATGTAACAATAAATAGTACAATACTCCTCACAATTACTCAGTACTATCTCCACTTGCTACACACAAACTAGCTCAGATCTGAATCAAGTCACAGGTTCAAATCTCCTCCGCTATCTTCCTGCCTCTACTGCGCAATCCAAACTGAGAATAGGAATGATCCAAGCTCATTTTCCTTGGCTTGTACTGCGCAATCCTCATTGGAAATCTCAATCATTGATTGTGCAACTCTCATGCACAACTATAGTCACAACTGATAGTAGTCTCCACCTCTAACACCTGTCTCCACTGAACTGTCCATGCACTAAGTTAACTGATGTATTCTTTAGTTGATTTATGAGTTAATAATTAGTGAATTAATTAACAATTAATTCACATCACTCATCACTAGTGTATTTGGCAGTTAGACTAAATAGAACTAGTTCAACTAAGTCAAACTGAACACAACTTCATCAACTCCTCAATCAAATCCACCAAACTCAATCACTTGAGTTCTAACTAAAGTCCATCATGCAATAGCTCAACTGACCCAGAAGAAAAGCATATTTCCTTCTGGTAGTTGCATGTGCCACATCCGTAGCTCGAACTGAAGTGCTCCAAGAGGATAAGATAATGTTTATAGTCTAAATATTATTAAGAGCTAATAATATTCGACTGTTCTATTTTTAGCCTGGTAGTCTAAAAATAGACTCCACCCATATGTCTAAAAACAGAAGTCCTTCTATTTTTACCAACATGACCAATCATCCACAAATAGCATCCTCCAACTCATAGACCATGATCCATATGTCTAAAAATAGACATAGTCTAAAAATAGACTTTGTGCCAAAAATAGCCTGCGGGCACACTTAGTGAAGGCGACTCCTTTCCACTAAGCTCCATCATCTTGTTGCATTTTCAGCACAATAAACTTCAAAGAATTACATGCAAAAGAGTTGGTAATATTGTAGTTTTCATATCCCTAGTTATAACTGGCTCAATCGTGTTATATTTTTTTACATTATTTCCGATGTTTTTCATTTCCTTGGGAACCACATTATGTTTTCTTGAGTATCAATATTCATATTCCTAAGTCGGTATATAACCAATCATTGTGTGAAAGACGTAGTGGACTCCTTTGCCTATATAAACAAGGGTTATGACACACCTAATTAGAAGAAGAAAAACATCTACTTCTTTCCAAATAATAGTCATTCTGATTTCAATTTCAATAATCAAAACAGATTTTTCTGAATGAGTAGTATACTTTTTGGGGAGTTATAACAAGCGGTTTCTCCACCTTATTGTCGTTGTTATATCTTGGTTAAATAACATGTTTTTTTGTTTGTTTTAATTTCTCAATATTCACAATCTAACATTTAAATCATTTTTCCCTTCTCACTCATATGTAAAAATCTGTTACAAGAGAATTTGTTCATTATGGCCGACCTCAATCATTTCCGTTCTCTAGTTGCAGATTGGCCATAGGCTTCAGTATTGCACTTACAACCTTGTTATATTCACTTTACCATTATGATTATAAAACTTAGAGTATTACATTTAGTATTTAAATGGCATACATGATGTCAATATGACTTTGGAGTTATATAGCCATTAGTACAGCTTTAGGAAACCCTTTTGGAAGACCTCCTTCCATGCACTTCAATTCTGAATGTTACTTTGATTTATAGTTAAACATCATATCTTTTCTCCTGCAGTAATCAACTTGTATTGTTGTTAAATTTATAAATTCTACATTTCTTGTTTTCAAGGACATGTATCCATACTCCTTTTTTCCCATTAGGACTGAGGGTTGAACCTAGGCTCTGATACCATCTGTCATGTTTCCCTAATTCACCTACTATTATTTTTATTTATTTTTATAACAAAGATCTCTATACATGATAAAATTATATACCTCTCTATGTACTCTCAAATAAAGAAACACCTTTGTAATTTTGTCCACAACTATTAATTACGAAGACTGATCACCTTTAGAATATAGCTCCATAAAGGGATTTTCCATGTTAATCATGTAACATTCAATCCCTAGACTGGTTAATGGAAGTCATCTCATAAAGGGTGAAATGCTATGACCTATATGTGAGGTGAGCCCTCCTTTAGCCAAATGATATTAGTCTACATTTACAATTTGCATAAACTATTTATCTTTATCACTTCTGTGATGTATATAATTCTTGATGTCTCTTTTAATGGCAGTACTCTCCTTGCTAAAGAAGCACCCAACTGTCCCATCTCCTACTGTTCAAATTTTAAACAACTATTACTTCTATTAATATGCCTATTCTTATTATGCATATTTTTCTAAGACATGAGTTGAGGTTCACCACTATACCTTTTCTACAAGGATAGAAGTTATATCATACTCCAATTTCTTGTGCGTGGTTAGCTCGTATATGCCTTTTAAATCAACTAAGTTGATACTATTGGATAATTTCATTATTATTTATATTATGCTTTGTTATCATTGTACGATTATCACTACTTCTCTCGATGTTAATATGGTTGGACTGTTGTATGGGTTAATGCGCATTACTTCAATATGTCATTGTATTAAAATGTTTTGCTTTTTCATAACCATTTAGACCAAGGTGTAGGTGTATATGAGGCTTCTCAAGGTCATTAAATAATATTGGGTGACCTGACCTTATGGTAAATCTTGCAATCAATCCATTCTCGCCACCTAGACTATCGTCACATGGTTGCACATGGGAGCATGACTCATTCACAGTGCATACTCGCTTGGAAATGTATGCTCATTAGGTGAGGGTTATGAGTCATGTAGAGAAACCCTAGATTAATTGTTTTTTTTTATCTTCTTACCATAACCCTATCGCTTTCACGCCTGTGGCTTTTCTCTAACGCACCTGATGCTCATTTTAACAACCGAATTTGAAGAAGCACTTACAGCCACGGCTCTGGTCATAGGTGGATAAAACAACTGGTATAATAGGGTAACAATTTCCATTTGGATGGTACATATTTAGTGCCATATCTAAACAGTTGGAGCGTGGTTATGGAACCCTAACCCTATCCTCTCAGCAGGTCCCTTTCCTTGATTAGCTTACTTCGCCAGCACATGGTCTAATACGCCAACTGTCATGGGAAATATTGGAGATTCGACAACTGGGTTTTACACATGGCTCGTGGCATTCTTATTCTTATACAACAAGTTATGTCTCTAATGGAAAATGTGGAAGAGGATTCATAATCACTATGGTCCAGAATTGTTTGTTTTGTTGCCTTTCTATTTCAACTCTGATTTTCTTGGTCATTATTGTAATTACTTATTTCTTTGTTTTCCAGGTTGGGGATCATTCCTCTAATGATTCGGGTGTGGTAATTTTTTATCTTCTCCTTATCAGCCAAACCCCTTCATGAAATAGTGAAACCTTCTTGCAGCATGCTACAAGTCTAATTCATAGATGATGCAGAGTGTTTGAGCTAGCGCTAATTGCTAGGAGCCACTGTCGCTTTCCGTCATCTGGTAGGAACAAACTTGTCTTGTGACAATATTTCTTAGTAAGTGTGACATTGTTCTCCATCTGTCTCCTTGAAGAAAATCTACATTATTTTGACAATGGTTTGAAATAGGTAGTGCAGGGTCTCCATCTCCTTGCCTGACAATTTCAGAACCAAGGCCAATGTGCAGTTGAGAGAAACTTTGTGGGTTCCTCACTTCCATTTGTTCGTCACACTTACAACTATGCTCCTATTTGGGTTGATTCTCATATGTTTCTACACATTGATTTCTTATCCCAAATTTTGGTAGGTATATATATATATATATATATATATATATATATATATATATATATTTGTTTTTATGTATTCTAATGTTTTCCTTTTTTTTTCTAGTGATATGGGGTTTCAGGCGGAGTCCCACCCTCAATAGGTCCTACCACCCTTTCCTCTGGTTTAATATATTTTCCCTATCTGATGATTTCCATTCCCCCATCAAGATACCAAATGATGGAATTTTTTGTTGGCAGGTACTCTTGGAAACTACAGTTAGGGTTCTCTCCTTAAAGTTTGATGGTCACATTTGAGTCACCCACTAACAAACTTCCGCCATTCGTACCTAGGTTGGTTCTTCTACATACCTCTGCTACCAGAGGAATCATTCGAACCTAGAAGGAGATTTTATATTCTTTGCCTACATCTTCCTCTATTTATTTACCGTATATCTTGCTAATGGCCATTGTCAATTTTTTTAACTAGGCAAAGTTTTATGGTTTAGAGCACTTCCTAAATTTTCATCTTTATAATTTTCCGCAATCGAATGTATATGGATTCAAGAGGGAGAGTATATCCATTCAACTTACTTAATGGATTTAATTGTCATTTCCTTTGTAAATATAACTTATCCATGTTGTTCTCTACACAACATAACTTAATGGATTTAATTGTCATTTAATTGTCATTTCCTTTGTAAATATAACTTTATCCATGTTGGATGAAGTTATTTTTTTTAATGTCTATGCTCGTTTTGCATGGATCAAACCACTATTCGGTACTATTGATTTCATTTATTCCATTCTATCTTCAATAATTTAATTTTGATTGGCTCATCTGCACATGATATTTTATGTTGTTCGCTCTTTCTTCAATAGTTTATTTCTCTTTTATTCTTTTCATTGTGTTGATTCTAATTAGCTCATATATAATATTTTATGTTGTTTGTTCTTTCTTGAGTGATTTATTTATGCCCAACCATCATTTCTAACGAAAGAACATAGGTTCCATTCATATACATATGCATATGTCAAGGTTGAGTTGGGAACTCGGTTTTATTTTCTTCTTCTTTGTCCTTCATGGTTGAATGAAGGTACAAGTAGTAGAAATCAGATTTTTCTAGAATTATTCTCTTTCGAATAAGCATTGTTATAATGCTAAATTTGGGAATGAATATCAATCGGTGATGTAGAAACAGTTTGTTATAACCACGTTGGAAATAGCCATCTAGGATTTTAGATTATGGTAACTACGACCGAATCTATGCTCTATTATAGGTTCAATTCATTTAATAGGAGGTATCATTCGTGAGAAAGAATCCAATTTTGTTTGCGTTCTGCTATAATAAATTTCTAACAATAATTTTTCTAAAGTGTTTCTTTTGACAGATTTGATAATTCGAAGTTAGAGTTATTTCTACCACGGTCCCTTAACTGTTGACTCTGCCGTAATTACTAACTTCATAGCATATGTTTGGGAAGGGACTGGCATTTACACGTAAACAGAGAATTTTGGGCACATATGTCGTATCAATCAGCCATTTGCAGATCTCTACTTTTTATTTCTTATCAATATTTTCGACCTCCACTGACCACATGGTGTCGATTTAGAGGTAAGGTTTTGGTATACATTGGTTTATAAGTGAATCGACTGCGACCTCCTAGAGGAATCGTGTTCTCATTAGAGAATTAAGTATCCTACATTCATATAACTCATAGGATAGGTATTGAATTCAAACCTTCAAAGACATCATGTTTTCTTCTAAACATTTAGATATCCTATATTCTTAGAGAATATAAGCGAGGTATTGAAATCCAACATTGCGTCCCCATTGAATACCATTTATCTTACTTTTCAGTATTTGATATCTCCGAAATACAAAGATTATGAACTATTAAATGTTTAGAGTTTCGTACCATAATGGTTGTTCATAACTTAAATGCATTATGTAACCTATATATCTCCCTCACTCATACAAACAAAATGAATCCAAATAAAAATAGATGTTTACGGCCGAAAAATACCATCAAATAGAACATGTATGTTAGTGAATCATGTAACACAGAAATACTCATGACTGTTATATTTAAATTTCAAATATAAATAGATATGCTCACTATATCCAATGCAGGAACTGTACTTCAGAAGAACACATTGTCCTCCCAACCATGAACCGCTCCACCTATTCCCCTCGAGCTGAGATTCATTTGCCAATGAATCAACAACCCCTGCTGATGCCTTCAATAAGTATTTAATATATTTCCTTCTTGATAATGTTTCTTTTAGCAACGTCTCACTTTTTGGACTTTTTCTTATCCACTTGCCTAGGTTTTTCCATAAAAGTTCATCTTTCTCTCCTGCGAAGCTTTTATGCTTTTCCGCGTTTAGCATCTTTATCTAGCGAAACAACTTAATGAGTCTTTTCCTCCCATCCATTAATATTATCTAAAATTTCCTCTAGAATTCTTAGCATGATAGCATGATGAGCATCTGATTTCTAGGTGTCTCATTCTCAAGTACATACATCCCATTTATTTATTAATAAATATTCATTTACATATTTATTCCAATATTTTTTCCCATGGCTTTCCCGCCATTTTATCTAATACAACTCAGTTAAATCAAAACAATACTATAACAACAAAGGGATATTATAATACTTGAGTAGAAGGGTTTGTTATACCCCTACATTCCTAAATAGGGAGAGTATTTTGAAAAAAGAAATGCACGAGAAGATAAAAACCAGACTGAAATATCTAGAAATCCTAGTACTGAGAATCAAAGAGGAGTAGCTGAGAAGAGATTTTTACTTGGATGAAACTTCTAGATCCATCAGAAGCTTTGATATTATGTCATTGAGGGTTTATTTGGATAAAAATGTTCATAATCACAAATATGTAAAGGAGATTTCAAAGGAAAACCCTTAATTAAATAAAATCTAGAAGTAACAATGTAAATTAGGCATGTCGAAAGAGAGCAATAGAGAAAGGAAACTAAGGTTTAGGATTTATTAGATGGTTATATAAATTCAGTGTTCACAGTGAGTTCGATGTTGAGCTAGGATAACTATGCTTTACTTGATAAGGATAACTCTACTTTACTTGATAAAACCCTCGTACTGAAATGATAAAAAAAAATTACAAATAAAGTCATAAACCTTCAACCAAAATTCTAGAAGAAGCACCCAAAAAAAAATTGTGTTACTTGAACACCAAAATTTGTGAGGGTGAATCCATTTTCCATGTGTCATAAGTTTGAATTTGTTCGAGTGTAGTGTTCCTAAAGTTCTAAGATATTTTAACCTTGAACTGATCATTTTATCTGCAAAGTAAAACTTTGACAAAAATCTCTAAAGGGGAAAGTATGCTCATGGGGTATTACTCAAGAGAGTGGCTCTTTAATACCCTAAAGTAAAAATATAAAACCACAAATGAATTCATAGCCAGTAAAAAGTATTCCAGAAGCTCTCGAAGTACCGAGAAGAAACATGAATGATTTATCAATTGGATTAAAATAAAATTTTGTATTTAAATCCTAAGAATAGAATGTTAATCAAAGTTTACAATGTCAATGTTAATGTACATTAATTGTACAAATCATATTAGGCATCAGAGAAATATGTAACCTTACCTTCCGGCTTGCAGCTCAAGGCACAACCAAATGGTAAGGCTGGAGTGAAACCAATCTCTTTGTCAAAATAAAAACTAGAAAGTTGAATAACTATATCCAAACCCTAACCCATCAACAAAAAACTCTTTGTCCGTAGAGGACAAGAAAAGATGTCGAACTCAAAAATCTAGAGAGTAGTCCTTCAATATGGTATGAAACAAAAATTGTCAACACCGTTGAAAAACACCATGGTCCATCTAAATTATCCATCTCTAACCCCATCGCATGGATCAGTTAGGTAGATGTTGTAAGTCTTAGACGTGGCGTACGACCTACATAACATGAATCCCAAGCGTGACTCAAAGGATGAATCCATGGTGTTGTGGTAGCATGTTTCGCTACGAACCAGAAGTTTGTGGGTTCAATGTGCATCGCTTGTCTTAAATCCCACATTTCTATTTACACAATGTAAACACTTTTAGCTCCCTTAATGAACACCGATGATTTGGGAACCATCTGCCACCCATTCCAAAAATTACGGAAACCATCTACTGTTGATTAATTTCTTCTTGGGAGCTCTTGGAGTGGTCCATTACAATTACTCCCTGTACAGTTCTCTACCATATTCTGTGGAACACTTGACACATAGCCAACAAAAGCTTGATGGAAGCTTGGCTATAAATACTTATGTTTGGTCCCCAAGCTAACTAAATCAACTCCTTTAGCCTTACACCATCAAATGAAAGTGAGCAGAGCTTGGAAGTGCCAACAAGTCCAAATTGGGGCAGAACATTATTTCACGGTTTTGATAAGTCATCCGCACATTTCTCTCATTTCGCAGGATCATTCTCGCATCCTTCTTGCCACAGTTGATCAAAAAAAGTCCATAGGTCATGCGCAGCAAATGGGCAGAATAAATTTTCAAGGAAGCTTTGTGTTTTGACAATCGATCACCATTTCCATCTTCTACCTGAAGAAACAAAACCAAGGAACCTGGAATATCTTGAACAGGCCGTCGAATCGGTTGCTTTGAGCAGTTTTCAAATGCTGCTGAAATCTTTTTGGAAGCTTTGAAATACAAAGCTGAAAGTAGCATTCGTTTTAGAAATCAGAGACCAAGCCATCTTAAAGACCTCTTTGTAGTTTCGATCAAGCTTACTAGGGTCTCGTCTACTCGGAAGAGTTTCCAACAGAAAACAAAAGGGAAGTGGATTGCCTCAAGCATAGAGGAGAGTCTATTATCGGAGTGTGAGTAGCATGAATGGCCAGAGGTATGATTTATTCGGTATTAAAGCTTTTTAATTCTTTGAAGTGTTTATTCTGCATTATAGAATCGTTATTTTGCTGACATTTGGTATAAGAGCCTTTGTTTTAGCTCTGCCTTGGTGTTTATAGACATTCTCTGTCCAGGTCAATGCCATATTTGAGAATTTTCTAAATTAAGGCATTTATTTGGAAATATGTCTAATTTTTGCTCAATTTTTATGTCTAATTGTTGTGCAAATTTATAACTATGCTCATATTTAATTTGCATGAATTGATTATTTCTGCTCTAATTAATACATGCTATTTTGGATGAGTATATGAGACCCATCGTTGAATGTTATGCATTAATATTATAGTTTTATTTATGTAATTTATAATTATTCTCATATCAAGTTAATTTTTATGCATAAAAGAAATAATGTCTAGTGATCCATATAATTTTTAATTGATTAAGAGAATAGCCACATCATCTCTAATTAAATAATATTATATATTATGATTGATTAGGATCACATAAAGAATATTTAGACATTAATTGTAATTAATTATACTAAATATAATAAATTTTATCCCACGGGAATTTTTATTATATTTATATAATTAATTAGGATAAAATATTAAATTATTCATAACTTACCCACAGGGATTATGAATTAATAATTTTATCATAAAGTTCAAATCTAAGATAGAATTTATATCAAATTATAATCATAATATATCTTTTAGAATTATGAATTAAGTGAATAATTTGATAAATTCTATCATAAAGAATAATTGAATCTGCGTCAATTGAAAATTTAGTCCACGGACAATTTTTATGTCATTAGATTCAATTTTAAGCATGATTTACATTGGTAAAGCATGAAGTTTTATTTAGGCCTCAATTTTAACATAAACATGTAATCTTTAATTTTATGCAGTTGTAGAACCTGCAAATTTCTCTGATATTCGTTGTCATATCCCTGAACTTAAGGAAGATAACTATAAGTTCTGGAAGGAGAGAGTTCTCCTTCATTTGGGGTGGATGGACATAGACTATGCTATTAGGAAAGATGAACCACCGGCACTCACTAATACCAGCACTGCAACAAACATCATGCTTTATGAACAATGAGAGCGATCTAATCACCTAAGCATGATGTTCATTAAGACTAAAATTTCAGCTGGTATTCGTGGTTCTGTTGATCATCATGAAAAGGTCCGAGACTTGTTGAAAGCCATTGATGATCAATTCATCACTTCAGACAAGGCACTAGCAAGCACCCTAATCATGAAGTTCTCATCCCTAAGGCTCACCAGTCTGAAAGGTGTACGTGAGCACATCATGCAAATTAGGGACACTATGGCTCCATTGAAGAAACTCGAGGTTGAAATATCGGAGTCCTTCCTAGTGCACTACATCCTGAACACCCTTCCGCACCAATACGGACCCTTCAAAATCTCATACAACACACATAAGGATAAATGGTCAATTAATGAACTCATGACCATGTGTGTTCAAGAGGAAGGGAGATTGGTGTTGGAACTAGGACAAAGTGCAATGCTGGCAACGCGAGGAAAGGGAAAATCTCAAGCCAATCAGAAAGGGAAAGGTAAAGTACCTCCCCAAGCCGATATCAAGAAGGATTCCAAGTGTTTCTTCTGTAAAAAGAAGGGACACATGAAGAAGGATGGCACCAAATTTCATAAATGGCTTGCGGACAAAGGTAATTCAATCTCATTTGTTTGTTATGAATCTAATATGGTTAATGTCAATATTAACACCTAGTAGATTGATTCTAGATTAACAATTCACATTTTGAATTCCTTGCAGGGTTTGCAAAACCTAAGGAAGCCAGTGGGAAGTAAGCAAAGCATCTTATCAGGAAACTTGATGGGCTCGCATGTGGAAGCTATAGGAACATGTTATTTAACTTTAAGTAGTGGCTTTGTTTTAGAAATAGAAAAGACCTTTTATGGTCCAAGTTTTTCTAGAAACTTGATTTCAGTTACAAGACTTGTACATTTTGGATATTCCTTTAACATTTCAAAAACATCCTTCATTTTATTTTATCAATCTAATTTTGTTGGGAATGGTATTTTGTCTAATGGTCTTTACTGCATTAATTCACAAAACAATGTCACTTATGATTCAATGCATGTTCACACTGACACTAAAATATGTGTTATTAATGAAGATTCCTCTAAATTATGGCACCGGAGATTAGGTCATATCTCCATAGAAAAAATTAAAAGATTAGTAAATGAAGGGGTACTTAATACTCTGGATTTTACTAATTTTGAGACTTGTGTGGACTGCATAAAGGGAAAGCAGACCAATAAGTCAAAGAAAGGTGCTAATAGGAGTTCAGACATATTAGAGATCATTCATACTAATATATGTAGTCCAGACATGGACTCACATGGTTAGAGATACTTCATCTCTTTTACAGATGATTACTCATGATATATGTATCTCTACATGCTTCATAAAAAGAACGAAGCATTAGATGCCTTTAAGATCTCTAAGGCTGAAGTAGAGAAAGAATACAACAAGCAAATTAAGATTGTGAGATCAGATAGAGGTGGAGAATATTACGGTAGATACACAGAAGATGGACAAGCACCTGGGCCATTCGCAAAATTTCTTCAAGAGCATGGGATTGTTGCCCAATACACCATGCCTGGTTCACCTGACTAGAACGATGTAACAGAAAGAAGAAACCGAACATTATTGGACATGGTGCGGAGTATGCTTAGCAGCTCCAATCTTCCTAAATCCTTGTGGACTGAAGCACTTAAGACGGAAGTGTATATATTAAACAGGGTTCCAACCAAGGCTATTCCTAAACCTCCATTTGAATTATGGAAAGGTTGGAAATCGAGTTTGTGACATATGCGTGTTTGGGGATGCCTATCTGAAGTGAGAATATATAATCCGCAAGAGAAGAAGCTGGACCCAAGGACCATTAGTGGGTATTTCATTGGATATGCTAAAAGGTTTAAAGGTTACATATTTTCTTATCCATCTCACAGCACTAGGATTGTGGAATCAAGAAATGCAAATTTTCTTGAAAATGACTCGATCAGTGGGAGCGATCAAACCAGGAACATAGTTTCTGAGAAGTATCATTAAGAATCCCAACCTTCCACCTCAAGTGATAGATTGGTTATTGTTCACAACACCCCTCGAGTACAAACTGGTGTTGAACAACCAATTGTTGAAGTTCCACAAGCTGCTGACGACATTCTAGTAGATGAGGTAGTTCAAGAGTTTCCAAGAACTTTTGAACAACGAGTTTAACCACATACTTCTAAGGAAGATGATGGTACAACATTACGAAGATCTATTAGACCAAAGAGATCAACAATTCTTGATGATTATGTTATGTGTCTACAAGAATCTGACTACAACATTGGAGCCGAAAATGATCCCGACTCCTTTTCACAAGCCATGACTTGCAAAGAATCATAATTATGGTACGATGCCATGAAGGAAGAGATGAATACGATAAAGAGTAACAAAATCTGGGATCTTGTTGATTTGCCTAATGGTGCAAAAGCCATTGGATGTAAATGGGTGTTTAAGACAAAGAAAGACTTATTGGGCAACATTGAGAGATACAAGGCAAGACTTGTCGCTAAGGGATTCACTCAGAAAGAAGGAATCGATTACATGAAAACTTTATCTCCTGTATTTAAGAAAGATTCCTTGCACGTTATTATGGCATTAGTAGCCCATTTTGAATTGGAGTTGCAACAAATGGATGTGAAAACGACATTTCTCAATGGAGATCTAGAGGAGGAGGTTTACATGAAACAAGTTGAAAGATTCCCCTCTAGTGATGGTGCGCAGTTGGTTTTCAAGCTCAAGAAATCATTATACGGTTTAAAACAAGCATCCCGCCAATGGTATTTGAAATTCCATAATGAAATTTCTTCATTTGGTTTTGTAGAAAACATTATGGATCAATGTATATACCTGAAAGTCAGTGGGAGCAAAATATGTTTTCTTGTTTTATATATGAATGACATTTTGCTAGCAACCAATGATAAGGGTTTGTTGCATGAGGTGAAACAATTCCTCTCTAAAAATTTCGATATGAACGATATGGGTGAGGCATCTTATGTCATTGACATTAAGATCCATAGAGACATATTTCAAGGCATCTTGGGTCTGTCTCAGGACGCCTATATTAATAAAATTTTAGAGAGATTTCGGATGAAGGATGGTTCACCAAGTGTAGCTCCCATTGTGAAGGGTGATAGGTTCAATATGAACCAATGCCCGAAGAATGACTTTGAAAGGGAACAAATAAAGAACATTCCATATGCTTCTGCTGTCGAAAGCCTAATGTATGCTCAGGTCTACACAAGACCTAACATTGCATTTGTTATGGGAATGTTGGGATGATATCAAAGTGATCCAGGTTTAGACCACTGGAGAGCTACAAAGAAAGTAATGAGGTACCTTCAAGGAACCAAAAACTACATGCTTATGTATAGACGGATGGACAATTTGGAAGTAATTGGCTACTCAGATTTTGACTTCGCTGGATGTGTTGATTCATGCAAATCAACATTAGGATACATTTTTATGACGACCGGTGGAGCTGTATCATGGAGGAGTGCCAAGCAGACCTTGATTACCACTTCCACTATGGAAGCCGAGTTCGTCTCTTGTTTTGAGGCTACTTTACATGGTGTATGGCTTAAGAGTTTCATTTTTGGGCTTAGAATTATGGATTCTATCTCTAAGCCATTGAGAATGTATTGCGACAATTTAGTTGTTGTTTTTATGGCTAAAAACAACAAAAGTGGGAGTCGAAATAAACACATTGACATTAAGTATTTAGCTATAATGGAACGTGTTAAAGAAAATAAAGTGGTCATTGAGCACGACAACACTGAGTTGATGATCTTTGACCCTTTGACTAAGGGCATGCCACTTTTGAAATTCAAGGATCATGTAATGAATATGGGACTTGGTTCCATTATGTAGTTTCTCATTGTATGGACAATGTTATTTTAATGAAATTATTAATTATTGTGATGTTTTCCTCATACTTATGTGCACCTTAATTTGATTTGAGAGAATTCATCTGTGTAGGACCAAGAATAAAAATAAGGTTTATTCATTAAGAAATTGTTGCCACATAGATTATAATAGCAATAAATACATAGTAATACATGGAAGATAATACTCGTCATTAGAGGACTTATCACCATGATTCATGTATCTATTACTTAGTATAGATTATCAATGGGTTTTAAGATGAGACATTAGATTGGAAGTATGGACCAAGTGGGAGAATTTTAGCTCCCTTTATGGCTCCCTTAACGGCTGCTGATGATTTGGAAACCATCTGCTGCCCATTCCAAAAATTACAGAAACCATCTGCTATTGATTAATTTCTTGTTGGGAGCTCCTGGAGTGGCCCATTACTCCCTCTATAGTTCTCTACCATATTTTGTGGAACACTTGACACATAGCCAACAAAAGCTTGATGGAAGCTTGACAATAAATACTTTTGTTTGGTCTCCAAACTCACTAACTCAACCCCTTCAACCTTACACCATCAAATGAGAGTGAGCAGAGCTTGGAAGTGCCAACAGGTCCAAATTGGGGCAGAACGTTATTTCACGGTTCTGATAAGTCATCCACACGTTTCTCGCATTTCGTAGGATCATTCTCGTGGCCTTCTTGCCACGGTTGATCAGGAAAATTCCATAGGTCATCAGCAACAAATGGGAGGAATAAATTTTCAAGGAAGCTTTGTGTTTTGACAATCGATCGCCATTTCCATTTTTTGCCTGAAGAAACAAAACCAAGGAGCCTGGAATATCTTGAACAGACTGTCGAATCGGTTGCTTTGAGTAGTTTTCAGATGCCGCTGAAATCTTTTCGGAAGCTTTGAAATACAAAGCTGAAAGTAGCATTCGTTTTATAAATCAGAGACCAAGCGTCTGAAAGACCTCTTTGTAGTTTCGATCAAGTTTACTAGGGTTTCGTCTACTCAGAAGAGTTTCCAACGGAAAAGAAAAGGGAAGTGGACTGCCTCAAGCATAGAGGAAAGTCTGGTATCGGAGTGTGAGTAACATCAATGGTCGGAGGTATGATTTATTGGGTATTAAAGTTTCTTGATTCTTTTAAGTATTTATCTTGCGTTATAGAATCATTATTTCGCTGACAAACACTAATCAATGTAACTAGACTTTGTACCATGTAAAGGAATTATATGGATCAAGATTGGTGGAAAAACAGTTGATGTGAGTCACGTTGACACATATGTCATAAGTTCAAGTAACCGTACCCCCACCATATTTTTATATCCTCAAAGTCAAAGTCAAACTATATCACATGTATTTCTTGTTTTTTAAAATCAACATTTCAATATATGAATCTATTCAACACTCTAAAATAACTTCTCGAATTTTGAAAATTTATCAATTTAAGTTTTTTTCTCTTAAAAATTACTATTATATTTAGACAAAATTAACCAAAAATAGTGTCACGAAAAGATTCATTTCATGTATTAGCTAAGCTAAACAATTTTTAAATGCCATATATCAATTTTCTATTAAAAATTAAGTGAATTACACATCTTTCCCCTATTACTTGTTTTAAGAAGTAAATGTTTTTTTCCATTTAATTACTCTTTTTCTTTGGGTTTGAAATATTTTATTGTAGTTAATCACCGATTTTTCTATTTTGCAGTAGGGATTCCTCAATTTTAATTTAATTATCACTAATTATTATGTGGATGGAAGGGATTTAACTTTTATGGAATATTTGAAAATATTCTTAGGAGTGTACACAAATCAAAGATGAACATTTATCTCGAAAGTAGTTATGTTATTTTTTCACATTTAATTAAATTAATTAACTAAGAAAAACATCATATGAAAAAGTGTCATATGAATTGGCTTATGCTTTTTTGGGCATGTGGTATTGATAAACCATCGTATTGTAGAAATAGATAGAGAATCTGCATATTAAAGTTGGGGTAAGGAATGAAATCTTATTACATGTTTTTAAAATTACATATGTTTAACTCACCAATTAATTTGTTTTATAAATAACAACAACAATAATAATAAAGTTATAATTTAGTTAATTTTTTTTATTTTTATAATTATGGTATATCTATTTTGTAGAGATTTAACCTCAATGAATATATCATAATATTTGTATTAATACATCCAATTCAAGGGTTAAGATTTATCTCTAGGTTAGTTATGATTTGTAGTTAATTTATCTCAAATTAAGTGGTTAAAAAAATGTCATATCAACATGTGTCTTATTGTTCTTGTGGCATTGTTAAGAGATGTTATCGATTTGTGCTATTGTGACAAACACTATTTACAACTTAAAAATTTCCATTATAAACTCAGGGTGAATATCCATGGTTTAGAATATCGTTATATGTTTTTAAAAATGTATATATGTTTAACCCATATATTAATTATTTTTCTAATTAATCATAATAAGCAACCTAGATTCATCTTAACTCATGATATATCAAGCTCTAAGAGGGATCAAATCTCTCAAGGTGCAAACCTCTTTTTTGAATGCAAAATTTGATGGAAGGTTTGCACCTTGAGAGATTGGATCCCTCATGGTGGTTGATAGATCCAAAATTATGATGGATCCACACTAGTTTAATTATTACCAATTAAAAATTCTAATGAATATTTTTGTTTTATTATCTCAAATTTTATTTTATTTAATTTGACCAAGTCAAAATTTTTACATTAAATAAATATAATTGTTGGAAATCAAGAAATGTTGAGAAAAGAAGAAGAGAGGGTGAATCAATATTCAATTTATTTTAGTTATGCAAATAATTATAGAATTATATGCATAGAACGACCAACAAAACACCATTCATATACCAAAGTACACAAATATTTTAACTAAAACCCTTAAAAATCATAATATATATATGATGTAAATAAAAAAAATAAACTTTAATTACATCAATTTTATGAGTACCCACTCACATAAGACACAAAACCAAACCTGTTAGATCAACCAGTACGAACTTGCTAGAGATACCAATCTCTGATCTATTTGTTATAAAATTATCAAACTCATACCTCTGAGAAATCTTTGCGATTGATTAAATAATTTCATCATTGCCTTTTAAAGCTTCCTTTGTTTCTACAATTGTCCTCTGCCTCTACAATCTCTATTTGGTTCTACAAGCACTTTCTCAGTCTGCACAACACCACACTTCTGCAACAATATGACTTACTCGTTCACAAGAACAACTGCTATTGATGCACACTGAAACTCACATCATACACTCATACCCTTTCTCAGCACATAATCAATACCTATGCTTAAACTCTCTCAACACTCACAGAAAAAAGCCCACTCGGTGTCACATAGGTCGAGGAGAGTCTGCATTGAAACACATGCAGCTCGAGGAAGACCATCGATACACATTTAGGCTAAAGAATGGTCTTCATTAAATCATGCACAACTTGAGAAATGTCTTCATAAATTCCTTGATCGCTCGAGGAGAAGCTTCCATTAACGAGCACAATCAGCTCCTACAGATCTGCCCTCGATTTCTCAGCATTAAGTTTTATTGTTTGATACAGTTGGTCATGGCCCTCCTTCGGGAAAAAAATGTTTTCCCAACCGCCACTTAATAGAAATTTGGTGTTTACAATGCAAAATTTGAAGCCTCTGCGTGCCATTAAATTTTCGGCTCTTGGCGCAAACAACTTGGTATCGGGATCAACGACTGAGTCACAGCATAGTCTCCAAGTCCATTTCAAAGTTTCAAACCCTGACTGTGGCGGTGCGTAGGCTGTCAACTCACAACATAATTATCGTCAACAATCTTCCATCTACCAGAGTCTATTTATCATGTCATGCCCCCATCAACTCATCCAGATGGACACTCGCCTATAAAGCCTCGCATCGGGGAACGTGAAATTCTCTGTTCATAAACCAACGTATATGCATCTCTCGGGCGCCGTCAGCCATGGTTGATTACAAAACAAAACCTCTACAAACCTTTTTATTAAACTTATGCAGTGTAGTGACATGTCATGTTACATCATCACACTGCTATGTTTCATTCGGTGAGTGGTGCCATCGGTCATTTGGATTTGGTCAATTTGACCTCCGAAACTATATGCCACAATGTTACCTTTTAGTGGTGCCATGTCATCACATTGGCCCAATTATCACCACCTGCACTCCCGTCACTAACTTGATCATCCTGCCACATCATTCTTTTGTACCGAGGGTGGGATCCGAATCTGGTTGTTATTTGTGAACTCTCGTTTTGGACTCTCAAAAGTCCTGAACGACCTAATATGCCGAGATATTCTTCAAGTTTGGAATACTCACAAGTCCAGATTGATCCAGATGTCGAGATCTTTTGACACCACATAAGTCCCCAATTTCTCCTCAACTCCGTATATCATAGCTTTTGTGTGGAATTTTGACCGGCAAAAACCTGCAATACGAATCTGGTTCTCTTCTTCGGTTGAACCATTGAAGCTCCCAGTTGTCCCGAATATCAGGATAAGTTTGGAGTCCGGATCTTTTAGATACAAACAATTGTTTACACCCAGGATGGCCCAGATGTCAAGATATGCCCGGACGTCTATTGCTTAACCTAATTAGCCAACTTCAAAGTATTTTATCTCTTCAACCCTGTCGACTTTCTAAGTGCCATGTAGTATTGGAAATGTCTCTGAGAGTATTATCGAACTATGCACTTAGTAGAAACATCATTTGCAGTCAAAATTACATAGGAGATAGGCCCAAAACTCATGTCTTCAACAACCTCCAAGCTCTAAGGTACTCTCCATACAACAAAACACATCAGTAAGAAGAACACAAACAAATTTCCCTAAACATGTAGCCTCTTGGCATCAATGGCAAGGTTGTCATCAACCATAATCATTACACAATTCGCTCAACAATAACATAATATAAGATAACGTAATCTTATGACATTTCTTCTATGCTCATCTAGACAGCGTCCTATTGCAATAAAAAATACGTTTATATTCTATTGCCTCTTTATTTTTAATATATTTACATATTTCAAAATTAAGAATCTTTAAACAAACATCTTCTCATATAAAAAATTATAACATAATCTTATGACATTTCTTCTATGCTCATCTAGACAGCCTCTTATTGCAATAAAAAATACGTTTATATTCTATTGCCTCTTTATTATTAATATATTTATATATTTCAAAATTACGAATCTTTAAACAAACATTTTCATATCAAAAGTAAATATTAATATAAAATGCTTGATTGTTTTGTTGTCTGCGGAACCTTTTCTAAATGTGAATGTATTTAATAATTAATGATTTTTAATATTATATTAATATTTTAATTACAATTACACATAAAATTGAATAATAAATGTACTTTTACATATTTATGGTTACATAAAATTAGATAATAAATATTTATATATTTCAAAATTAAGAATTTCTAGTTTACTAGATCTTGGATAGATAGTGATCAGGGTGCTTTGTTAAGGCGTTCCTTGATATGAAGTCACAGGTTCAATTCTCTGCTTTTATCCCTGCAATATCTTGGACATGAGGAAGATTGTAGTCTTACCAAGCTTAAAAAAAAAAAAAAATTTCTTTAAACAAACATCTTCTCATATCAAAAATAAATATTAATATAAAATACTTGATTGTTTTGTTGTCTACCAAATCTTTTCTAAAAGTAAATGTATTTGACAATTAATGATTTTTTTAATATTATATTACTATTTTAATTACAATTACACATAAAATTAAATAATAAATGTACTTTTCATATTTATGGTTATTTTTATTTATGAATTATCTTGAGCTTGCCAGTTTACACATCATTTACTCTACTTCTTATAAATTAAGATTTTTTAATTCTAACTAATTAAGATATTAAATCTTATTATATTAATAAGAAAAAAATGACAATTAAATTAATTTAAAATAATGCACCAAAAGTGGTTATTAATAGTCTTTTAGTTATTCATAATCTATGGAAATAATTTATGGTGTAAAAAAACACTAAAAAAACATGAAAATAATCATTCTAAAATCACATTCCAAATTATATCACATCAAATTTTAATATGATTTTTTATATCTTTTTCCCATTATTATTAATTTCACACTTTAACAACCTTAAAAACAAAACCCTAGAATTTAATCACATTTACCAAAATTTAAGTCAACATAAATATAAACTTTGTTGATGAAAGCTTCTTTAGTCTTGTGTGATTTGTTGAACAACCCAACATTTATGGTGAACACTTCACCCATCTTCAAGGGTAGGAAGTAAACATATTAAGAAGAAGGCATGACAATAATATAGGGAGATTGAAAGAATTAACTGTTAGAGATAAATGTTATATAAATACTTATTTTGATTACAAATAAAGAGAACAAAAAATTAAATTCTATTATAATTCAAAGATTTGTTACTTGAATTAAGACATTCGAAATAAAAAATAAAAATAAATAAAAAGAAAAAATTAAAAATTAAAAATATGTTTTATTTTTTATTAGTCAAAATTCCAAAAAATATAGATAAGCATAAAAATTACTTTGTTAATTATATCACATATATATAAATCGCTAATTATAAGATTTAAAGTAAAATTATAGAGATAAATAAATCAAAATGGAATGAAATAGGGATACAATATATAATATGATTGGAGATAGTCAAAGGTCAAAAGAAATATTGAAAAATTAATTTCTAATGGTCGAGAATTCAAAAAAAGGGGGTGGGGAAATTATTATTATAGAAATATTGTTATTCTTTATAAAAGATATTTAATTTTAAGACACGGGTAATAATGTTTTTGAGTTGAAACATTGAGAAATAAATCAATTAGGAATGATAATGGATTATAATATATAAATCTTAAATTTAAAGAAGAGAGTCAAAAGGTTAAAAATTTTTGGATATTAGAAAGAAAATAGTCAAAAAGTTAAAAAATTTGGATATCAAAGGTGAAAAGAGAATTTTGATACGCCCATAGAATTAATATTACAGTTAGAAATACAATTGGTGAAAAAAAATTATAAAAATAATAATAGAATTAATATTATAGTTAGAAATAAAATTGATTAAAAAAAATATTTAAAAACAATAATACAATGATAAACGGAGAAAAAACCTAGGGAAAGTTAGAGTGAGAATTTCAATTAGAGAGAAAAGGTTAACATCACTCATTCCCCTCGCATTCATCCCATTTGTCTTGTAACATTCAAAGGCATACACATTGCACTTCTTCGTTTATAAAATATCAATAAAAAGAGGTATATGTTTTGGAAGATTTCATGCAATTCTTCTTTTATAAAATACTATTCCACTTTGTGAGGTAATGTTGTGAATAGGTACACATTGCTCTTAGATCGGGTGGTCAAACGTGATTATTTATATCGTTAATTTCGGCTTCTAATGCTATTTTATTTATGAATATGATAATGTGTGAGAAATATCATGAAGTTACTTCCAATATAATTAATTAGCGAAATTTATTATATGTATAGTTTTTAATTAAAATATATGTAAATGGTGAAATTTTTTAATATGCACAAAAAAAACATAGAATAGAAAATTTGGAGAAATGTTTATACAAAGATTTGATTTTTTTTATTTTTTAGTAAATTTTTAATTAAGTTGAATCTATGCTAATTCTTAATAATATTGTTTATATTATATAAATTTTACATTTATATATAAGTGTATTTTCACTTTTTATTTTACTAAAATTTTAATTTAATCTTTATGAAATATTAATTAAATATTTTTAATAATGATGAAGATAGAAGGTAAATATGTATCTTAAAGGTAATTATAATCTTTTTTTTAAGATATAATTAAAAAATGCTATGGTTTTTGGGCATGTGGTATTGATAACTGACCATATTGGTCCATGATATTGTAACAAAGCCTATATACAAGTGAATAATATCCATGATTAAGTGAGGATGAATATCCATGTTTAAAATCTTTTTAGATTGTAACTTTATCGTAATTATTAAGTTTTGTGTTTATTACTTAATTTTAAATATGATTGTAAAATCATTATTTTAATTTGTATGGTAAAATGGATCTAAAGATATAGCTACTATTATAGGATATATTTTTAATGTGAAATTTATATTATGATTTTATTTTATTTAAAAAAAAATTATTTGGTAATTTCATTAAAAAAATAAAATTACAATATAACATATTGGCTTTTATTGTTTTTAACCTTTTATTATTACTTGAACTAACATTTAAATGGTTACAATAATTTATGGATTCCACAACATTTCTTTTAATTTGAGCTCTTTATTACTTTTAACTTTTTATTATTTTTTACTTGAGTTTACATGTAAACGTTTGGAAATGTTTCTACCATATAAAATGAGCACAACAATTTTAAATTAATGTTATAATTTAGTTAAATTTTATGGTTTTATTTTTTATTTATTTATTTTGAGAATGTGAGATCTATTATAGAGTTCTTGTTTTGATGTTTATCATTTACTAATTCCTATGCCTATTTACCAACAAACTTGATATCGAAAAACTTGATATCGAAATAGCTTAGTTAACATAGATATTCAAATAATTTATTTAACTCATATATTACATACATTTAAAAATTAAAAATTAAAAAAAATATATACATTTTCTAAATTCTCAAAAGTGAATATAAGATTCATTAACTTTTAATTAGTTATAATACAAAATTATGTTATTTCATGTAGATATTTAAATATTTTTAGCAATACTCTTTTGTATTAAATTGTAATATCAAAAATATACTCTTTTATATTAAATTGTAATATCAAAAATAACAAGATACAATGAATATAAAAGTATTAATGTTTCCTAATACTTTTAATTAAAACTAATCATTAATATATATTGATTTTTAATTTTATTAAAATTATTAATATATATTGATTTTTAATTTTATTAAAATTAATATTTTATTTTTATTTTAAAATTATTTTATTTTTATTTAAAAATAAACTAATAAAACATGTGCCAACTAAAAATAAAACACCAAATAAATTACAAATATCTTTTAAACTATGATATAAAATACATCTTTCGGTGTAATTATAATGATGAATATGTAAACTATAAATTCTAAAAAAACATAATAGCAAAAATGCTAATACGTTGCCGTAAATCAAAGAAAATTATAAATAAATAAATCACTATTTCTATCAATTTCATATGAATACACGGCCGTCTTTTAATAATATTTGTATATCACCACACATGGTAAATTAGTGAACTAAGAGAAACGAAAGTATCAAATTCAAATATCATCCGCGGAAGAAACGACCTGAACTAAGAGAAACGAAAGTATCAAATTCAAATATCATCCGCGGAAGAAACGACCTGTAAAAACAAAAATAATTTCTCAACATCATTAACAAACAAGAGAGTCACTGTGGTAGCTGTAGTCCCGGTTGAGATTGAGAAACTCACTAAGTAGATCCATCTATCAATTATTCGTACATCACTAACTAACAAAGAAAGCCACTGTAAAAACAAAAATAATTTCTCAACATCACTCACAAACAAGAGAGTCACTGTGGTAGCGGTAGTCCCGGCTGAGATTGAAAAACTAACTAAGTAGACCCATCTATCAACTACTCGTACATCACTAACCAACAAAAAGTCGTACATCACTAACCAACAAAAAGAGCCACTGTGGTAGCGGTAGTCCCGGCTGAGATTGAGAAACTCACTAAGTGGGCCCATCTGTCAAGTACTCGTCCATAGTAAAATACATCAACATGTATGTTTACCGGATGTAATATGGTTCGAACAGACCCGCGTGCATGAATTACACTTTTATGAATTACACTTCTATATTTGTTTGACCCATTCCAACCAGTGATCAAATTTGAAGGGCAGGTCTTAATTTCATTTAGAAGGGCACATATTCAGATCGCACTTCTATAATGAAAAGCATAAAAAAAAGAGCAATTCAATTGACAACAGTAAATTATTTTCAATTTTTTTTTTAATTTTTTCACAGGGGAATGGTGGAACAACAAGCCCATGGATGTTGTGTATAAGGTAGGTCTGATATGAGCCGCAACTAATATATCGGATGCATTTACCATTAATGGATAAACAAGAGACCTATATTCCTGCTCCAGTTCATATAAGGATTAATTTTGTAGGAAATTTTTGTGACCAGAACGTTCAAGCAAATATACAGTCAACAGTGGGCGCTCTGGATGGATATCGTTGGGATCCATCTGGAACGCAGTATACAGTCAAAGCGGGACACCAATATCTCTGTGACAGTATATATCAGCAAGAACCCTGGAACAATTGGAAATTAGTATGGAAGGCAGAAGCTCCCCCTAAGGTTAAGTTTTTCATCTGGCTTCTCTTGAAAGGGAAAACTTTGACAACAGAGAATTTAAGAAAGAGAGGCATAATGGGCCCATCCAGATGCCCAAATTGTTGTAGGTCAGAAGAAACAATGCAGCATCTATTTATTGACTGCCCGGTAGCTGGCGAATGCTGGAAGGAAATGGCCTTACTCGGAGAAACACCATGGGAACCCCAGAACACAATTGCTGAAACCATCTATAAATGGAGAAGGAGTTGTCCGTGGAAGAAGAAAGGAAGTCAACTGGCACAAAGAGTATGGAACACCATACCTCTCACTCTTTTATGGCGCATCTGGCTAGCGCGAAATGGCAAAGTTTTTCAAGAAAAAGGATCCAGCACTAGGAAAATTTGTCACAAGGCCAAAATGCTGGCGCTGGAAACAATAACAAATCACACCAACCGTAAAGTTAGTGCAACCATTTACTGTGTTGAGGAGCGAAATTTCCTCAGCTATGTTTTGGAGAACACTCCCAGGGCCCAGGAAGCCAGCAGGACAGGGATCAAGGCGAAGGAAGTAAACAGTGCATGGAAGTTACGAGTGAAAGAGGAGGAACTGTCCAAATGGATGAGCAACTGCAACAAATTCTGCCTATTCTTCGATGGGGCTTCAAAGTCGAATCCAGGATTGGCAGGGGCAGGGGGCCTTATTTGCAATGCGAATGGTGAGCGAATCCTTTACTACGAATGGGGACTAGGGGAGAACTCAAATAATAAAGCCGAAGGACTTGCCCTGTATCAGGGTCTCATCCAACTAACCAAACTCGGGATAAAAAAAGCAGTCGTGTTTGGAGATTCTTCAATAATAATTAGGCTCATGGCGCACAGGAAGAGCACTCCCAACATTCTTCTTCAGCAAATAAACCGGAGAAACCAACTCCTTCATGAAGCAATGGAGGAGGTAAGCTACTATCACATACTCCGCAGTCTGAACAAGGAAGCGGACAAATTTGCCAACAGGGCATGCGAAAGGCCCGTTGGCAGTCTTTGCTGTAACTCCAGCGTGTCGTCCCATCCGCTACCATGACCGTTCCAGATACAGTCAACAGCTCTCTGCCCCAAACTGACAGCAGCAGAAGAATAGATCAGATAATATGTGCCGATGGTAGAGTAAAGCATGCGAAAAGGATTTTGCCCGGATTGGTTTATCGAAACCTGCCTAGAAAGGTGAATTGGCACAAGCTAACAGAAGAGGATCGTCCTTCCAAATCGAACCGCCATACTCAGCCAGATCTGCAACCGATTGCACATCAGGCCAACAGTGATTCCAAGCTGATCGATTTGATCTCTCCCCGCCTCCGAAAGCAGCAGCCCGACTCTATAAATTTACCCGAGAACAGATCAACACAGCGCATTAAGAATAGAAGCTTGTATGAGTATTGGTATAGCAGTGGGCACTCTGCCCAAATCAGCCAGTGCACTCCTTTCATAGAAGCAGCGGCACCCAGCTACACCTAGGCATTGAAGACTCGGGGATCAGTAGTAAGAGTAGCAAACAGAACGTGGTCGAAGACAAAGATGGCTAGATCAGAGGATTGTTGGCATTGTGCAGACCTCCAGGCTGAATTTGACGAACTGAGAGCGCAGCATCTTGCCATGGAAGACCAGGTTAAAAGCCTGGAGACAAGAATGGAGGACCAATTCAAGATTCTGAATGAGAAGTACAGAGCTGAAATCAACCTCTTTCTGCATCGAGTATCCTCACTTCATGAACAATTTAGAAACCTGGCCAACCGCTGCAGTCATGCAGAGGAATCAATCTCAATCCTCCAATATATGATGGATAAGAAGAACAAGGACGCCCCCAGCTCCTCCAGCGTCAAGCAGCCTGATCCAGACTCTCGCCCAGAAGAATCCACAGCCAGACAGATCAGTCATATTGAAATAGACTAAGTATGAAGTGTAAATGTAAATTTTGGTCTCTACAGTTTGTTAGGATCTACAGTAGCCTGGGAATACTTAGTGATAGAACTACTAAGGCAAGGGTCAAGGAAAGGATCTCTTTTGTAATTCGTTGGACCCAGAATAGCCAGAAAATACTGTATGTTTTTTGGAGAACTGACTCCTTCTTTTCAGCCATAATATAGCATCTGAAATTTGTCTAAAAAAAAAATATACAAGTAGCTCAATCAAATTTAAATTTATTGGATGAATGAAAAAATTCAGTAAAATTCTAAACAGGTTTAGGATTCAACAAAAGAGTGTACAAAGGTGTATATGTTTTTGGTATCTCCTTTTTTAATATGAAAACATACCAGGAATTGGGAATCCGCAAACAAATCAAATCCAGTATGTTAGGAAGCCTGTTGAATGCGCTCCTCTCCAAGCATAAATCGTGCTTAAACCTTGCTTGACAGGCGTTTGCTGAATGATGAATCTATGCTCCTCTCCAGCTTAAATCGTCGTCAAACCTTGCTTTGGGCAGCCTTCAGGCACAACCCAGTGAAATTACAGACCTAATACATGGCCCATATTGACATCTAGTCGCTCTCAATTGAAACTACCAAATGTAATGGTATCAAAGGGTAATTGTGACATAATAATTAATAAGAACTTCCATCATATGCACAATTAGAAAAAACAACTCAAAAAGAAACTGTTGTTTTTGAAATGGGAGCAACTCAGAAACTGCCAAATGTAATGGTATCAAAAGGTAATTGTGACATAATAATTAATAAGAACTTGCATCATATTCAGAATAAAAAAAAACAACTCAAAAGGAAACTGTTGTTTTTGAAATGGGAGTTTTTGAAATGGGATTTAAGTTTTAACATGAAAAGAAATTTACAAATTCAACATTCCTAAAATTCTAATTTAAGAAAAAATGAAATTTAAAAAAAAAGTTGACAATTTGACAACACTTCTTAAAAAATTTTAAGATATTATTCCAATTTTTTTTTTAAATGACAAAAATCATTTTTAAAATTTTTTTTGACTGGTAAAATTTTCTCCCTACTTCTCTGACATGCCAGAGACCCTTTGAAGGGCTCTGACGTGTTCAATTTTGATCCCTGATTCCAACCATACTCTTGGCTAGCCGCAGGCACCATCTGTCAAAAATTACACTATGTAATTAGTAAGGTAATATATGGTATTAAAGTTCAGAAAAATAGCGAAACCACCAAATTCAATGTAATGTTTTTGAGCTTATAGCTACTGTCATAAACTTCCAACAGTTTTCTCACACCGTAGACTTACTCATTGTGTCCGAGACATCACTGCCACTGTACAAAGTAGCATGCGCTGATTGCCAGCTACCATCGATTGCGTAAGCCGCACCAGCTATCCAGCACAAACAAAACACAGTTGCCAGTTGTAAAGGAGCCATTTCACTGCAAATTTCAAACACAGAAGAGCGATAAATGATAGAAGACTACGCGCAGTTATCTCACTTAAAAGAAATCAGAATTGATATCTGAGTTGATATCGATTGCAGAACATGAGATATCTCAAACCTTGCTGGGCTATCAACAGGATAAACCTGACAGACGACTGCGGCCCCTGGAATGACGACTGCGGCCCCTGGAATGAGAGAAATGCTAGAGCTTTATCACAGAAATATATTCGATTATTTCCTCAAATGACAGAAACTCAAGACAATTAAGCTATTAACGCAGAATGTTCTTGCAAACGAAACTTAAATTCTAATTTCTTTGGGGTAAATCTACCGCAGGCATATCTGTAGCCATGTGCATTCACCGCCTAGTACTTAGCTTTGGCTCTATCACGGAAGCGACAAGCACGACTACACGGGGAAGGACATGATATCAACGCTCTGGATGAGTGGCCAAGATGGGCCTATAAATTTATTTATAGAAAATTAATTATATTATATGAGGCTTGCATAATTTGACGCGTTGATGCACGTTTTAACATTGTAAACACTTGTTCGTATTTATACATCGCCACTATGAACACCCTCACACCCTCAATTTAATGTGGACAAAGAAGGTTGATGCCCCTGCCTCCTTTCCATCCAATCCCCAATACTCATTTTGTTCATGTCCCAATGTGGACATTTTAACAATTTCATTACAGTTCGAGATGCACCACGCGCCCTAATGCTCCAATAAATGTTACACATTGCAGTCTCAGGATCGACAAGACTTTTCCTTCCTCCTTCATGATCCAATAAATGTTACACATTGCAGTCTCAGGATCGACAAGACTTTTCCTTCCTCCTCCATGAATTATAGCAATCATGGCATAATTCCTAGGTTGATATATTGACTCTTTCAACTGAAGGATCGATGGGCTGAATAACATATGCATGGAGGAGTAGATGGCTAGTGTTTCATGAGGCCTGAGTTTGGAAGCTGGTCAGGTGAAGAATTAAGGGAGGAATTTGTACGAGTGGGAGCACAGCTAGATTTTGCAGTGTTTAGTGAGGAGGAAAAAATGAAGTTGAACAAGGGTGACCTGGTAGAGGTGTCCAGTGATGAAGAGGGGTACAGAGGGGCCTGGTTCTGTGCAAGTTTTGTGGAAAAGCAGGGGCAGGGTTCATAGTGGAGTACAGGGACCTTGTGAGCGATGAAGATGAGACAAAACAACTGAGGGAGAAAGTGGATAGCCGTCATATAAGGCCAAACCCACCAGAGCAGAGTACAGATAAGTATACTCTGTATGAGGAAGTTGATGCTTATGAGAATGATGGGTGGTGGGTGGGTGTGGTCACGAAGGTCCTTGACAATCAACAGTATATAATATACTTCTTGCAGACAAAAGAAGAGATGGTATTTAATCATGCCCAATTGTGGCCCCATCTCAAATTCATAGAAAACAAATGGGTTGAAGCGTCAAAGGTATGCACGGTACTTAGCTACTTTCACTTCCCTGTAATAGTTATTGTTTTTCTTAATGAATGGCAGGATTTTTGTCTTGGTCGTGGTCCTCAAATGGATAAAGTGCTTTTAAGTTTGTTGTTTTCCCATTGTTTTGTAACTATTCCGGAGTGCTTACATCTCATTTCTTTCATGGCTCAATGTTACCCTGTTCATATGTCTGACGATATTGTTAAATTTGTTTTGAACACATTAGACCTTGTTCCACGCTGACATACTTTTAGGTTTGTTGGTGGGATTTTAAGTTAACTATAGCATTTTGGGCCCCTTGTCAATCAGGATGCTGAGGTTCAGATGTTTTCCTCTATGTTGAGTTATTGGCACTATAGGCAGTGTAACAGATAGGATGTTGTTCACTGATATTTGAATATCATACAGGACATCAGTCTTGGGCCGGGGCATGGCTGAGTTTAATGAGTGTCAAAATACTTTATCTGCTATCTTAAATTTCCCACAGACCTTAAAGATCTTGAGAATACTAAATGAGGCATTTACCGTTGAGTTTTTGAGTAAGGTTTTCATGTTCACTGATATTTGAATATCATACAGGACATTAGTCTTGGGCCGGGCATGGCTGAGTTTAATGAGTGTCAAAATGCTTTATCTGCTATCTTAAATTTCCCAGAGACCTTAAAGATCTTGAGAATACTAAATGAGGCATTTACCATTGAGTTTTTGAGTAAGGTTTTCATGTTCAATATCATTAATATCGCCTGCAGTAAATAGAAACAGTTAAAGAAAAAAAATATATGCATTTAAAGCAGAGGAAATTAAAGAACGAAATGGATGCATTTCTCGTTGAGTTTTTGATTAAGGTTTTGGTAAGTTCACCTTGAAGCCACGGTGCTAAATTTATGCTTTAAAAGGTTTTGAAGCATTTTGTTCTCTATCGGTCACAATTAACAGGTTCTCCATGATCCTCTGTAGGTAGATCCCTTGCAGCTAGCGGAATAACATAAAATAACAAGTAAGGTACTTCTCCAGAGTTAGCTGCATCTGAAGTTTGCCCAAATACATAAAGATAGTCTGATACATACCAGGTCTGTCAGGTCGCAAACTACAATGCCACTGCCTTTCTCTGGTGAAACTAGCTATGAACTACATCGAAAGGATAGAATTGAAATCTTGCAGACTGAAGCGTGTAGATAAAAAAGCACGTCCAAAGACTGGAATTGAAATCTTGCAGACTGAAGCGTGTAGATAAAAAAGCACGTCCAAAGACTGGAATTGAAATCTTGCAGACTCTTTTGGGCAGGCGGCAACAAAATAGTGAAGGAGTGGCCCTAGTTTCTGCTTGAGCCTTCTGCACCGACTATCTTTTACCATACCAGAGTTGCATGCTAATAGCCATATGGAAGGGGCCTTGCATGCTAATAGCCATGTGGAAGGGGCCTTGATATACATGTGGAAAGGACCTCGAAAGGGCCTCGAAGTATATTGGCTGTCTGAACTTTGGATAAAATGGTATTGCCGCAATTTTCTTGCATCGGGCCACGTGAAGCTTCTAATAAGAGGTAGAATGCTTTCAGTGTTAAAACTTTGGATAAAATTTACGTGAATAAAATTGTTACGATAAAACTTTGGTTAAAATACAAGAAAACCGAAAAAAAACGGGTCAACTGATCAACTAATAGGCGGTCAAACGATCACTATAGTCCCTGCTATACGGAAGATAGGGACTAATAATAATACTAAAAGTGTGTCTGTATTTTATATATAATTATATTTTTTTAATTTAAAACTTTTGTTGCTGAAACTATTTAAAACTGTATCTCTATTTTATATATAATTATATTTTTTAATTTAAATATTTTTTAATAAACCAATTTAGTTGTTGAAACTATTTAATATTAAATTTTTTTAGGTGATTGAATTAATTTATATACTAAAAATATTAATTAATAAATTTAAATATTTAATTTAACTAGAATTTATATGGTTAAAATATTGAATTGCTTTTAAGTTGTGTGGTTGGGAGAAATAAGCAAGCAAATAAATTCTGGGTAATAGCTTTAAAGCTGTGAATACTTCTTTGAGAGGTAAAAGTGACATTGATAAAGAACATTTCAAAGGGAAAGAATACATAAATAGAGGTAGGAAGAGCAATAAGCAGCTAATCTATAAAACGGGAGAATATCTTATGAATGTAGGTAGAGTTATCATAATGAGGAGGTATTCTAGTCTCTGCTAATACCTCCTAATGAAAATAATAACATCCAATATCACGAGTTTTAATGTTAAGTCGAAATAGATTCATAAAGAGCAAAATTAAAAAAAAAACCCTACTATTGTCATGGTTTAGGAAAGTGAATTTTCCATTCAAACAATTCTACACATTTTAAAATGTATTTGGAAATATTGTTAAGCTATAGCCAATGGTTCCAATGGTGCCTCTAGAGGTATAGCTATGTTTTTCAACCCTAACAAGGTAACTCTTTGAAATTTTCTTTCCACTCATAAAACCATAACTTTCAGATTTCAACTTGTAAGATCTATAAATATGGGATAAAAAACAAATGTTTATTGTCTATGACAAGTTAGGTAAAAAAAAAGTGTTTCATAGAAATGGGATTTTAACCTTATGAAATTTCTTTAAGAGAAAAAAGGGGGAATTAGAAAGTTGGATGAGGAATCATAGCTCTTTATTGAGTTCTTACAAAATTTAAAACTTTTGTATCTTAAATCCTTCAATGTTCTCTTCACTTGGTATAATAGAAGTGGAGGAAGTGAAGGACCATCACAAGATTCATCATGACTTGATAGATACTTAGTCTTAGAAAACCTCCTACCCACATTAAGCTTTCCAGAAATTATCCTACCGTGTCATCGCTTTGATCACTGGCCCACACAATTATTCTTAGATTGGATAGGGATGCCAAAAAAGAAGCATTTTCCCTTTGAAGTATTCTTACTGAGACATAATCATTCAAAAATAATCTCGGAAGGTGTTAGAAGGAGGTAGACACCATAAAGAGAACCAATATATATAGATTCCAATGAAAGCTAAAATTCATAAAACAAAATCTCAAAGAAGGGAATATGGTACAATTTTGAAAGATACAAGAATAAAAGAGGAGGTTGGAAAGAGAAATGGAAAAAACGTATAGGAAATCATATAAAAGGAAACACCGAAGAACTAGAAAAGGGAAACAATCATTCAAATGCATCTTGAAGAAAAGTTAAAGAAAGAAGAAATAGTATGGAAGAAAAAGTCCATAATTCAATTATTAAAGGAGTTATTACGTACGTCAATGATACAACAAAGACAAAGAAATAGAATCATTATCCTTAGAAATGTAGAAAATCAAAAACTGGGAACCCATTAAGATATAGTCTCAAACTCAATCATTATTTATAAGACCTACTAGTAGAACCTATAAGAGCCAGAGGTCAAGAGATTAGGATAATAACTATACACGTACCAAATATAATAACACAAGAACAAAATTATATGCCTATGAGAGAGATCACTCCCTAAAATATAGAAAACATGTGATGGAAATCCCCAAGAACAAGCCCTGAAAGATTCACAGATGAGTTTTTTTCAAAATTATTGGAATATCACAAGGGAGGATGTGGTGAAAATAGAAAAAGACTTAAGGAAATCTTCAAACCTACTCACTGTTATATATTCCACCTACATGACCCTCATACCTAACAATTCTCAAGTTCAAATCTGCACTGACTTTAGACCTGGTGCTCTTTGCAAAGTCATTTACAAGATAATATCCTATGTAATTGCAAATAAAATTAAACCTATTATACTCTACATAATCCATAAAGAACAATTAGGTTATGTGAAGGGAAGATAGATTATTAATAGTATCAACACTTCAGATGAACACAATCATTCCCTCTCCTTTTTTAGAAGCCCATGCATGAATGTCAAAGTAGACATACCTAAAGGTTTTGAGAATATTAGATTGAAGTTTATATACATCATGCAGGAATCCTATGGATTCATTAATCCCTAGATTTCCTAGCTTGTGCAACTTATATCTAAAGAATTTTTCTTTATTCTGATCAATGGGTCAGCCTTGCTGAATTTATTTCCTTCTTGTTGAATCAAACATGGTGATCCCCTCTCTCCTTACATTTTCCTACTCATGGTGGAAACTTTAGGTGGATATCTTAGTCATGCTTCCTCTATTGGCTCCCGCAAAGGCCTCCCTGATAATCCATGTTCCACCCACCAAGAATTCATTCGCAATACCCTTCACATGGGTTAACCCACAATCAAAGAAGCATTGGAATTTTATATTGTCCTCTCTAAATTTGTAGGTGCCTTTGGAATTGACATCAATATTGCTAATTTTTGGTATTTTTCTTCAAGACTCCTTTAGCTATTCAGGTCAACATCTTTAGATCTCCAAGGATATAGTGCCACTCCCTTCCATCCAAATACCTCAATGTGTCTTTGGTCATAAATCTCCTCAAAATAAATTTTTTGCACGACCTTCTACAGAAATTAGGGCATAAGTTTTCATGTTGGACCATCAAATTCTTATATCTAGTCAAGAGGTTTATTATTTTTAAATCCATTCTTTATAACATTACTTTGTATCACATCTCTTCACTTGTTGCTCCTAAATCTATTCTACATAATATCCAATACGTTCGATGATCCTTCTTACTGAGCTCAGCCAAGCAAGAGATGAAATGGGACCTAGTTGAATGACTAATATCATCTAAACCAGAAAGAGAAGTAGGCTTGGGACTAAGGGATCTAGAAATTTTAAGCCAGGAAATGGGAGAAAAAATGTGGTGGAGATGGATTAAGAACTCAAGAGCTCTCTGGAGAAAACTATGGAAGAAGAAATATGTCCTATATACATTGATACGAATCAACTAATATGATTGCAAGGAAAATTATAAGGCTCCTATTTATGGAACCAAGCATGGAAAAAGAAGTATCTCATATAAAATCATAGTTGTTTGGGAAATTCAAGATGGGAACTTAGCAGTCTTTGGGAAGACTCCTGAAAGTAATGGCCAAAGATTGATTAGAGAGAATACCTAAGAGGCATAAAAACGTACCTACTATAATATGGAAGAAGTCTGGTAAAACAATATTGGATGCAATTATTAGGGAAAATTCAATGGGGACAATATGGAAGAAGAAAGAAATGGCCTGAAAACAACAACATAGACTCATATCAAATCCTAGAAAGGGAGTTAGCTCTAAGGAAAATCAAAACTCACACTAGGAATGCTATTCTCAAATGGGGGTACAACTATAAAAGTAACTTAAATATCAAAGAAGCCTACAACATTCTAGTAGGAAAAAAAAATTGAATGAGGAAAATAAATGGAAAAAATTATGGAAATCATAACTCTTGTTCAATGTGGGGCCTAATTATATTCCTGATTCATAGGCCTTTGTTTCAATTGGATGTATATGTAAGGAATGTTGTACACCCTGAAGCTAAAATAGATCTAAAAATTCCCTCTAAAATATTGTAATTTCGTAGTCAATCTGGGCTATTCATTAGGCAGATGATCTGATGGTATAAGTTGTGTTTAATCTAGGGTTTTTTTTTCCCTAGAAGGAAACCCCTCATTTTATATGAGAGAATTGTATTGTGGTTAAATGAGTGAGAAAGAGAGAGGACAGTGTGTGAGAGCACAGAGAAAATTACAATGGATCTACTGTAGGTTGTATCTTTTCATTTTGTTAGATAATATAAAGGAAGGACTAGTTGCTTCTTCATGGACGTAGCTAAAATTGGGTGAACCACGTGTATTTGGACCTCTCTTGTTTTATGTGTTATTTTTTTTTGTGTTTCCACAATATTTTATGTGTACCATTTCTTTGTAATATATATTTTTTAACAAATCTGACCCAAAATAGCAATTATCATCTAGATTCTCTTGTAAAACAAAACCCTAACATCTAGGTTTCAAAAAAGAGATTTTCAGGGTCCAACACGTTGTGACCTATGCTTCTCAAATATAGAAATTATGGAGCACCTTCTAAATGGGTGTTAATTTTCCTCGCAATTGTGGGACATATTAACAATATTTTTTAGTAAAAATGATAGAAAGACAACTAGCATACACTCCACACTTGAGGAATGGATATCAATAACCTTCAAAAACAAAATCATCAATAGATCCCAGAAACTCTTGTCAGGATTCATAGTATGGAGATATGGAAGGTGTCCAACAAAAAATTATTCAAGGAAAAATATGAGTAGATAAATAACATTTAGTAACCTCTAATAAAAATATCAAAGAAACAATCTCAGTCTCCCCTTAGACCACTCAGGATTTGGGAAGAGAATAAGAAGAATCAACTATTCTAAGCCTTCTAGGGTTGTAACAACCAATAATATTATATCAGCTACATGACCCCCTTTGTAGACAAACAAGCCCCCAGAAAAGGAAACCCCAACCAAATGGATTCATCAAAATAAAATTTCGTGGAGCTACCAAAGACAATATGAGGCTATCCAATTATGGAGGGGCATTTCAAAATGAACAAGGACAGATTCTTCATGTATATGCTAAAGCCCTAGTTAATGATACCAATAATGCAACCAAAATATACATTATTGACCAAGGAATAAGAATATCCAACCTCTTAAATATGAATAAACTTATAATAGAGGGGGATTCCAAGACAATCATCGCCATGATCAACAAATCCCACAATTCCTCTAGTCTTAACAAAGCCACAAACAATTGGATACTACTAGGCAAATTAGGAAAGATAGTCGAGCAATTAACAATAATCAATGAACTCATTCCCTAATATATCCTAAAGAGTCGCAAAAAAATTGCATAAAAGTTAGAAAATGCAATCTTGAACTACAAAGAGGAAGTTCTGGATTGAAACTAGAAGCAACTCACTTTCGAACAACTTAAGGAGACTTATAATATAATAGTTGAACATGACTCTGACCCACCTAGGGAGTGTGATGATGGTCTATCCAGCTCAGCCTCGAGATGAAAACGTGCAAGAGAAAAAAGGAGGGAACACTGCCTTCCACCTGGAATCCTACATGGTTACATCACCACCGAGTAAAGGGATGAGCATATGGAAATTTTATGGTTGTTGCTATGATGTAGAATTTTTTCATGTAGAGCTTGAGGGAAGGTATAACTGCATAAGGTTTCACATAGTGAGCAAAGAAGGTTGATCATTATGGAACTTAATAGAGTGCATAAGATTAATAATTCTAAGAGGTGGCGAGAAGGAAATTTCCTTGTGAGAAGATAATGCATCTACCTACTTATAAGCATCCAGCCATGGCGTGAGGAAAAAATAACAAGGTTTCTTCATTTAATAGAATTAAAATGAAGAAAATGTGGCCAGGGGCTCTAATATTGATAGTGAATTATGATTTCTTCAGCCCTCTATCTCTCTCATGAGAAACCTCCAACAATGCATTCAAAAATTACAAGTTTGGTGCCTCAATTCAACCCCTTTGTAATATCACCCCAATTTTGAATTCTCTCATTTCTAGTTCTCTTTCATTTGTATTTGGGTTTCTTTCCCCTCACTGGGCTTTCAAATTTTGGGTGATGTTATCTCATTATAGTCTCATCCCCTTTCCCCTATGTTTTCCTAATTATCCTCCCCCTTTAGTTTTAAACCTAACCTCCTTGTTTGTTATTCTGGTTGTCCATCTTTATCCAAGCATTTTCTTGTCAATTTCTTTCTTAATCTTAGGCTCTCAAGTCTCTTCCTTTCTCTCACTCTTCGCCCCCTCCTATTTTATCTCCTCCTATGTTTCTTTCTCTCTTTTTCCTATCTTAAGATCTACCCCTCCCCCTCTATGGAAAAACTACATTAAGCTGGGTCATCTCGCGGAGGTAGGAGGAAACAGTCTCATCTTCCTTGTTCACTGGACATCATCCCTCCCTCTATTTGAGGAGCTTATGCAGAGCTATAGATTAGAGAATATCTAGAAAGTTAAAGGGATATGATCTTTGTGTCTCTCTAAAGAGAAATATCTTATGTGAAAGAAAAAGTAAGACAATCTTAGATTAACATTCTTAGCACACATATGGACTAGGACACTAGAGATTGTATCCCAGACATTAGGAACTCTACCAAAGCTAGTGCCTCCTCCTACATGAAAAAATAATCTTATATTGTCATATAAAAACTCTAATGGGAAGTGTTCTCATAGACATGGCGAGTACTCAATAGGAAATCATCATATGCATGGAAGAAATCATGGTAAAATGCACCAAATTAACAAGAAAATCACACTCCTAACCAAAAGGATGAGAGAGATGCATCCGTCTACATCAAACTGATGGAGAGCCTTGGCCATCAAGCTGAAAGGGATCCCTTGCTCAATGAATGGATGCAAACCACAGTCTCGTACCAGAAGTTTAAGTTTCAACATTTTTGCTATAATTTCTAGTCTACTTTATATTTTCTACATAACACTATACAAATTTTATAGTATCATGCTCTCATATTATGAACTCTATGAAACATTTCAAATTTTTTAATTTATGCTATTGGTTTTGTTTCCCAAGCGGCAAAACATAAGGGAAAATCCCTAATGCATGCTCATATTTTTTATTCTAATATAAATAGTTCTTATTCTAAAAAGATTATAATTATTATTAATAAATAATGCACCCCAAACAAGTATACATTAAAAAAGAGTTAAAAAAATAATAAAAAACTTTTGCTAGTTAATCCGAGATATCACTAAAACTCTAAACATGTGTATTGAGTAGCCCTATCCGAGGGACTTCTAAGCTATCAAAATCAATGGATTGAGGAGCTATGACCCAGGGGCATCTAAGCCATCAAAATCAATTGATTGAGTAGTCATGACCTAGAGGCATCTAAACCATCAAAATCAACCAAGGATTTAATCAAACCTAAACCACACTAACCGTTAGCATGACTAAACTTTTTCCAACAAAATTTCAAACTCCCAACTTTTTCATCACAAAAACCCTTAAAAAACTAACCTATGATCATGTACTGTATGTCCTATAAACAATATTAAAAAATAATATTAATGAACAAAATAAAATTATTAATAAATAATATAAAAAAATTAATATACATTATTAAAAACAACATTCAAAAAATAATATTATAATAAATATTACGAAATTTATTAAAATTGAATATTATTGTACATAAAAAGAGAAGATACTTTTAGTTTCTAATCATTTTGAATACTTCAAATACGGCCATTTTTTTAATCTTGAATTTCTTTAACTTTAAAATTAATCTCCTTTTCTAAATTAATTAAAATAAAATATTTTTTTAATTAACAACGTCCATAATAGTTTTGACTAGAAAATAAAATATTTTTTTAATTAACAACGTCCATAATAGTTTTGACGAAAAACAATGGTACACACTACCAAGCCAATACCTCAATTAAAATATAATAATTTTTTATTAATGATGTGGCTAACAAACCCATTGGACTAATTTGTAATATCCAGCGCTGACGCGCATTAGGTGAAGTTTTTCCCGAGTTCCTGGACACAAATGCATGTGGGATTTTATTTTGAACAGCGTTATTTATTTACCCAAGGCATGTTAGGTCAATATCAATCGAGTGCGACTATCCAGACTACAGGTTAACTAATACCCCAATGATGTCATAAAAAAATACTTAAAATTGAGATTTAGTAATATTTTAACCGTGATAGGATGATAAATTATATTACTCTCTGTGAGATAACACCTCCATGGAGTTACATCTTGAAAGGTACAAGTCATGTCCAGAAATCTGAAACCCACCAATAAAAAATGTATGTTAATTGATAGGTTTTTTTTGCACATGGGATGTAAAACATTTCATTGTCAATTGCATGTCCAGAGTTAGAGGTCCTATATAGTTACCTATCATTTCCTTCCCTATCCTAATTTATCATAATAAAGTAAATCCCAAGTATCCTTATTTAGATTCCATTGCAACGCACGACCAAAATCATAATTTATCATAATATGGTACATCCCTGGTATCTTTATTTAGACTCCATTGTAGGGCACGACCAAAAATATTGAATTTAGAGATATTGACACGATATCCAGATCTTAGGTTATCGATAATGCATAAGACTAAGAAATTAAAATGTAAAAAATATCCAAAGAATTATATATATATAGTTCCAAGAACTATGGTTAATTATATTGGGAAATATCATATATTGTATTCGAATTGTCAACTTTAATATAGAGAAAATCGTGTAGTTGAAGCATCTATGATTAGTTATATTGATCAATATGATAAATATATTATATTTATTATATTATATTATATTTTAATTGCAAACTTTTATATGGAGAAAGGCATTCAATGCAAATTATATGGTCGATGTAGCCAATCAATATTCGTAGATTTTTTGTTTTAGTAATATAAATTATTTCAAAAGTTCATACAATTCATATTTTCAAAATTTAAATTATATTAAATTTGTCAATAACATCTCGAAACATGTGATAAGCACCTTAAAACAGAAAGGTCCTTAGCTTAATTAACACCCTTCCTTTATATAACAGAAAGGTTCTTAGCTTAATTAATACCCTTCCTTTATATAAGAAAGCTTCTTACCTTAATTGATACCCTTCCTTTATATAAGGCAAGTTAGATATTGTGCATCAACGTTGATGGGTTTAATATTAACTCGTATTTCTTTGGATAAGGAGAGGAGGAGTGATGCATACTCAATAATGGTATATTTATTTTTCCCGAGGAAAAATCCCAAACTACCACCTCGAAGTTGGGAATGAGCAAAGTCAGAAATAAAGATTATATTTCTTGGTACAGGGACTGTGAGACTAATGTGATTTAATGGATAATTAAGATTCATATAATTTTATAATATTTTAAAATATGGTTCAATTACTATATATATATATAATTTTAAAGAATATTTTTTCAATTTAAAAAAGAATAAAGTTAATTATAATGTTATGGATTTAAATATGTATAATCATTTTGAATTAGATTTAGATGTCATATTTGTAATATTTATAATTTTAAATAAGGTTATATATATATATATATATATATATATATATATATATATATATATATATAGCTATAAGAAATGTATTTTACAGAAGTGTTATTTTATTTTTAATTAAAAATATTATAAAATATTAACAATCCTAGTTTTATTATGTTATTTTAGTGAGGGGATAGAGTACAAGTATTCCACTTTAACCATAAATAAGATACTTCGATGTTCATGTGAACATAGTTTTATACTAAAAATAAAAAGAAAAGTAACATAATTTTATGTTAAAAATTATATATCAAAAATAACTTTTTATATTAACATATTTGAAGTAGTTTCACTATTCTATATTTTGACGCTTTTAAGTGTGCAATTTAGATAATTTAAGAGCTCAAGTTACTTTTCAAAGCAATCTATATATATATATATAAAGCATGGATCTAGGGAGGATTGATAGGAATCAAGTCTAAGGTGTAAACCTTTCTTAATTTTTTTTTGTACTTTAATAGATTTGTTCAATCTAGACATTTCATAGATCCTTCGTTGATATAGATCTATACTATACTAGTGTCTCTTAGATTGAAGAATAGATATTTACTTATCAAAAGGATAATTTCCATTGACTACTATTTATAAATGATGATGATGACTAATGTCCAATAGGAACAATATGGTCTATTTACTATTTATAAATATTAGCTTACTTATGATTTTTAATTAATGAAAACTCTATCATTTAAAATAAACCCCTCATAGGATAGGAGTTACAAGCATAAATAAAATTATCTCTATATATGAAAAAGTAAGAAAGTTTATAGGATCGAATCGGAGAATGGCCTCGATCATGCAAAGCTACTCAAAAACCCGTAGCAGGGATAGCAAGAAATTGATAGAGGACATCAATTTGTATGAACTCGGTGCAAGCAGGAACATTTCTCGCTAACGCACATTTAAGGTTAACTATGATTTTGACAAAAAGAAACACGCTCTGGAAATTATGGGGGAAATCGGTGGTTCTATGAAAGGGGTACTGTATCTTCTAGAACACCATCATTATAAGCTCGATTTGCATGATTTGTTGCAGATCGGGGACAAGAAGTCCTATTTCCTGCTCCCGGTTAGGAGTATTGTGAATCCCCTTGGCAGCGTACATGCAGGTGCTTATACTCCTCATGCATTGAACCCCGGTCCCATTGTTGAGACGGTAACGACAAAGACGAGACCTAGGGGGCCGAAAGGAGTCGGCGATGAGGAGGTTACAGTGCTTGTCGGCCAGGTGTTCCCCATCAGGCCTGATGGATCGAAAGGCCGATCGCAGAAAGGAATCAACTGCATGCTGGGAGATCTGGACGATGGAAAATCGTTTTTAAGAAATCTGTCGTCTCTTAACTAGAGCCCGAATGAGGACAACTATGAGCATACATCCGGGGTTTCACCTTCAGTAGGGCTCCGAATGAACATGAAATTGTTGTACTTGGAACCCTCAACAAAGGGGAAGAGACGATGAAATTTTCCTGCGTACCCAGAACAACTTTGCTTACTACCCTTTTGAACAAGCTCGATACTGTCAAAGATATCGATCTACTCATATACAGGCTAGCACGAAAGAGCTACATATATTCGAACATATATCCAAGAAGGGTTTCATCTATCAGCATTGAGGAATCCCTATTACCATCCCAATAGGTTGTAGGCAAGAAGGGGATAAGGAACACACACAGACCCAAGCAACAGGGCAATGTGGTTTCATCACTGCAGCTACAAGAAGAGTATCATGATCTGGAATGCATAGATCCTACAGCTTCAGTGCCCCAAATAGCAGATGGACCCTGGCCAAGAACAACAATGTCCAACAAGGACTCCGGTTAGGATCTGATAAAAATCTTTATCAGAACGCTGTAAGGAAGAATGATTTGCAAGCGAACCTAGAAGGGGAGGCTGATAAAAGATATAAAGTATGAAATACAAGCACATACAGGCATATCAGCAAACACGGAAAGCTTGATATATGTAGGACAAATTTTACAGGACCAATACATAGTGCAGGGCTATGGAATTGTGTCAGACTCAACCATCATCCTAAACATGACGCTGAGAGATGGAAGCTTTGGATCTAGCTCAAAGGGCACAAGTTCTTTCAAGGATGTAGTCAAAGGGAAGGGAGAAGCCAACACAACCACAAGATCTACCTGAACCCTACATTGTGGAGAAAAAAACGCAAACTCCAGTATTGACTATCTCTCTGCCTGAGGTAAATAAATTATAAATTGATTTTTATACAAGGGCTGTCATATGCAGATTCAATGGCTTTTGGCCCAAATCAGATGCATTACAAAAATGGATCTACTCCATATGGACAACAAATTGTGACATCCATTTATGCTCCAAAGGTTTTTTTATTGTCAAATTCGACACGGTTAAGGAAAGGGAATATGTCCTCCATGAGGGACCATGGTTCTAGGGCAATGCAGGACTCTTCATGATTCCCTGGTTCCCAGGTTTTGATGCCTCTACTATGGTGGTTTCCAAAATGCCTGTATGGGTCAGGATACACAACCTCCCGCTACACTTCTGGCTACCCAAAGTCTTTGAAGGAATGGGGAATGAGATAGGAAAATTCCTCAAGCTAGACGTGGAAAGAGTCACAAGAGGCATACATACCTTTGCCAGAATTTGTGTAGAGGTAGATCTTAGTCAAGGCTTACCTGACAGCATAATTCTGATCCATAACAACACACAGTGGAAACAACCACTAGATTATGAGAATACGGCATTCCAGTGTCGTGGCTGTCAACAAACAGGTCACCTTCTCAGTACCTACCCACAAGCCAAAAAAGACACCAGAAGAAATAAGAAACAATCACCAAAACTAAGAGGCTAGCAATGGACAGTGGATCCATATGAAATAGTAGAGGATGAGGAGGCAACAATCCCTCCACCAGATCCTGATGATGTCCCTGTTGAGGAGGAAGCTACGAAAAAAGAACACCCCATTCCCAAAGCGAACAATTAGACACACAAGGTGCAAAAAACTGAGGAATTTGTATCACACGATTTGATGGACTCCATGCTAAAGAAGATACCAGACACAACGGACACCAGTGGAGCCAAAAGACATCATTCTTCAGACCACTCCGATTCAGACAAGGATAATCCTCACCCTGTGGGGGACACTTCTCTCGTACTATTTTCGTCCTCACTGACTCAAGGGGAGTGGCAAAAGGTTGAGAAGAAAAAAGGGAGAAAAGCATATTTTTCTCCCCAAATGTACATTATTTTGTTCCGATTACTTTCTTTCTGGTTTTTCTTTTGACAACATTCTTTTGACCTACTTTTGAATATGCACTTCAGCATCTACAAGATGTAATTTTGTTATTATTAATAAAATTACGAATTTTCCTATGGGAAAAAAAAGAGAAGATAGGATTTCACTCCTAATCGATATCTCTAAATCTTAAACTATTAACATATTCCCTTACATGTAAGAAAACCAACTTTTAACCAAAAAAATCTATTTTAAATTATACTCGATAACCAATTTAAAGACATAAATATTATATATCTCATTTATATTAAATTATTTATTCTCAATATTCTATTAAATCTATAAAAATATCAATAATTGAGCCAAAAGGCTCATTCTACATCCCAGTGTGAAGGTAATGTATAAGTATGTTCATCCGTCTTAAAATAAAAACAAATACTCTCTAAAGAAAAAAATATGTTATGCATATTTAATTAATTGTCCATATGACCTAATATAATTTCATGTAATGTAATTAGAAGTATGTGTGTGTGTGTGTGTGTTATAATAGGATATTTGAACCTTACATTTTTCAAAAATATTTGAACAAGTGATATCAACTTTATATATATTTATATAGAGAAAAATGTTAAAATAACATATTTTAATGTTATATAGAATAAAATATCCAATTTGAATTGCCAATAAAATATTTTAATATGAATTAATATTAATATATACTTAAAAACATATTAATAATAAAAAACCAATTTAATGTATTCTCATAAAATAACTCAATACACATGTTATATAAACAACACAAAATAAATTTAAACTTGAAATTTAATCTCTCTCAACTCATATTAAATCTATAATTAAAATAAATTTATACTAATTGATAATAATTTATCAATTTCCTTGTATAACCTAATGTAACCTTACAACCTTACTCTTACCCTTACTCTTAATGTCATGTAGTAGTTACCATCATTCATTCAACGTGACCACCAAAAAAATGAACATAAAATTTCACGATATTAAAAGTATATGGATCGTAGCAAGTACGATGACTTTTGGGGACAATTCCTACCTAAGCCCTTTAGTGAGAATTAACAGGCGATTTATTCACATGGCCACATAAAACGGTGTTTTTCCGTGCTCAACATTTTTTTGGTGGAATACAATAATTTTCTTGATTCAATTTTAAGATTTATTTGATTTGGTGGGGTTAATACAACTAGAATGTTACAGTGGTAACCTTGTAAAATGGTGTTTTTCCGTGCTTAACATTTTTCCATGGGGAATAAGATACTTTGCTTGATTCAATTTTAAGATTTATTTGCTTGGGTGGCTTAATATAATTAGAATGTTATAGTGGTAACCTTGTGATGTAAGTCTCGCTGAATTTTTTTTTTCAACAATAATAAAATAAATATTTTTGTATTAATTTTAGATATAGTTAAATAATTAGAAGTAATTTTTTTATTGTGAAGTGTGAAAAGTGAAATTTTTATAGATTTTTTTGGTTAAATACTTCAATACAAAATTTAAATTAATTATTTGAATATTTATATTAATTAATTAATTTTAATATTAATTTCATATTTATAATATCTAAGACAAAGGGAAGAGAATTATTTTAATATTGATCATAATAAAATATTTTAATGTTTAAAGAAAACAAATAATTAAAAGTAAAGAAGTTAATTTTTCTAATAAGAAAAATAAGAAAAATGGGTATGCTTCATTTAATTTTTAATATCAAATTAATATGTAACATTTAAATAACAATAATAAATTTAATGTAATTCATAAATAAAATATTTTAATATGGTAGGTTAAGATATATTGACATGTATTTAAAAATATATTAATGTTAAAAATTATAAATATTTCAAATTATAAATTAAAATAGAGTTCATCCACATATTAATAATAAAAAAATATAAATATTTCAAAATTTTAAACTAAAATATAGTTGATAAAATTAATATTTTAATATACATGTGTAATTAATAATGTAATTAAATTTTATACAATAAATAAATAAATTAGTTTTTGGAAAAAAAAACAAATAAATAATAGAGACTTATTATTATTCTATAAAATATTGTTAAATGATCATATTCACATATAGACCTTTTCAAATTGTAATATACCTCATACACAATGTATTAAAAAAAATATACCAAACAAACAAATATTTTTCACCATCTTATTAATATAGTAAATCTTCTCAATTTAGAGAGAGATTTCCTATGAATAGACCCACTACTCTAATTTGAATCTCAACATAATTTTATTCTATCTTGTATACGTTTTAATCTTATTTTTAAATTTGATTTTTTAAATAAAATACAAACTTATAAATAAATAGATAGATAGATAAATAGATAAATAATTAGGTTTACCAATATAGTTTATTAACACAATTACATAATTTGTTGTTTTGATAATAAAAACGTTTTTTCTTTACGACCATTATGTTTTTGGTTGAACCACTTTAATTCTTACGATACTAACCTCTTTATTCGATTGTCACATATACATAACCATACTTATGCACTCTAAGTTCACTCTACTATGATAACATACCTTTTTCAGCATCCCTTGTCATATGTGTGAACACTCAGATTGTAGTCTTTGATAAGGTTCTTTGAACTAATGAAATGACAACTCATATGTTTTGACACTATTAAATACCGGTGTTTATTCATGCTTGGTTTTGAACATGTTAACCTTCGAAACTATGGATATGGACATCAATGTAAGTTCTTCGAGAAACATGATACACAAGGCAACTTATCCTTACTCCACGAGGTTCTCCGATATGGGAGTTTGGAGATATGTGCCAGCCCTGGCACGAATGACAGAGATAAGCTTGTAGTAGATCAGTGGTTTACGGATGCTTAGGGTCACTACATTTACCATTGACTACCTATTCGTCCGTCATTTCCATTGGTAATTCATTCACTTCGTTTGTTCTTCGAGGCTCTGTAACTAATTTTCTTTTCATAGTTTCTTTAACAACCCTGGAATTTGAGAATGCGTGAACGTTGTTATTTTATGTGGCAAGGTTCTTCAGGTCAAAGGTTCCGTTAGCACTCCGTAAATTTCCCTAGGTTGAGGGAAATTCTAAGGGTAGAAGGGTTAGATTGTAGCTTAAAATTTGTTTGTTGTTACCTTTGGAATTTCCCTTCTCAGGTTAGGAAAATTTACCGAGTGCTAATAGGTTCCAAACCCCTGGCTTCTCCTTCTACTTGGGTGTGATTGTTGTGCTCAAAATCCAATTTTCAGATTGTTTTACTCTGAAATAATTACTATTTAGGATTTTTATTATGTATTTTCAAGTTAAATTTTCTTCGTGAATTTGAAGTAATTTGAAGGATTCAAGCCTCTACCCTAATAAGAATTTTTTATTTTTTTACTCATTTAGCTCTCTAAGGGTTATTTACAATCCTCACAATATTATTTGTACAAACCAAGAGCCTTCAACTCTATACATTTCTAAAGTAATTTGAAAAGTCATTTTTCTTTTGTAAGTTAGAACTTTCTATTAATTGCTGAAATAAAAATGTACAGGGACATTACTTGAGAGTCTATTGGTCTCACCCCAACTAGGGTAGTTGACCATTGCCACTATTTCAAAGTATGAAGTGGGGAAAAGAATAGTGTGTTGCTATAAGTGAGCTAGTCAGGCTTCCATATGCTCCAACTTCTCCATAATGTGCATGTGCCCATGCCACACCACCACCACTCTTTCCCAAAGTTGACACTTGAAATATTGAATTTGCACCAAGGTTTTCATGATCACCTCATGTTCCTCTCATCGGACTTTCAACATGCCTTCCAGCTATAATTTCACTAACATCCTTAGGGGGCTTGAGTTTACACGCAAATAATTACCTCTCCTCTGTGGTGTTGGTCGACTTCCATGTTGCGGCTTCAATAATTTTTCGTTAGAAATTGTGCTTCACCCCACCTCCGCCCTTCTCTGGTATCGACGATGAGGTTGGGTTTGCGTTTTGATTATGCTACCACCCCTTCCAGTGTGGTACTTTTGTGTGGTGCTATGCAACCACTCATCCATGACACCCACTCAATTCTTTTAATATTGCTGCTCCTCCTGTTTTCTCTAACAACTCCTAATTTCCTGCCAAGTCTATCAATTTAATGCTTTCCCATAACAATAATGAGCAATTACCTATGAGTCTAGTTCGTTACACTGCCCCACCTCTCTCACACATAGTTTGGGTACCTAGAACTAGTTTACCCCACAAAATACATGAGTCCCAACAAACTTAGTCACCAATGGAGACCCACCATCTACCACACACCACTATGAATGTAAGCCAAGAATCGAATAGGATCCACAGGATAAATCCCGTGATAAGTAATTTAGGTAGGAGCTTAACCAATCCCTTCCTAAACCTCCCCTTAAATTTACCAATTCCACTGGGACTGGATATTGGAATAAAGCCTAACACATAATATAATTTATGCAATTCTTTTCAGAAAAGCCATCGATTGGTTGGGCTTTCAAGGCTCACTTGGTGAGGAGGGCACCACACTAAGAATAAGAATATATACATAAGTAGAGGTACATACATGTTGTGTTACACCCAGATATCAAAGTCCAAAGGATGTCAAGTTTCCTTATCCCCCCACCAATTTGCTTCAAGGAGGCATTGCTTTGAGTTGCTCACCCAAAATTTTCATTGTCTAAATATCATGACCATACCCACCGAGCTTTGTAAAAATTCCCTCTCCCACCTTCCTTCTTGTAAATGCACTTGAGCAAGGATGGTATGTTTAACACAGTCCTACTCCAATGTTCCCTACCATGAAACCCATTTGCATGTTAACATCATGTATAAACTAGTAGGAGGTCGGCTCAACCCCCAAAGTCCTCGAGTTTTCCACCCCCATCGCGGTATTTTTCCGAATTTTGTTTTTATTTAACTATAAATATATTACTGTCCACTTCTAGTCTTCTCTGTTTTAAGAAGGATAACTTCTCTTTGTTTATTATTTATTCTTAACTTGTCTCATGCAAAAAGGAATAGTTCTATGATTTATACTACCTTATGGTTGTTAGTTTTATGATCGTTTCAGTTTATGCATAAGTATTTATATGAAACATATACATATATATAAAGTTTCATTACATATTTCTATCTCACACACACACACACACACACACACACACATATACCTGCATCCAACTTCTACTATTTCAGTGTATTTAGTTGGAGTTTATATTATACATATTAAATATAATATTTTCTAACTTGGAACTTTAAACTTGTTCGTATATACTTATACATGCATGAAAAATCATGCACAACTAAACTTAGATATTATGGCAATCTATATAGACATACTTCATAGGTAGATGTGGTTACTTTCCCATTCACCTATAACTAATTGTTAATCTATTTACTATGAATATAAAAATACCAGGGATAATACTTAATTCTATAGCTACTGTAAAACTTTAAAATAATTATAAATTTGTTCTTTTTCAATATTTCCAATTTAAAGGGATAAATATTAAAATAGTTTCTTGCAAATGTGCTTCATTTGTACACAAAAAAAAAGTTCAGGATACCGACTTGGATAAAATACGACTTTATTGCTGACCCTTACAATTATATAACTGACATTTCCCAATACTATAATATTCGGATGGAAGTTCATTATAATTAGCTATCACACCGAAATGTTTTTTGCATAAATTAATTTTGAAAAATAAACTAGAACCTCATCATTCCATGGCATCTTTCCATATGCTACAAGGAGCCTATCATACAAATGACAAGCTATAGCAATGTCTTTGAAATATTGTACCTTGAGCATATTTCTTTTCGGTCTTTCTTTGAAATTAAAATAAATTTTGCGTCTTCTCTCATAACCCTTTTATTAACCTTGGCCTCATCATATTTATAAGTGAATATGTAGCTAGGCCAAGATTCTCGTAAACATAAAGAAGGGATCTTAGAGAGTGCATAATTATTTCTAAGCTTTCTCTACTCTCTGAAGGGAGCTCAAAACTCCCAATGTATTTCTTCAATTTCGAATAATGAGTTTTACACTTTTGTAATGTGCATTGTTGGAGGTTTGTCTCCAAAGGAAGCCGATTTAGAATATCAAATGGATAAAAAGTAGTTGGTGTCTTTCCTTCTTCTTGAAGCATCTATCTTCACTTATGTCTACTTGGACAATCATTTTCACCCTCTGGATCAATATATAAAATTATATAAATATAAATACATGTGCATAAATGTATTCATACATGTATGCAATATAGACATGTATAATTTACCTAAATGATGTTGACCACTCAAAGAATGTTGACCGCCATGAGATTGATGACCACCCGGAAAATGTTGGCCACCTTGAGATTCATAACCACTCAGAGAATGTTGACCACCATCACGTGATGAAATTGTGAGCGAAGCATCTAAAAAGATAGAAAATCAATTTTCAATATTTATGTGTACATACATATGATTCTTCTTATTTATCATTTAAGTAAATGCACACACACACACACACACACACACACACACACATATATATATATGCCACGATGTGAATGATGGACCTCCCCCAATTCATTTGATATTCTCTTTGATTCATGACCTCAACCTCCCGCTCTAGTAGATGCATACGACTTTATTGCTGTTTGAATCAAAGAATAATGTGGAAAATGCTCACCAATGATATGGATATCTATAGATATATAGACATGAATGATATTTAAAAAGTTACCTCGTGGATTTAGAATTCTTTTTAAAAATGCTATTTAAAAAGATGAAGAATTCAGAAAATTGTTGTAACCATTGAAGTTACAACATGCAGTTAAAAATCTTGAAATTTCTATTTAAATAGATTAAGAATTTAGAAAATCGAGATAAACCTTGAAGTTAACTCATGCATCTAATTGATTTAGCCTGTCAAATTACATCATGCATTTTAAGATCTTAAATTTTTTATTTAAAAATATTGAAAGAATTCAGAAAATGTATTTAACAATCTAAAGCTCTTTGTTTAAAATATAGTCAACACTAAAAATAGAAATGTTAAAGCATGCATATTTTGAAAATTAAATACAAAATTTTCTAAAACATGTCAATTTCATCAAGTTGTGCTTACATAGTGGGGGCACACTTGGTATAGAATTGAAAAACCACATGGTCATTAAAAATGAGACATTGATAACTAAAAAACACACACATATCAAATATATCTTACAATGTCCATCAATAAATATGCATGGAGAACTTCTTAACAGTAATTCATATTTCACACACAACTCTTGAAATGCCATTTCTACATACAATATATCACTCAACATCCTATTAACATTTGCATAATGTTTTATGCTAAATGATTGAAATTAAGTGACAATATTTTTTTCTTCTCCATGCAGTGATTTTAACCTCTCCTTTTTAAATTGGTACATGGCTTTCATCTGGTTGCATGCAAGTTCAAAATTAGTGAATAATACAATTCCATTGGATCCATATTCCCTATATTTTCCTAAGCGTTCTATCAATGCAATATAATATGCTTCATTGTTTTTTTTTCTTCCAAGTGCATTCCTTTTCCTCTAGAGGAATTTGTTCATCACAATATGACATAGTACATAAGTAATCACTTCTTTCCATGGATTGGGATAACAAGAAACTCCTATGCATAATTTCCATTTTTCAACCATGTTTAATGGGTTTTATTATCGTTGTAAAAAAACAAATTGAATAAAATGAATTTAATATATTTATATAGATATTGTTAGGTTCTGCAAAAGATTACAATTTAGACAAATATGTCAAAGGGCTAGGTAGCAAGAAAGTTTGTTTCTACTTGGCTGGATAGTTGTAGAATTGCAAGAAGAAAAAAACTATATATCTCTAATTCAACTCAAATACAAATCTCTAATTCATTCAACTTAGTTTCAACTCAATTGAAGCCTTAAAGTACTTACTAATTTATTTTTACGTTCATTCCAAACATACAAATATTTCTAATTCAACTTAGCTTCAAATCATTGAAATTTGAAAGTATTTCTTAGGAAGGTAACACACCCATGTTCCAAGAAAATAGGGAAGAAAAGTGAATTACACATAATGAAAAAGGAAACATAAATGAACATATAACAATAGAAACAAGGAATGTATGTTACCAACAAGCATCAAGGTTGTTCTATGAGACAAATCAATGTAAAAATATTGAACGCAATAACATTAAAATTAAAACACCAAAAATAGATGAGAAAGCAATGGAAACACTCTAATTAGCTTCAATCTCATGCACCCAAAAAATAGAAATGAAAAATATGTCCATCTCAAAAATAAACTAATACTTGAAAAGAGAAACTACAAGAAGCTTCAATTGAGTGTATTATATGTCATCTTAGGAAGCTAATAGACCCATGTTCTAAGAAAATAGGGGAGCAAAGTGAATTAAACATAATGAAAAATGATACATAAATGAAAATATAACAACAAAAACAAGGAAAATATGTTACCAAGAAGCATTAAGGTTATTCTACGAGATAAATCAAGGTAGAATAAGTCAAACCAATTAATATTAAAATCAAAACACAAAAAGTGGATGACAAAGAAATTCCGAAACTCTAATTAGAAACCTAATAACATTAAAATTAAAACACAAGAAATAGATGATAAAGCAATGCCAACACTCTAATTAGCTTCAATCTCATGCACCCAATAAAATAGAAATGAAAAAGATGTATTTCAAAAAAAGCTACTACTTAAAAAGGTCAAGTACAACAAAATTCAATTAATTGTATTATGCCTAATCTCAAGAGTCTAATAAGATCCATGTTCCAAGAAAATAGGGAAGCAAATTGTATTAAACATAATGAAAAATGAAACATAAATGAGAATAACAACAGAGGCAAGGAAATTATGTTACCAAAAACCATCAAGGTTGAACTCTACGACATAAATCAAGGCATAACAAGTCAACCCAATAACATTAAAATCAAAATGCGAAAAAGAGATGGCAAAAAAATGGAAACACTCAAATTAGAAACCCAATAACATTAGTCAACCCAATATAAGAAATGTCAATTAAGTGTATTCTATCTCATCTTAGGAAGCTAATAAGACCCACGTTCGAAGAAAATATGGAAGCAAAGTGAATTACAAATAACGAAAAAGAAAGCATAAATGAACATATAGCAACAAAAGTAAGGAAAGTATGTTACCAAGAAGCGTCAAGGTTGTTCTACAAGATAAATCAAGGTAGAACAAGTCAACCCAATAACACTAAAATTAAAACACAAAAAATAGATGACAAAGCAATGTCAACACTCTAATTAGCTTCAATCTCATGCACCCAACAAAATAGAAATGAAAAATATGTATCTCAAGAAGAAACTACTACTTGAGAAGAGAAAGGACAAGAAACACCAATTAATGATATTCTACCTCATCTTAGGAAGCTAATAAGACCCATGTTCCATGAAAATATGAAAGCAAAGTGAATTACACATAACAAAAAAATAAACATAAATGGACATATAACAACATAAGCAAGGAAAATATGTTAGCAAGAAGCATAAAGGTTGTTCAATGACCATGATATCATCTTATTTTTCATTGGTGTCCTCTTCATTGATCAAATTTTTCATGTTGTCAATTAAAATGTTATGTGTTGAGAGGATGGAGATATGATACTAGGATTAATGATTGGTGCATCGTTTCTAGTACTTTGGCATTGCACCATATTCCCATATTCTCATCATAGAACTTTCTAATCGATTAGGCGCTCTTAATAATGATAGGGCTTCTCTTCGGAGCATTTTGGAGAATTTGGACCATATTTCTATGAGATAAATCAAGGTAGATCAAGTAAACCCAATAACATTAAAATTAAAATACCAAAAATACATGACGAAGCAATGCCAACACTCTAATTAGCATCAACCTCATGCACCTGACAAAATATAAATGAAAAACATGTATCTCAAAAAGAAACTACTACTTGAAAAGAGAAAACACATGAACCTTCAATTAACTGTATACTGCTTCATCCTAGGAAGCTAATAAGACCCATGTTCCAAGCAAATAGTGAATCTTGAAGTGAATTAAACATAATGAAAATGGAAACATAAATGAACATATAACAACACAAACAAGGAAACTATGTTAGCAGGAGGCATTAAGGTTGTTCTACGAGATAAATCAATGTAGAACAAGTCAACCCAATAACATTAAAATTAAAACACCAAAAATAGATGACAAAGCAATGCCAACACTCTACTTAGCTTCAATCTCATGCACCCAAAAAAATAGAAATGAAAAAGGATGTATCTAATAAAGGAACTACTACTTGAAAGGAACAAGCCAATTAAGTGTATTCTACCACATCTTAGGAAGCTTATAAGAGCAATGTACAAAGAAAAAATGAAAGCTTGAGGTGAATTGCACATATGAAAAAAAAAACATAAATGAAGAAGCCATGTTGTATAGGCATGCAAAAGTGACCTGGAACAGACTGATAATGTGGAGGATTGAAACTGATAATTTGACAACAATGATTTGGGCGAATGTGAGCTAGAGGTAACATTTAGGGAATATGCATTTATAATGTTATTATTCTTTGAAATTATTATTGTCGAGTGACCTTGTTAAATGGGTCATTTACAATATTTTTTAAATACTTACACAATATAATTTTATTTAAAAATAATCCATTTTTCAATCACTCTTTAAAATTAAAACACGAAAAATAGATTAAAAAGCAATGGAAACACTCTAATTAGCAATGCAATAACATTAAAAGTAAAATACCACAAATAAATGACAAAGAAATGCCAACATTCTAATTAGCTTAAATCTCATGCACCCAACAAAATAGAAATGAAAAAGATGTATCTCAAAAAGAAACTACTACTTGAAAAGAGAAAATACAATAACCTTCAATTAAGTGTATTATGCATCATCTTAAAAAGCCAATAAGACCCATGTTCCAAGAAAATAGGGAACCAAACCCAGAGTTCCACTTGTTATCATGATGGGGAAATTACAACCTAAGAACCTAAACCTCATGGGAATCATAAATGATATAAATGTAATGATACTCATGGATTTCAACAAAGCATACTACATCAATATTGATTTCACTAAGAAGCTAAGCCTATTTGTGTAGCCCACAAATGACCTGACAATTACATTATTAGATGGATGAAAGGTAAAAGGAGTAGGAAGGTTTCATAAAATCTCTATTCAAGTCCAAGATTTAGAACTATAATTAGGATTTTATGCTCTGCCACTTGATGAGACGGCTACTTTCCTTCATGTTGAATGGTGGATGTAGTTATGCACTTATATAGAAAACCTTGAAGAATAGTGCACAAAATTTCACTAGAAAGGACAACATTAAAAACTATATGGGAATGGATGTTCCTACCCATAAGAAAAGTGAATTACACATAATTAAAAAGGAAACATAAATGAACATACAACAATATAAGAAAGGAAAGTATGTTACCAAATAATATGAAAACTTTATATTCAAATGGTTATTTTTATGCCATTTGGTTTTATTTGTAGGAGCAACCATCAACTGAGTGTTGTTAATTTGTGATTGTGGTTGCTACTAGTTTGTGATCGTGGTTTAGCCAAGCGCTCAACCAAAAAGGGCATATAGATTAGCCATCTTCACAAGGCTTATGGCCTATGGAACTTGGTGACTATTTACTTCATTTTTCTTTTTCAAATTCACCGAATAGATAATTTTTAGGGAACCTTTACTCATTAAAATATTTTATTTATGACAGTTTATTTGTAGAACAATTCTTTGCTCAATTTTACAATTTTTAACGAGGTGAGTATTATGTTGTTTTCCTCCCATATATATTAGTGTATAGGGAAATTGTAATTTAGAGGGTTGACTTTGGACAATTTGAATGCCTCTGAGAATTTTACAATACTATGTAAACTTAAACTCATGTTTATAATGTAAATAATAAAATATTAAGATGGGGGCATGTTATAGTCCACGGTCTCGGTGATAGTTGGATTCCTCTACTCTCATTGAGACAGAGAAGAGGATAGCTACCAACAGTCAATGGAAAAAATTAATATTTCATTCATGTTTATAATGTAAATAATAAAATATTACTATAAACACATGTTATAGTTCATGGTCTCAGTGATAGTAGGATTATGTTGCTCTCACAAAGACAGAGAAGAGGATATGTGCCAATAGTCAATGGAAAAAAGTAATATTTCCTTCATTTTTATAATTTAAATAATAAAATATTAAGATAAGGGAATGTTAAATTTTTCTTTTGAAAACATTATAATGAATTATCCATATCAATCTTTGTTTCTATTAAAAAATATTATCACCTAACCAAAGTATAGTAGTTGACAAAAGAGTCACATTGGGAATTGGTACGCTATACTGGAAACCAATGGCATTGTTTTCATTGCAACATGGACTTACAAGCCACGTGGATGTGAGCTACACTAAATGAAAACAAAAATCATAATTCATTGTAAGGTTTGAGTAATTGGGCATGAAGTTTTAGATGTTGTATTGTATAAGCAACATGAATCATGTTCCACTAAATCTGATTCTTAGGTTTGTCTATGTCAAAAAGAGAATGAGTAAAGAGGTGGTCGAGGAGGTGTGTGGACGACTCACGCTATTTAACCATGCCATAATTTGATAGGAAATGGAGTGTTATTTATGAGGAAAGTATGAATAAATCTCTTAAAAAAAATTTGAGTAAGCTTTCCAAGCAAATCCAAAGATAAAAGTTATGAACTTGAGAATTTCTCTCGTGATGAAATTTTAACCATCGGTTGAAGATGAATAAAACACAATTTCTACTTATGATAGTTGGATTCTCCATATATTAATCAAAGTTCATCTCCATAACCTTTTGGTGTTTTAGTGTTTTGGACGACTTACTTGGTCCAGACAAGGAGGCAGAATGAGGAGGGTGAGATAGATTCTATTGATGAGTGCACCCAAACAAAATTCCTCTTGCGCCACGCTGCAAAAAACAAAATAATTATAATATTTGTGATATTGTTAAAAGTTGTTGTAAAAAGAAAATTTCAAACGAACCTCAACAACGCTCGACATTGGCTTCGCTAAACTAAAATCACAAATTAACAACAGTGCTTAGTTTTGGCTTGGCTCAACCACAATAAAAATTTAACAGATTACTGAGAGCGTTCATCTCATCTCAACCGCAATAAAAAAGCAACAGAGCAGTAACATCGCTCGCCTCAACCAACAAACAATCACAGATTAACATAGCAGTAACAATGCTCATCTCAACCAACCATAATAAAAAAAATTAACATCACATTAATAACGCTCGACTCAACCAGCCATGATCACAAATTAATAGAGTAATACCAATGAACGGCTCAACCAAACACAATCGCAAATTAGAAAAGCAAAAAACTTCACAACATGGTCTGAACCATCATATATATATATAAAAAGTCAGTCGAACAAATAATTCGTCTGAATAAATAGTTTGGCAAAATCAAAACTTTAGCTGAATAATTTGTTTGGCCAAACTATTTTTTTACTGATTTTTTGAGCTCCAACAAAATTTCCGTCCAAAGGTTGACGTTTGTCTAAACAATCCAAAGTTCAGCCGAATGTTGGTAAAATAGTTTGACCAAATAAATTTATAATGTTCAGCCAAAAAAAAATATTTGTTCAACCAAAAAATTGGGAATGTGAAATTTTCGAAGGTGTTTCTCACAAAGGTGTAACACAACTTCATGTTCTCACCCTTAATAGAATTAACACATGAAGAAAATGTGGTCGGGGGCTCTACTATTGATAGTGAAGTAAGATTTCTCTAGACCTCTATCTCTCTCGTGAGAAACCTCCAACAATATATTAAAAATTTAGAAATTCTGTGCTTTCATTCAGTCTCTTTGCAATATCACCTCAATTTTTAATTCTCTCATCTTTGGATCTCTTTCATTTTTAAGCTTCATTTGTATTTTGGTTTCTCTCTCCCCACTAGGCTTTTGAATTCTGGGTGACCCTGTCTCATTATAGTCTCATCCCCTTTCCCCATATGTTTTCCTAATTATCTTCCCTTCTTAAGTTTTCAATCTAACCTCCTTGTTTTTCATTCTCGTTGTCCATCTCTATCCAAGCATTTTCATGTCAATTTCTCTCTTCATCTTGGGATTTGAAGCCTCTTCCTTACTCTCCCTTCCCTCCCATCTCCTATTTTATCTGCTCCTATGTTCTTTCCCTCTTTTTGCTATCTTTCGATTGACCCCTCCCATTCTATTGCCAAATTTCATTATGATAGGTCATCTCACAGAGGAAGGAGGAGACACTCTCGTCCTCCCTATTCACTAGACTTCATCCCTCCCTCTGTTTGAGAAACTTATGCACAATTAGAGATTAGAGAAGCTCTAGAAATATAAGTGGATATGATCTTTGCATCTCTCTAAAGAGAAATACCTTACGTGAAAGAAAAAGTAAGGAAAGATTGGATGTACATTCTTAGCATGCATATGGACCAAGAAACTAGAGATTGGATCCCATACTTCGGAACTCTACCAGAGTTAGAGACTCCTCCTACATGAAAACAATCATATTATATTATCATATAAAAAATATAATGGAAAGTGTCCTCATAGACATGGCTGACACTCAATAGGAAACCATCATATGCATGGAAGAACTAACAGAGAAAATGCACCAAATTAACAAGAAAATCACACTCCTAACCAAAACAATGAGAGACATGGATCCGTATAGATAAAACTGACGGAGAACCTTGGTCATCAAGCCGAAATGGATCTCTTGTTGAATGAATGACTACAAACCACTCTATCATACCAACAATTTAATTTTCTATAGTTTTACTATGATTTCAAGTCTACTTTATTTTTTCTACATAATCGTGTACAATTTGTGTACTATCATATTCTCATATTATGAACTCTCTCAATAGTTTCAAAATTCTGTGTTTGTGCTACATGTTTGGTTTCCCAAGTGGAAGAAAAGAAAAATCACCAATGCATGCTCATATTTTCCATTGTAATATAAATATTCCTTATTCTATAAAAAAATGAAAAAGAGATGTTAGTAATATAAATATTCCTTATTCTATAAAAAATGAAAGAGAGCTATTAATAAATAATGCACCCAAAAAAATATACATCAAAAAAATGTTAAAAAATTAATATATTTTAGTTGCTAGTTAATGTGAGAGATGATTGACCTGCTAAACTTGTGGCTTGAGTAGGCATGAACCAGTGGAATCTAAACCATCAAAATCAACCAAGGATCGCATTAGGCCTAAAGCACACTAGCCCTTAGCATGACTCGACTTTTTCCAACAAAGTTTCAAACTAGTGACTTTTTCATCACAAAAAGTCTTTAGAAAGCACCATATCACGTCTACTCTATGCCCTTACACAAAACTATAAAATAATATTAATGATTAAGTATAATTATTAATAAATAATATAGAAAAATTAATATATATTATTAAAAAAACTTCATAAAAAGAATATTATAATACACATTACCAAATTAAAATTTAATGTAGTTGTCCCAAGAAAACAAAAAAATACTTTTATTTTAGGATCATTTTGAATGTTTCAAATATGACCATGTTCTTAAATGTAAAATTAATGTTGAATTTATTTAACTTGAAAACTATTTTTTTTTCTAAATCACAGAAAATATAATATTATTTTAACTAATAATGTTTGTTGGGTAGCTAAATTGATAACTGCCATAGAAATAAAGTTTCACTAAACAAAAAAATATTGAATTCAAATCTTGTATTATCCAGAATAAGAATGAAAAATTCAACATACTCGTACCAACTTTAAAAAAATAAAATAACAACACCTCTAATAAATAATTTTGACGAAAAACAATGATGCACACTACCAACCCAATAACTCAATTAACATATATTAAACTTTTATTAATGATGTGTCTAACAAACTCATTGGACTAATTTGTAATATCCACTAACTCACATTGGGTAAAGTTTGTCCCGACTTCCTGCACACAAAAGCATGTCGGATTTTATTAAGAAAAGCGATATTTATTTAACCAAGGCATGTTAGCAACGCCATGACAAATAGTTTTGACGAAAAGCAATGATGCACACTACCAAGCCAATACCCCAATTAAAATATATTAAACTTTTATTAATGATGGGTCTAACAAACTTATTAATGATGGCTCTAACCAACTCATTGGACTAATTTGTAATATCCAGCACTGACTCACGTTGGATAAAGTTTGTCCCGGCTTCCTGCACACAAAAGCATGTGGGATTTTTTTAAGAAAAGCGTTATTTATTTACCCCAGGCATCTTAGAAACGCCATGATAAATAGTTTTGACGAAAAACAATGATGCACACTACCAAGCCAATACCTCAATTAAAATATGTTAAACTTTTATTAATCATGTGTCTAACAAGCTCATTGGACTAATTGGTAATCACTGAGTCACATTGGAATAAAGTTTATCCCGACTTGCTGCAGACAAAAGCATGTGGGATTTTATACAAGAAAAGCGTTATTTATTTACCTCAGGCATGTTAGGTCACTATGAATAGAGTGCGGCTTTCCGGACTACATGTTAACTAATACCTCAATTATGTCATAAAAAATACTTAAAGTTGAGATTTACTAATATTGTGACCGTGATAGGATGATAAATTATATTGCTTTGTGAGATAAGACTCCATGAAGTGCTGGCGTGCTATTGCTCTCGCCGGCGTATTCACTTGGTCCATCGCTCGGTGGGAACAGGGCTCGGTCGGAACGGCGTGCTTTGATAGGCGTGTTATTACTTGCTCTTGCTGGCGTATTCGCTTTGAGTTATTAGTTCCCATCCTTAGGCTTAGATACCGTCCATCTTCCTTTAGTTCCCATCCTTAGGCTTAGATACCGTCCATCTTCCTTTAGTTCCCATCCTTAGGCATGGTTTAGTTACATCTTGAAAGGTACAACTCCTGTCCAGAAATTCCAACAAATCAATAAAAAATGTATGTTAATTGATAGCCTTTTTTTGCACATGGGGTGAAAAACATTTCATTGTCAATTCCATGGAGTTAGAGGTCCTGTATAGTTACATATCATAATTTATCATAATAAAGTAAATCCCAAGTATCCTTATTTAGACTTTAGTGTAAGACACGACCAAAATCATAATTTATCATAATATAGTATATGCCAGCTATTCTTATTTAGACACCATTGTAGGGCACGACCAAAAGTATTGAATTTAAAGAAATCGAGATCTTAGTTTATAGATAATTCATAACGCTAAGAAGTTATCAGGTAAAAATTATCCAATGGAATTTATATATATGTTTGTAAGCGTAGTTCAATCAGCTATGGTTACTTATATTGGGAACTATAATATATTGTATTTGAATTTTCATCTTTAATAAAGAGGAAATGGCGTAGTTGAAGCATCTATGATTAGTTATATTGATCAATATCCTAAATATACTATATTATATTATATTTGAATTGTAAACTAATTGGTCAATATGCTAAAATATAATATATCATATTATATTTGAATCGCAAAGTTTTGTATGGAAAAAGGCATTTATATTCAATGCAAATTGTATGGTAGATGTAGCCAATCAATATTCGTAGATTTTATGTTTTAATAATATAAATGATTTTAAATATTGATAAGTTTTATATATTCATAATTTAAATGATATAAAAATTATTAAATTTGTCAACAACATCTCGAATCATTTCATAAGAACCTTAAGAAAGAAAGTTTCTTAGCTTAATTAATACGCTTCCTTTATACAAGGCGAGTTCGATATCGTGCATCAACATTGATCGGTTTAATATCAACTCTTATGTCTTTGGATAAGCATAGGAGTGATGCATAGTCAATAATATTATATTTATTTTTCTTTGAGAGAAGAAATCCCAAACTAACACCTCGAGGCTGGGAATGAGCAAAGTCGAAATAAAGATTATTTTTCTTAGTATAGACAATGCGATACTAATGTGATTTAATGGATAATTAAGATTTATATAATTTTATCATATTTAAAATAATTTAAAATAAGTTTCGTTATATATATAATTTGTTTTAAAAAATGTATTTTATAAAAGTAGTTTATTAGTTTTAAAATATTACAAAACATTAAAAATTTTAATTTTACTATGTTATCTAAATTTGTGGTAGATATTACAACCAAGTATGAAGGGATGAGGTAAAAGTATTCCACTCTAACCATAAACAAGATACCTTGATGTCCATCTTAAATAACATAATTTTATACTAAAAATAAAAAGAAAAGAAAACATAATTTTATATGAACAATTATATATCAAAAATAACTTTTTACATTAAGACATTTCAACTTGTTTCACTATTCCACATTTTGACTCTTTTAAGTGTGCTCTTTACACAATATAAGAGCTTAGATCAATTTTCAAAGTAATCAACCCCCCGCCGCACCCACCCCCCTCCTCACCCCCCGCCGCCCCTTCCCCGGCCCCCACACACACAGGTATATATATATATAGATATAGATATCGATATATATGTATATACGCACACACACCATATATATATATATATATATATATATATATATATACACACACGCACACACACCTTAAGCATGGATAGGGATCACGTCTAAGGTTTTCTTAAAGTTTTGCACTTTCAATAGATTTGATCAATATAGATATTCCATAGATCCATTATTGAGATATATCTATAATAATTTCTATTAGATTTAAAAATATGTATTAACAAACCATCATAATACCTACCATAATTTACTTATGAAAAATATAATTTTCATTGACTACTATTTATAAATACCAGCTTACTTATCACTGTTAATAAGGAAAACTCTACCATTTAAAATAAACCCATCATTACTATAAGAGGATATACCTTTCAATCCTAATGGATGCTTTTGAATCTTAAACTATTAACATATTCCATTACATTCAAGAAAACCAACTTTTAAGCAAAAAAATTCTCTTTTAAATTATACTCCATAACCAATTTCAAGACATAGATATTATACATCTCATTATATTAAATTATTTATTCTTAATATTATATTATATCTATAAAAATGTCAATCATTGAGCTGCAAAGGCTCATTCTAAATCACAGTTTGAAGGCTGTGTGTAAGTATGTTCATCTCTCTTAAAATAAAAATAAACATTCTCTAAAGAAAAAAATATGTTATGCATATTTAATTAATTTTCCATATAACCTAGTATAATTTTATGTAATGTAATTAGAAGTAATATGTGTATGTATGTTTGTGAAAGAGAGTAATATGTTTGAACTTTACATTTCTATAAAATATTTTAACTAGTGATATCAACTTCATATAGCTTTATATATAAAGAAAATATTAAAATACAATATTTTAATGTTGTATAGAATAAAATATCCAATAAATTGCGAATGAAATATTTTAATATGAATTAATGTTGATGTACACTTAAATATATATTAATAATAAAAAACCAATTTAATATGTATTCATAAAATAATAACTGAAAACATGTTATGTAATCTCTGTAATATTCAAAACTATAATTTTAAAAAAAAATTATACATTACTTTTTACACTTTAAAATAAATTTACACTTGAAATTTAATCTTTCCCACTCAAATTAAATCCTTGAAAAAGAATCTATACTAACTAATAATAAATTCATTCCAACATCTCATATAACCTTACTCTCGATATCATTCTTCCATAGACCTCACCATATTCATTCATAGTCACCACCAAAGAAAAGAAACATAAACTTTGAGGGTATTAAAAGTGTATGGATCGTAGCAAGTACGATGATTTTTAGGGACAAATCCTTCATATGCCCTCTAGTGAGAATTAACTCGCCATTGATTCGCATGGGCACATAAAATGGTGTTTGTTTCGTGCTTAATATCTTTTGAGGGAATAAAATAATTTGCTTTGTTGGGGAATAGTGGTAACCTTGTGATGTAAGTCTCGTTGAAATGTCTTTTTTTTCTTATAATAATTATTTTTTCAATAATAATAATAATAGATTTTTTTTTTATTAATTTTGAATATAGATAAATAATTAAAAGTAAAATAAATATTTTTTGTATTTTGAAATGTGAAAAATTGTGATTTTTATAAAAGAAAAAACCAGTAATTTATTACAAGTTGTAAAGGAAATGTCGTAAAGTGATAGCATAATAAATAGTGGATAGAATAAAGAAGTAAAATTTTATGTAACTTTGTTTTTTTATTGGCGTTTATTTTTTATTATATGTTATGTTATGTTATGTTATCTCAAAATAAAAATTCTAATTTTAACAAACTATTCCATGGACAAGTTGCATTTAGCACAATGCAATTTATATAGACCTTGATGAAATAGCAACATCAGAATATGTAGAAGCATTTTCATTTGTATTTCCTAAAACAACAGTATTTGAATCTTGTTTGGAGCTAGTAGGCTCTCTTAAGGGTTTCTCTCTACTCTTTGTAATTTCCTGTGTGGATTCTAAAATGGACTAAACATGTGCAATTGTTTGGAAACTACCTCTAGGATATGGAGCCATTAGTATCTCTAAAAGGGAAGAAGCTGACAAACTAAAAGAAATACTTGTCATTGGATGATTAAACTTGCATGTCAGTCCAAATTTACATATACCATAGCAGTTGTAATAGGTGCATGTCAGTTGCGTCTTAATATTAAAAAAAAAAAAAGCATACTAAGCAATATGAATTGAAACAAAATTACCAAGGAATTACATGACACTTCTCAAAATATTTCATTCCTTTCCAAACTTTAGCTCTTTGAGACATAATCAAAAAAGACATACAACACCTTCTTATCAACACCTGTTGCACTTAATCATCTAAATAAGAAGATTTTTTCCCTATAGTGTTATGAAACCATCTCACAAAGCCATAGAAAAGATAGATGAATGCCTTAGAATTCAACCTCTTTGAGGGGACAACCTCCTTTACATTACATAAATGAACAATTCTTTGATGATTCAAATGACAAGACCTCCTTTCTGTATATAGGAGTCTAAGGGGTCATAATATAATCAAAGCTGACATAACAATAATAATGTAAGGTCACAATAATAACAATAATGGACTTCTATGTGGCACAATAGTAACAATATGGGGACTACATGCGTACAAAAATATAATAAGGGGGTTGTACTAATAACAATAAGGGGTTATGCTAGTAGTATAGGGGCCTAACATGCCCCTCTCCTTCAAAAAGTGTTGTCCTGAACGCTTGAGTAGTTCTTGATGCTTCTGTATAAAATTCTTGTCCTCCCATGTGGAATATTCAGTGGGTAAGTTCTTACACTTGATGAGATAATCTGAAATTGATCGATTTCGTAGCTGTTGGGTTCTTGTTTCTATGACTGCTCCAGGTTCCAATATGATTTTTCCTTCCTCTTCAATTTCTGGCAATATTGTTTGAATTGGGATCGTCGACAACTTTTTAATGAGTGGTCATACTTCTTCATCCTTCTTCCATTCATCCCTGAAAAATGTATACAAGAAACTACAATCTATCCTCATTCTGTAATTTCTTATGAAATTTCAATATGATGCTCAAAACAAAAGTTATGACTATTTTCCCTAGGTCACCTGTTTGGAATGTAATTCGGGAGTCTGCAAAAAGGCCAACTTCCTTAGATCATATCTCTGCAAATATAGCACCAAAAGCTCTGAAATTTAGACCCGAGGTTCGGAATGATTTCAGCCCAAATGTGTTTTTTTTTTATCGTCTGAAACGCCATAGAAAAAGAAAGTTATAGTGCAAATGCCACAATGACCTATTTGGAGCATCGAAACCATATAATCTAAAGCTCTGATACCAAATGTTATGAAAGTAGCTCACAAAGAGATAGAAAAGATTGATGAACACCTTAGAATTCAGCCTCTTCGAGGGGCAACCTCCTTTACATTACATAAATGAACAATTCTTTGATGATTCAAATGACAAGACCTTCTTTCTATATATAGAAGTCTAAGGGGTCATAATATAATCAGAGCCGACATAACAATAATAATGTAAGGTCACAATAATAACAATAGTGGGCTTCTATGGGGCACAATAGTAACAATATGGGGACTACATGGGTACAACAATATAATAAGGGGGTTGTACTAATAACAATAAGGGATTACACTAGTAGTATAGGGGCCTAACATATAGGCATCCCCAATCTTATAATTTATCCTTACCCCATTATGTGAATTACAATTGCAAGTTGTTCCATGCTATGATCCCATGGACCTCCCATATTGTTTTGATTTATCACATTTTTCAGTGATAGGAAAATAACTCTTCGTTGTGTTTTTATCCTCCCTTGAAGTTGATTTACAAATCAATACCAGAGTGGCCCAATTACATCGTTTGGAAAGCATGGTATCAGTGTCATAACTTGGACACCAGAAAAGATCAGGAAAATCCAGAAATTAGAGTCCCTTAGTAGCATTTTGGTTTTGATTACTTCTTGGGAATAGCGACATGTAGAATGTGAGTGGAAATCTAGCAAATCTAGATCAAGGACAAATACATGTGAGAGAGAATATATTTGATAAAACTAATGAGAGAGCTATAAAAAAAGGAGGTTTTTTCAGGTAAAGCTATATTTAAAAGAAAAAAGAACCCTTGGTCAATTTAACACATTATTCACATATTGAACTTTTCTTTATTTACTTTTAACAAATAAACACATAAAAAAAGAAAGCCCCGCATTAACTAAAAAATAATTTCAACATAAAGAAATTCAAAATAATAATAACTTTTGATAATAACATTAAAAAATGGGTCTGTGATTACTCATCCAGAGGAACAAAAAGAATATAAAAACACTTAGGATTGGGAAACAAAACCAATAATGTTGTCGAAGTCGTGAAAATTAATATACAAAAAATTATTTTAATCCAGGATTCCCTCCTTATCAAGTACCATACATAAAAATATGCCTCCAAATGGAAAGACTAATTTGAATTATCTACTGGAATTCAAATGAGAGATTCCTTCATTACTGAGAATCATAAATAACAATTTGTGTCAACATGTAAACATCACTCAAATAATGATAAGAAACCTCAATCTTTTAAATCACATTCGAGGATATCATTTCTGCAATGATTTGAGGGAAAAATACTAAACCAGATGAGATGGTTAACATTGGGACATATATCCTCAAGGGGGACCTAAATTGGTATGATCAACGTAGAAATGAACCCCTCCCTAACTCATCACATGAATACCTCAATTAATCTATCTTGGGACATTTTCATCTTTGAGTGGATATAGGTTCCTCCAAATTGAGTCAACACCGGGAAGCTTTGAAATTTCATGTATGTATTAACCCTTAATCATTCTTAGTGGTGGTCTTAATCATATCACTCTTCCTCTAGGGAAGGATGAATCAATACCGGTTATTAGGACATTGACATTTTGGTACCTCTGAGTGAGAGCATATCAATCATATGGGAGGATTAGTTTCATTACCATAACACCAGTGCCTGAGGATAGTACAATGAAAAATGACACTTCAACATGGAGGTAGATGGTGAAGAGTTATTTGTTGCCACTTGGATTGGTTCTTGGAGTGCCAACCCATCCTTTAGGAGAACCATTATTTTGGTTCTTCAATCATGTTGTTTGCATAAGACAGGTAACTATGAGGGTCTTCTATTATTCTCCTTTGTATTGGGTAGTTGTTATCAAGATTTTTAGGTCATGTTCTTGGGTTCCCTCATGGTCATTTGCAGGTGCCTCTTGATTAGCCATCTCACATGTTTTCCTCGAGCCCTAGTCTTGTTGTTCTGTCTCTATCGTGGAATTTTCTTGTGCCTCTTGTAAGAGTGGTGATTTCATAGCTCTCCTAAATTATTTGGTTTTGCTTCTTTGTCTCGTACTTGAGGGTAATGAGTCTCTTATGGATTTATCAATGATTTTCAAATCAATATCAAGTCAAGATGATTGTTTGGTGGAAAAGACCTGGTGATTTGAGTTCTATGTGTCGTCTCTATATATAATTCATGTCTCATATGTCTTGAAAATAATGAAGTCCTATAGGGATTTATCATCTAAATTTTCAATCTATAATATGCCTAAGCATAACAAGAATACTTTATTCTCTACAAAAATATAGATCAATAAAAATCATGTTGCCGTAAAAGTCCTGGAAAATATTGATTTCAATATTAAATGAGATGAGAAAGAAACTAAATCAGCCTCAATGACACACCTAAATAAGATAGTTCCTCCTAAAGCTTCCAGAATCATATAAATTTTAGGAATGCAACTCTCTTTTCTTTTTTTCTATAGATCTCTTTATGTGATGTTATAGTAGTTGCAATGGAATAATTAAAACACCAAATGTAAGAATGAATCATTTGATACATATATTTAGAAACAAAAATCATGGAAGAAGGTTCTCCTTGTATCAATCGCATGTAACTTATGAGCTTTTTGCTTTTCCCATTCAATATAAAAAACCATGATTCTTGTCAACAAAAAATAATAACCACATTAACTCCAAATCAACTTAACATAAAAATATAATGCAAAAAAAAAAAATCTCATATTACCTCCAAACCACCTTCAAATCACCTTAACATAAGGTCATAATCCCAAAAAAAACAAAAAATATTAAAAACTTGAAATTAACTCCAAACCATCTTCAAATCACGTTAGTATAAGATCATGACCCAAAAACGAAAGTCAGATTAACTCTAAACCACCTTCAACATATGCATCACAACCTTGTAGATTGAACTTAATATCATTTTTTTAGTGTAATAACATGATAAACAATTTTTATATAAATCTATTAGAACCTTTTTGTGATTTCATTGGGGGATTTCAAGATATTAAAATTCCTAATAAAAAAAAAAGTGTTTACATCTTATTTTAAGATTTGGATCCTCAATTATAACCATTCATCCTTATAGGGTTTCAAAAAAAAATTCAAAGGGAGGGATCGATGGGTTGAGCTCGTACTCAATTCACACAATCTATTTTGACCACTCACTAGGCCGATAGGCCTTCCTATGCATCAACAATCGTCTACACTTTTACCTTGCTCCATTCGATAAGGTGAGACACTTTCAACTGTTGATTTGAAGTGTGACTGCTTTTTCCAAATATCGGTTGAGTTTCCTTCTTTTCACCTCTGAGTTCTGTTGTGCACTCCGTGGCATGGCAAGATATTTTTACTGCTTTTTCCCATTCTTTTATGTCACTCTTGAAGATATTTTTACTGATTTTTCCCATTATTTTATGTCACTCTTGGCCTCAGAGTTAATCGTTTCTTTGGTTTGCCAGTTGTTGCTACTATTCTTCTTCCCTAGCTTTTGGCAAGCACTGATTAGTATTAAATTATATACCCCATACACAAATTAAAACTACCTGCGGCCAACTCTTTAGTTGTACCTCTGCAGATTTAATCCCCAAACCCCCAAAGCCGTGATCTGGTGCATCTTGAAGTAATAGCTCTTTCTGATGCGGCATCTGCAAATTGTGAACATGTCTTGTGTTGTTGCAGGGAATTCTCCCTCGATCTTCGTCTCAGGCAGGTCGTTGTTTATTGGCGGCCGGTGCCCCACACCTCTCCTACAGAGGAAACACCCGCAGTGGCCGGATGTTCCGCTCTACTCGCTGGAACTGAATGCGCTATGCATAGCCATAAAGGAGATGATGGAGGTCAACTTAGAGGGTTTTCATTATGCGATTTCATCTAGAAAGGGTCGGTGAGAATTCATGGAGGATACCCACAAGGCCATGGTCAATGTTCTTAGTAATTCCAAACAGGCCTTCTTTGGCATCTTTGATGGTCATAGCAATAAGCAAGCTGCAACTTTCACCGCCAAAAATATTGGGCAAAATATTGTGGATGCCATGCTCGGGATGGAAGATGAAACAACGGATATCCTTGAGCAGGTTGTTAGAGCTGGCTACTTAACAACAGATGTAGGATTTTTGAAGTAGGAGGTTGGCATTGGTACTGCTTGTGTAATTGTTTTCATTATAAATGGTAACTTAGCGGTTTCTAACGCTTTATGTCACTCTTGGCCTCAGATTTAATCATTTCTTTGGTCTGCCAGTTGTTGTTGCTGTTCTTCTTCCCTGGCTTTTGGCAAGCACTGTTCTTCTTCCCTGGCTTTTTGCAAGCACTGATTAGTATTAAATTATATACCCCATACACCAATTAAAACTACCTGGGGCCAACTCTTTAGCTGTATCTCCGCAGACTTAATCCCCAAACCCCCAAATCCGTGATCTGGTGCATCTTGAAGTAATAGCTCTTTATGATGCGGCATCCATAGATTGTGAACATGTCTTGTGTTGTTGCGGGGAATTCTCCCTCGGTCTTCGTCTCAACCAGGTCGTTGTTTATTGGTGGCCAGTGCCCCATGCCTTTGCTATAGATGAAACGCCTGCAACGGCTGGATGTTCCGCTCTACTCGCTGGAACTGAATGCGTCGTGCGCAGCGATAAAGGAGATGATGGAGGTCAACTTAGAGGGTTTTCATTATGCGGTTTTGTCTAGAAAGGGTTGGCAAGAATTCATGGAGGATACCCACAAGGCCATGGTCAATGTTCTTGGTCATTCCAAACAAGCCTTCTTTGGCATCTTTGATGGTCATAGCGGTAAGCAAGCTACAGCTTTCGCCACCAAAAATATTGGGAAAAATATTGTGGATGCCATGCTCGGGTTGGAAGATGAAACAACGGATATTCTTGAGCAGGCTGTTAGAGCTGGCTACTTAACAACAGATGCAGGATTTTTGAAGCAGGAGGTTGGCAGCGGTACTGCTTGTGTAACTGCTCTCATTATAAATGGTAACTTAGTGGTTTCTAACGCTGGGGATTGTCGAGCAGTTATTAGCAGAGATGGTGCTTCTGAAGCCCTTACATGTGATCATCGAGCTGGAAGGGAGGACGAGAGACAATGGATAGAGAATTTGAGTGGAATTGTGGAACTCCGCCACAGAGTTTGGCGAGTTCAAGGATCTTTAGCGATAACTAGGGCAATAGGCGATTCACACATGAAAGAATGGATAACAGCTGGACTAGACACAAAAAAGATTGAAATAACATCTGATTGGGTTTGCGCAGTCAAGACTGTGCAACACTGGAATTTATATTTTCTACTTCTTTGCTTTTGAATGGGGATAATGCTCTGGCATTGCAGGGCTAGGTTTTGTTTTTTGTGGTTCTGTTATGGCTCATGAATGGATGTGTTTATGGATTGAAATTTAAGGAAAATAAGGGTTTACTGTAGCATATGAATTTGATGCATCCAAGCATTGAAATTTCAGAAGTTGGGTTTATTGTGCATATGAAATAGCATGTGCTCATGCTTTTGAAATTTTCCTCAAAGAAAAGAAAAAGATGGATTTGGTATTGCATATGAATGAGATGTATTCTTCGTATATGCTTGGCCATCTATAGAGGTTTCTTGATTTTGGGTAATTAACTTAACCTCTTGATTTTGTGTAATTAACTTACTCTAAAATGAAATAAGACATTCAATGTGTTCCTTGTAATATAGATATAAACAAAACATCTAAAGAAAAGTAATTGCACAATGATCTAGTCCAAGAAAACAAGGTTTTCCACAAACCAATTAACTCTTCTAGAAAAATTCAACAATTCCAATTTGTTAATCCTATCGGCCTCTCTTTGTAGCTTTTGGGACAATTACTAGTATTATAACATGTCGATGTAATCATCGTTGATAACACATGAGTATGATAATCGAAAAATTTGAATAAAAAGAACAACTTATCGCTTACATAATAAAAAATAACATAAACCCATTTTAAATGTTACAAGGGTTATTATTATGACATTTCTAAAGAGAAAAATGGAATCAAATTTAATTAATAATTTACACAACATTCCATAAATTAAGATTATTAATCCAACAATACATTAAAGGGCTTGAAATTCATAAATAAAAACTCATTTCCTCAAAGTGTTATCCTTTCAAGTTTGTTTCGAGTGTTTTATTTCTTACTGTTTGGTATCACGAATAATTTTATAATTATTTTCAACATCCTAGTTCATGTTCTCAACATTCTTTGTTCATATTTAGTTAAAACACCAAAGGTCATTTGAATTGAACTAAAGGGAACCTCCAAACATAGTTATTTTGAAAAGATGGTCAGAATTGTCCATATTTAGTTAAAACACCAAAGAGCGTTTGAATTGAACTAAAGGGAAGGTCCAAAAATAGTTATTTCAAAATGATGGTCTGAATCTAACCAAATGAGACCTTTAAACGAAAACGTGTCATGATTTTTCTTTCAAAATTAAGTCAAATTTCATACAATGAAAATTGCAATTTTAAAATAAACTCAAATTTGATATCATGGCAGGTTGCAAATTTTGTTTTAAATACAGGTAACGACAAATTTTACAGGTAGTTTATTTACAGACTAGTTACCTTCATTATATCACGCACTTTAATGTCCCTATTAGATTAGAGACTAAAATCAGCATACCAGAGAGGCTATAGCTTCACGCAAAGACATTTCCCTTTTCATGTTTGACAATGCCACATTTTTTACTGTAAATTTATTCTGCTAAATGTTGATGTACCAAACTCAAAGTAGGGAGGGTTGGGGATTATTTTACAGAATTGGATGGATTTATATATTTGGCTGGTCAGGTAGGTGATTAAATGGGGTGTTTTAACCTTTTAAATAAAACTCCACATATTTTATTCTGCTAAATGTTCATGTACTGGGATCAAAGCAGGGCGGGCTGAAGCTTACCATAAATATTTTGATGGATTTATATTTGGCTGGTCAGTCATGACCTGCGTATTTTAGTGACTAATTTGTATTCTCTCATTTTTAGACTATATGAGAATTATTGACAACTTTTGATGCTGCTAGAATAGGCCTTCAAAGAAATATAAGTTCGAGTATTTAAATTTTTGTAGAAATCTCCAATATATTTCTCCGTAATGCGCTCATTGTATACATAAAAACGATCTAATTGGAATTTTTTGGTTATTTGCAATTACATGAATAACATGGAGTTGCTACAATCTATAGTTTTTTAAGAGAGACATAAAGAGAGGAGTTTCCTTATGTATTAATGGAAGAAAAGAAAAATTATTTGTAGTTCCAAATTATTAACAGGTCGTAACTGGGGATCTAAGATGGCATTATCAGTGATGAAAGAAGAGAATTAATGGGAGGTCAATTTTGTTTATGACAGGATTATCTAGTATGTCGATCACTGGCATCTAATCGAAACCTTTTGTTACATCTTATGAAAAATCTAACGCAAATCAACTATAACATGCTAAAATAGTAAATTCATTGTTGGTAAAAGTGTTGCATCAAATTAAATGCCAAAAACAAATTGATTATATGAAACACTTCAGAGGGTGATTCCAAAAAATACAACATATCCTCTTAGATCAGAATATCTAAAATGGTAAGCTAAAACCTGACAGGAAAATCTTGATCAAGCTCCAAAATCATGGATTTTTTTCGCAACGAAACCAAGCTTGAATATTTTCGTTTATATGGACGCTTGCATAGCAAGTGCAAGGGTTCGATGGGTGAATCTACACTGTGAGGACACTTGTTAACAAATTTTCAATCAAAACCTATAATTCTGAAATCCGTCTTTCTCATTGCAGCATGGAATTTGATTGAGGGGCTTATGCTAAGATTCATTGTGATGAAGGAGAATTCTTGGTTTCAATTGATCAATATCACAAAAAAATATTTGTTTTCTCCTTTTGTTTAAATCTCTGAGTTATTTTACTTGAGAGGTCAAAATAAAAAGGTCATTGGTATCGTTGTTGTAGAAGAACAAATTTCCTACCTACTAAAGCCTACAAGTCAGAACGTTTTGATACAGAAATGAAGTATGAGCACTCAGACATTGTGCCACCACACAGCGGAATCATTGCTTGGCTATGGAACTCCAAGGATGATGATACAGAACCAGTGTAGGGAGAACGTTAAAAAGAAACGTGAAAAAAAGCCACGAGGAGTTCTTTGCTTGCAGCAAAGGAAAATTCAGATAAGAATCAATCTAGAAGACAAATTTCTCAGGGAACATGATGGAATTTCAGCCTAGAAAAGAAAAGATTGAAGTTTATAAATAGATTAATCTTGTCTAAAAATGGGGCTCAACTTATAAGTTTTCAGAGAGGAAGTTATGCTATCTACATCATAAATGAACTGACACCAAGACCAGACATAAATACGTAACTAAAATCTTAAATAATTACACACACAGAAAAATATTACAAACAATGGTCATGCAATTACTGGAGTGTATTAAAACGCTGACATCGACTCCGCATAACAATATAACAAAAAAAGTACACTAAGAGATAAATATTACAAACAATGGTTAGGTAATTATTGGAGCGTATTAAAACGATTCAGAATATTGACTTCGGCTCTACATAATAATATAACGGAAAAAAACCTATAAAGGCAAATCAAAATATGGGAAGACTCCAAATATATCGCCTAGTATGAAGACAACATATATGGAGATGGAGAAGCAAACGAAAACCCAAATCCTCAGCAAAATAATTTTATAGCACATAGATGAATTTGGACATTAAGTTTCATTATTTAAGCATGCTTGAAAATGTATAAATTCAACAAAATATTGGTTACAATTAGTTACAACATTGACTTTTGTGTTAACAATTTTGCAAATGGATTCCCAAGTTCAACAACTTCCTCTTTAATACATTCACAGGGTATATTTATGACGCGAAAAACCTTGGAAGTGGGCTGAGTGTAACAAATCTATGGTTGTCTATATGTGGAAGCCATTTGCTCCGGCCACACTTCAAAATCTTGATCTATCTTTTAGTTTAGACTAAGACATATAAACAATTTCTATTGGTAATTGACAACTAATTAATGTAAATTTGGGTAAATTGCGTTAGTTATTGACAATTTAGTTTCATATCGAATCAGTAGTTATGTAACTAAGGAGGTTCATATATAAAACTAATGAATGCCCAAACTATTGTAAGGAGAATCATTTATTGATTGAATAAAAATTCCAATCCATTGCCTTGTAGATGTTTCCTTGACACCCTGTTAGGTTTTACCACGTAAATCTTGAGTTTTTACTTGTGTGGTTGTATTCAATTTCTTTTTCTTTCTTGTTTGATAACCTCCTATAACTACAAATGGTATCAGAGCAATTGAGTTGAATTTGGAGGAAAATCCTTGTGAAAGAAAAAAAAGGCTGTATAAAACCTGTGTTGGTCAAGGGAGCCAGAGCCCGTGGAGTTGTTGCTGGCTTGCAAACCGTCAAGGAGTGTTGTGTGCTACCTGCAGTGGTGGTAAAGGAAGTTGCTCTCTGCCCTCTGCATATTACCACTGGCTTGTCCAGAGGCATGGCCCAGAGCTGTCGAGCAGAACCGGAGAGGAGGCTTGCCTGTCGACATCCGTCGAGAAGAACATTGCCATCCGTCGAGTAGAACCAGAGTGCCCTTCACGTGTTGGTAGAGGAAGATAACCCAGGAGGAGCGTGGAATGGAATGGACTGATAGGGAGGTCATTTGCTACGTGAGGCCCAGTTCTACGCTGCCAGACCACCTAACTCTCTGCCCTCTGTGTGCTGGTCAAGGAAGATAGAGTTGTTCTCTGCGTGGACTGGTGAGGAGGTCTTCATGCTGCTATGTAGCTTGTGTGAAGACCATCGTTGCTGCCCGTTTAGTGTGTAGAAAAATTATGGAGGCCCATTTCTCGTCTAGAACTGGGGCAAGGGCTGCGTGTTTCCATTTGCCAGAACCTACATGCCGACAAGGAGAAGCATGGACTAGGGTACATACGTGTTACTGGCCACCTACATCTTACTATTGCATCAGAGGTTGTGCTACATGAAAATTACCCATCGAAGAGAGATCATCTTGGAAGGCCTCGAATTTTTTTTCAAAAATTGTGAATAAATTCAGGGTTTGTTGAAAGATTTCTTTGCATTGAAGAATGAAGATTTTTCCAAAATTCTTTGAATTGAAGGACAAATATTTTTCCAGGAAACTGAAATTAAACTAAAGGGATTTAAAAAAAAAAAGTTGTAGGTTTTCTAAGTCAATTTGGAAAAATTTGTGAAAATAAGATTCTGAATTTTTTATTGGGCAATCTCTGAAAAAAAATTCCGGAAAATTCAAGTAAGAAAAATTAAAAAAGAACTTGGAAAATCCTTTGTTGGAAGAAGACAATCCAAGTAATTTTTTTTTGGAAACCCTAGTTGAAAGACCGAAACCTTCAGAGGAAAGAAATGGCCAAGATGTCGAATGTAAAGTTTGAGGTGGAGAAATTCACTCGCAAGAGCAACTTTGCTTTATGAAAACTGAAAGTTAGGGATTTGCTAGTGCAACAAGGGTTGTACAAAGCATTAGATGGGGCAAATAAGAAACCTGCTAGTTTGAAAGTTTCAGACTGGAAGGACTTGGATGTCCAAGCTTTCAGTACCATCAGGGTATGCCTGGCAGATGAAGTTCTCTTCAACATTATTGAACAGAGTAAAACTTCAGGTTTATGGGAAAAGCTGGAAAAACTATATATGACAAAGTCGTTAACCAATATAATTTATTTGAAAAGACAATTGTACAATCCTTGAATGAAGAAGGGTTCAAAAGTTACAGAGCATTTAAATGTTTTTAATACACGTACATGCCAATTAGCGAATATAGAAGTTAAAATTCAGGAAGAAGACAAAGCTATAACCTTGTTGTGTTCTCTGCCTGAGTCATGGGACCACTTCGTAACTTCAATCAGTTTTAGCACCGTTGATTCTTTGAAATTTTAATCAGTTGTGGGAGCTCTCTTATCTGAAGAAGTACGAAGGAAATCCAGTACTAAAATAGCAACATCAAAAGCCATGATAGCTAGAGGACTGTCAATGGAAAGAGGAGAAAAAACAAGGGGGTCTTCTAGATCTAAATCAAAGGGAAAGAAGTGTAAGGAAAAATGTTGGCACTGTAATAAAATTGGACACTCAAAGAAAGACTGTTGGAAATGAAGAGAGTCTGATAACCCGAAGAAGGAAGCAAATCAGGTTGATTTAGGTATGATAGACGAAGTTTTATCTGTTGAAGAATTATGTATGATAGATGAAACTTTACCTGTATGTAATGTCTCTCATGGTTTTGAAAGCCGGTTGTTAGACTCTGGTGCTTCTCACCACATGTGTCTACATAGAAATTGATTTACTTCATATGAGGATGTAAATGGTAGTTTTGTGTTTATGGGTAATAATGTATCATGTGAGACTATTGGCATGGGAAATATCAGGATTAAAATGTATAATAATGCAGTTAGAACATTAACTAGTGTTAAACATGTACCTGAATTGTAAAAAAAAAGGATTTCTTTGGGAGTGTTGGATTCGGATGGTTATAAGTTTACAGGTTAGAATGAAGTGCTGAAAGTCTCTAAAGGCGCCCTAGTTGCTATGAAAGCAGAAAAGGTTAGAAATCTTTACAAACTCAAAGGAAGTATTCAGGTCAGTGCAGCAATGATTGTGTCAAGAAAAGAAGAAGAAGGTACTCGCCTATGGAATCAGCGATTGGGTCACATGAGCAAGAATGGTCTTTAGATACTAATGAAACGTAAATCTCTTTCCGATTTGAAATCTTTCAAGTTGGATTTATGTAAGCATTGTGTGTATGGAAAACAGTGTGAACAACTATTTAAAACTAGAAATCATAATAGTAAAGATATTTTAGACTATATTCATTCTGATCTATTGGGGACCATCTCCTGTTGTATCATATGGAAGTGCTCTATATTTTTTAATGTTTATTGATGATTTCTCTTGTAAAGTTTGGGTCTTTATGCTGAAAAAGAAAGCTGATGTATTCAATATCTTTAAACAATTTAAAGCAATGGTATAGAAAAGAATAAGAAAATCAATTAAATGTTTAAGAACTGAAAACATGGTGGTCAATTTACTTCAATAGAATTTGAAGAACACTGTAAGGATGAAAGAATTGTTAGACACAAAACTACTGTTTATATTCGTCAGCAAAATGGTGTTGTTGAACGTATGAATCAGGCTCTTATGGAAAGAGCCAGAAGCATGATCAGAAATGCTAAATTGGAAAAGGAGTTGTGGGTAGAAGCAGTATCTGTTGTTTGTTATTTAGTTAACAGATCACCTTTAGTAGCAATTAATTGTAAAATTCCTGAAGAAGTTTGGTCAGGTTAGTCTTGCGATTATTCACATTTAAGGATATTTGGTTGTGATGCTTATGCTATTATTCCTAAAAATCAGCGTTCAAAATTAAATCCAAAATCAAAATGTTATGTCTTTGTTGGGTATGACTATACTGTGAAAGGATAGAGGTTGTGGGATCCTACATTGTGAAAGATAGTCATTAGTATAGATGTAACATTTGATGAATCTTCTATATTAAAATCAAATTTTGAAAGAATTGAACAGGAACAGGGATCGCCAAATCAAAAAATCTAGTTGGAGGGTAGACCCTCCTGTGAAAGTCAAAAGGAAGATGAGACTTCTGGAGAAAATGGTGTTGAAGATACTGTTGAAGTTTCTGAACCTATTCAGCAACCAGTCACTCTAAGAAGGTCTACAAGCAAAAGAAAAACTCCCAAAAGGTATGAAGATTCCACTTCATCTTTTGCTTTGATTACTGAAGATGGGGAACCTTCTTGTTATCAGGAAGCAGTAGATGATACAGATAGCAAAAAATGGAAAATGGTTATGGAAGAAGAAATGGATTCCTTAGCCAAGAACAATACCTGGGATCTTGTAGAACTTCCTGAAGGGAGAAGTGTTGTTGGATGCAAATGGTCTTTCAAACTAAAACGAAAAGTTGATTGAAGTATCGAAAGATATAAGGCAAGATTGGTAGCAAAAGGGTATTCTCAGGTTGAAGGTATCGACTTTCATGAGATTTTTTCACTAGTTGTAAAACTTGTTTCTATTCATACTGTGTTGGCACTAACTGTATTAATTAACCTTGAGTAAGAACAGTTAGATGTTAAAACAACTTTTCTACATGGTGATTTGAATGAAGAGTTATATATGGAACAACCAGAAGGTTTTGTACAAGGTCGCAGCAGAAGACTAGTTTGCAAGCTCAGGAAATCATTGTATGGTCTAAGGTAGTCTCTTAGCCAATGGTACAAGAAGTTTGACTCCTACATGGTGATCTAGAACTTTATTAGAAGTGAGTATGATCATTGTGCATACTTCAAAAGTTTCAATGGCATATTCATTATCTTAGCTTTGTATGTTGACGATATGCTTATTGCAAGAAAAATCATCGAAGAGATCAACAGGTTAAAGGTTCAGCTATCTAGGATGTTTGATATGAAGAATATTGGAGTAGCAAAACATATCTTGGGCATGGAGATACACAAACACAGGAAAAATGGTAAGCTTTGGTTATCACAGTAGAAGTATGTGGAGAAAGTACTTGAAAATTTCTATATGAACAATGTGAAACGTGTTAATGTTCCATTAGCTTCCCATTTTAAGATTTCTTCGCTTTTGAGTCCTAGAACTGATGAAGAAAAGCAATATATGTCTCATGTACCATATGCAAATGTTGTAGGCAACTTAATGTATGAGATGGTATCTACAAGACCTGACATTTCACACGCAGTTGGAGTTGTCAGTAGGTTCATGGAAAATCCAGCTGAAGAACATTGGTGAGCAGTGAAATGGGTGCTTCGATATCTAAGAGGCACAAGTGACCATTTCATCATCTTTAATGGTAGTGAAGGATTAGTCTGCGAATATGTAGATGCTGATTATGCACGTGATTTGGACAAAAGAAGATCTACTATAGGTTATGTCTTTAGTATTGCAGGTGGAGCAATTAGTTGGATGTCAAAGCTTCAAGAAATAGTTGTGTTGACGACTACCGAAGCAGAATATATAGCTGTTTTAGATACCAGTAAAGAAGCAATCCGGTTAAAGGGTCTACTTGATGAGATTGGAAGTTCGCAGGAGAAAGTTAATGTACTTTGTGACAATCAGAGTGCTATTCACTTGGCTACAAATCTTGCCTATCACAGCAGAACCAAGCACATTGATGTAATGTATCATTCTCTGAGACATGTGATCGATGGCGGAAAAGTAGCTCTTCAAAAGGTCCATACACAGGAGAACTGTGCAGACATATTGAAAAAGCTAGTTACAATAGAGAAGTTTCAATGGTGTTTAGCTTCTCTTGGATTGTAGAAGAGATGATGAATGGGCATGGGCAAGGGATTAGGAAAATTGTTGTCATGGTGGAGTTTGTTTGTAATTGACAACTAATTAATGTAAATTTGGGTAAATTGCAATAGTTATTGACAAGTTAGTTTCATACCGAATCAGTGGTTATTTAACTGAGGAGGCTCATATATAAAACATATTAATGCTCAAACTATTATAAGGAGAATCATTTATTGATTGAATAAAAATTCCAATCCCTAGCCCCATGGATGTTTTCTTGACACCCTGTCAGGGTTTTACGATGCAAATCTTGAATTTTTACTTGTGTGGTTGTATTCAGTGTCTTTTCCTTTCTTGTTTGATAACCTCCTGTAACTACAATCTCTAATTTCCATCAATAAAGTCAAAAGAATTCAATCATATACTCTGTAGTAAATTTAACTCCCCAGAAAATCCTATAAGAACACAATCAAAAAAGCCTCTCCCCCTTAATGTGAAAGGATATAATCACTAAGACAAATAAACAATTTCTAAGTTCCATCAAGGTGGTCAAAAGAATTCAATCATATATTCTGTAATAAATTTAACTCCCCACAAAATCCTATAAGAACACAATCAAAAGAACCTCTTCCCCTAATGTGAAAGGATAAAATCCATGGAAACCTATCAATGTAATTCAATTTCAACTCGTTAGAAAACAATCGATTATCAACGAACACTATTGGAGGATGAACAAAACATCAACTACGAAGCACCCACATGTAATTCAACAGTACACTAGAATGATTTGTTTAGAAAAAAATAGAAAACTTCTATGTTCCAGTCTTTTCTCTGAGATTAGATGAAAAGAGAATTCAGAGGATAATATTTAGAGTTGATAAATCAATTTATATATGTCAGATTATTTATAGTGTTTATTTTAAAGTCTTTCTTTTCTTTGAAAATCAACCATAAAATTGAAACAAGATTGGAACAGAAAGTTTTTGTGTTAAAGTCTTTCTTTTCTTTGAAAATTAAGCATAAAATTGAAACATGATTGGAACAGAAATAATTTACATATATACAGCAACATAAATTCTTTACCGTATAAAAGAATGGGGTTCCATACAATGCTCTTTTTTTTGGTGAAAATTTCGAGTTAACTATAAAGCCGAACAAAGAACCCTCTACAGGGAAGCACCCTAACTGAAAAATAGATTCATGAATATAAAGAAATTCTTCGAGGGTTTTGATAAAATTACTGAGAGATGTCCACTGGTTTAATTGTTCTTTCTTACAATTAAAAAAAATTGGAAATACATCAAATACATATCAATTCTTGTAACTGAGGAGGATAAAAGAAACAAAGAAACAAATATTTCATATTCCCAGAGTACCATCAAAACAACACGGTGGGTTGGATCTCAAGACAAATCTTTTTATGGATTTATATATGGCTGGTCGGTTAGGAACTTCTGTGTAGTTTAGTGCCTAAATTTTATTCTTTCCCTCGTCAGAATTTATAAGAGTTATTTACAACATTTGAAGTTGCTAGTATGGGATTATTTAAATTTTTGTAGAAATCTCCAACATATTTGTTTGTTAGGCACTCACTGTATACCTTAAAACCACATGCTTGGAATTATTCTGTTGGTTGCAATGACATGAATAGCATGAAGGTTGGGTGTAGGTTTGAATATCGAGCTTAGGACCAGGTTAGGGTACCTGTGAGAAAACAGAGAAATAAGATTAGTGATGAGTCTCTTTATGGGTTAAAATAAGTTAAAGAAAAGACATAAATTTAAGTAAATCTTGCTGGGAAGAAACATAGAGAAAATAAGTTAAAAGAAAATAAATAAATTTAAGTAAAAATTAATAGGCGAAGAAATTTCTCACCTGAGCATAGTTTGACAACGAAATCTCTTCACAACAGGGCATGAAGCCACCCTTACACAAAATTATAACTGATTGAACTTAGCTTATGAAAAGGAAAAGGAAAAGAGGAGTATAACCTCATAATGAAAAGAAAACCCATGATAAGAAGAATTTGTAAGTTACCTAAAAACTATTGAAGTGAGGGTTACTGGAGAAGGAAAGCTTGAATCCTCAAACTGAAGTTAAAACCCATGTCAAAACCACAACACTCCTGGCTATTATGCCTCATCTTCAAAACCAGAAAACCATGAAGAGAATCTTAACAATAAGTAATTGGGTAAGAATCATCACTATGATTAACCTAATCCTAGACAAACGTGATAGAAAAAAAAAAGGAGAACAAAAAAAGGAATATTTACATGTACAATGCGATGAATGTGTTAGACAAAGGCGGAAATCACGCCATTAGCAGGGGTCCTCGGATATGAAAAACTGGTGGGTCTCTACACCAAGAAGAATCATAGGAATGACAAACCCTTCTGGAATTTCAAAAAAACGGGTTGCTTCCCTAAAAACGGGTTGCTTCCCTAGTGATACAAAATACAAGTGTAACCACCTTCCACCGTAACATAGGAGTGCAACATTCTCCACCACCTGTGATAATCCAAAGGCATAAAATCTTCTGATCATCTAACATATAAAATCTACGACACACAACTATACACAATCGCACGGGAGGGGAGTTGTTCCTAGAGGTAACGACTTATGGCATGATTATTTGAATATCCAAATTAATTAATGTATAAAAGAGTGAAGAGAAAATTATTTTATTTTTCATCGTAATAAAATATTTAAAAATATTTAATTTTTAAAGAAATCAAATAATTAAAAGTAAAAAAAGTCAAATTTTTCGAATAAGAGAAAATATAAAAATAATATGTGCCATTTAAGTAATATTAATAAATTTAATATGAGTTATAAATAAAATACATATTAATATGGCGGGTTAAGAAGTATTTAAAAATATATTAATGATAAAAAACTTATAATACTTCAAAACTATAAATTCAAATGGAGTTCATGGAAATGTTAAGAAAAAAAAATATAAATATTTCGAAATTTTACATTTTAATATGGGACATTTAAGTAATATTGATAAATTTAATGTGAGTTATAAATAAAATATATATTAATATGGCAGGTTAAGAAATATTTACAAATATATTAATGATAAAAAAGTTATAATACTTCAAAACTATAAATTCAAATGGAGTTCATCGACATATTAAGAACCAAAAAATATAAATATTTCAAAATTTTAAATTAAAACGCAGTTCATAAATAAAATATTTCAATATACATGTGTGATGCCCGTGTTTTTCTTTCTAAAAATATGACTATAATTACACTATTGAATTATTGTTTGAACTTACTTACTATGGAAGTCAAAATTCAAACAAATGGATGATGTAATTAAATTTTATATAATAAATAAATAATTTGACATTTAGAAATAAAAAAAAAAGAAAAACATGAACAGAACAACTTCTTACTATTCTAGAAAAAACTTGTTAAGACATCATATCCACATATGGGCTTTCTCAAATTGTAATATACCTCATACACAACATATTAAAAAAAATAATTTTTGTATTCATTCTGATCAATTTGGTGAGAGATTTCCTATGAATATATCAAATGATGCAACTGTAGTAGGGACACGATAAGAACTAATCGATATGGGTTTTATTGTAAAATTATCGCTATTCTCATTTAAGAGAACACACACACATATATATGGAAGGAAATAACCTCGTCTTTTTCAAACCATCTGCAAGCTACCACAAGATTTCGCAATCAATATAATTTCAAAATGGGTGAACGCAGTATCATGCAAAGACAATAAAAAAACCCAAATAATAATTTTAGTACAAAATACTTTTAAGATATGAAAAATACTGTGAGGCCCTTTTTATAGGCCATACCATAACAGTGAAACTTCTAAGGTAATAATCTTTAAAATCCCTAGGTTATACCGTGAAGTGTAAAGGATAAATTAATTAAACAAAGGAAATAAGGAGATAAATTACTTTAAGAAGGAAAACCCATGGTTAAGGAGCAAGAGATTGACATCGTTTTGAAAGGAAATACCCGGGACATGAAAACAAGAGGCCAAATTAAAAACCCTGAAACATTATAAAAATTGTAATAAATTTAGAGATATATGAAGGTTACAGAAAGTTCACTTGAAGTGAGAAAAATGATAGAGTCTAATGTGTCGTAGGTTGTAAAGAGATTCACTACATACTCAGTGGAATTTTTCAAAATACACCTGTGGCATAAGATACAAATCACATTAAAATGTTTAAGGAACCTTAGTAACCAAGAATCCAGAAAATGTAGAGAAAAATATGAGTACACATGCAATCTATTCTTACCAATTCAGTTGAGGAAATGAAAATTTCATCCATCAATTTAATCAGTGAGAGCGTGTGGAGGAAATATGATTCATTAATTTTATATTAGAGGAAATGTGGCAAGAAATAACGTAGGTTGGAGAACAGATCCAAGTGACACTCTGGCCACAAATATTAAGTGCAAAATGACCAAATGAGATTAAGATTAGGTTTTCTCTACCCTAGTGCAAACGTTCTGAATCTCTACCATCATATTTCTAGGCACAATTCAAACCATTGATTCATCAAGTACACATGTCATGTATGGGCATGTGAAGGTAGGTGGAGGGGCTTGTACGTAGTCCCATCAAACATAATTACGTGTGCAATTGGCATTCGCCACAATCCAAGTCATGCAACACGTAAGCTGTAGGATGAATGCATAAACATAAATGCCTTAAGGAACATTTGAAATGAGAATTATGTTTATAGCGAAAGTTATAACACTATAATTATATAAGGATTAATAGGAATAAAGGGGAGAAGTCCCGAACTTACTTATATAAATATGTATAAGGGTCAAGTGTTGGAGTTTAATTCCAACTGCAACAATGAAAAGCTGGATAGGAATTTGATTTGCAGTAAATACTCCAGGCTGTTCAGTGCATCAAAATCACGCCTGATATTTTGCACATTAATGTGCATTAAACTCTTAGAATTGAATTCCCCTGCAACCGCCTTGCTGCATTCATTACGGAGATAGGTATTAGAAGATATTTTGTATTAATTTATTGTTTAAATCAGATATGTTTTAGCATATAAATACATCACACAACAGTTCTGTTTTGAGGTTAGCAGAAGAATGATAAAGAGCAGAGGAGAGCATGCAGCGGCGTGAAGAAAAATTCTTCCAGAATAGTGAAACGCATAGCAGTGCATAGCAGAGTAGATGCAGCAGCATAGCAGAGAATAGAAAGGGAAAAATGCACAGCAGTGCAGATATTTTGAATGTAATTTGTTTTTTTTGGTTGTTTGTTGTGAGAGAGGGACAAATCTGTAACAGTTAGTTCATTTGTTTTAATAAACACAAGTTTTTTTTCTGTTGCTGTTATACCAGTTCCACCGATGTTGTAACACCGCATTCTGCTGTGTTAAAAAAAAACAGAGTATTGTTCTGTGTTAAAACAGAGTGTTATTCACCGTTGCGGCAACACCAAACTACGTTGCTGCAACATCGTTTCCAGCAAACGATTTTCAGTTTTCTATGTTAAAAACAGAGTCAAAATAGAGCATTTTTTTTTGTCTGTCTGTTATGAAATTATCAAAAATTATCAACATCAACGAAATATGTAGAAGCCTAGTAAGCAGTGCAAAAATGGTAATAGGATACATATGCGTTAATACGATTTTGAATGACTAATGTTACAAGGACTTAGGAGAGTTAAAAATATTATATAATTCATGAATCTAATTCATTCCCTGATAGTAATTAGGAGTTTTCTGAGTTAACTCAAAGCATAAATATTATGGTATAAGTGTGAGTTAATATTTTTTATAAGGGAATTATGGTTAATTATAAGCAACATTGTAGGTGAGAATGTAAATTTCACTTGTAGATTGGTATGTTTGATTAGTTTTGTAGGCAGGGTCGTCATGTGTATTATCTAGATATAAAGTTGAAATTGTTAAATATACTAACAAAACAAAAAAAAGTGACTGTGTGAAACAATTATCTTACCCCATTTTAGATCAAATATGTTAATGTCAACTAGAAATATATAATAACACAACTATATCAATTAAATAGTTGATAAATATCAATATATATCATTTTGTAATAAACACAAACATATTTTATTTATGATATATCTCATATTATTAAAAAAAAAAAATCATAATAAAAAACTTAGGTTTCTCCTTTTCAATATCCCAAACACTTATTTTTAAATTATAATGATTTGATTTGCAATATTTAAATATATCAAAACTAAAATATATCTATAATGTAAATATTAATGCAAGCTTATAATGAGTTCTATTCATTAGACTTTTTATATATCTATATATTTAGTAAATTGATGTTGCCACATCCTGTTACCATTACATTTTGATGCCCATGTCAAATTGTCAAAATAATGATGCCAATAGATATTACTCACATATTTTCAATTGTGTTAATGATTAAGACATCCCTCACATATCTCAATTGGACTAAATATTAATGCACGATAGAACCACCAACTTCAATTACTGCTAGTCCTATGTAGTTGGCCGAGTTGAGAAATGTTTCATTGCGTTTTAACCCAACGAAAAAGAACAGAAAAATTTCAAAAGTATATTGTATATTAGCTAAAAAGGATATTATTTAACGTTTGTAGACTCGTTCATTTACCTTCATGGAATAATAAAATCTCGAGGCATGCAAAAAAGCACGAATGTACAAAATTGTGAGTACATAAATGTAGTGACCATCACATGAGAATTGGAACGATATTCGCCAGTGCAAAAGAAAATTTTGATGAAGTGTGAAGTGCTCATGTCCCCAATTTCCAATCAATTTTTTTTTTTCCTTCATATTTATACATTATACACCCATTGGAGAGTTTCTAGTTTAGAAATAATTGTAAAGTGCTTTTTTGTGTGATTTATTTAAACCTAATCATTTAGTACTCTATTATTTATTACGATATTCTATGTTACAGATTCTATTTCCAGTAAATATCAATTATTTATGGTTCCTATGTGGCCATTAAATTAATTCTGTAGATTTGATAATGACCTAGGTTTCGTCATGGCTGACTACTTCCACCTTTAATGTCTAAATTTTGATATGCCACAATTATGGGTTATTTATGGTTTAAAAGGTTAAAATGCCTATGCTTGTACGATGGGAATGCTTAGGGGAGTTTCATTGGGGTTGCCTCTGGCATTAATGGGTTGCCGAGGGCGATCAGCGTGGTTTTTAAAGTGACAGTCGTGTCGATTTCAACTCTAAACTTACGCGTTTTTTATTGGGCACAACGACGTGAGTGAGCATTGGAAAATCGCGCCGACCTTGAGGTGAAAATGTTGCATGGTTTTTTGTAGTGGGTTGCCGTCTAAGAAGAGGACGAGTTTGTTTTTCTCGCTGCATAATTGGACCCGTTTTTTGGATCGTTGCGGGACTGCGAGGAGGAAGACGCCACTGCGTGGTAAGTTGCAGCTGTGTAGTAATTTGCTGCCAGTCGTTCTTACTTCATTCTTGCGCAGGAGGCGTGAGGTGATCTGCCCGCATGAGAATCGTTGCGGACAGCCTCGAGGGTCCTGATAGCCGTTGTTAGCATAGCCGCTGACATCGTCTGAGTCAATTGTTAAAATTGTCGTGGAGGCCGCAAGAGGCATGGGGAAGGAGGAGTGCGCGCAGAGAAGAAATCAGAGGGAACCTTCTACCTGTTCTTCACTGGAGGCGTGTAGGAGGTCGCCATCCTCGGTGTAGCATGAGAGCCTCTTCCATCTGTGTGAAATCTTGAGGCCGAGCAGAGATTGTAGGCCCTGGAGTGAGTAAGAGCTCACCGCGTGTCTGAGGCCATGGTTGAGGTTGTTGAATGCATGGTAAGCTGTTGAGATCCGTTCATAGATCGAAGGTCGCATGGAGGAGGCATTGCCACTATCTGTGACAGAGGAGAGCCACTATAGAGGAAAATTGACGCATTGAAACCAGTTTGATTAAAGTGAGGTTGAAATACATTTCAAAAAAATTGGAGGAATGGTGCCATTTCGATTGGATTTTTTTTAAGTTTTTCAAATTAAATTTTTTAATTCCTTAATTAAAAAAGGAGGCGGATCGTTATTTAGAAAGGGACGATTATTTAAGGAAAGAAAGTGGGGGCGATTGGAAAAAGGGGGATCTGGGCTTTTTTTTGTTTTGGATTTGGTTTTTTTTAATAGACGGTTGTTTTTTTAAGAAGATTGCGGTTGTTTTTTAATTATTGGGATTGAATTTTTTTATTCATTAATAGAAGCTTATCTTAATGAAAACAACAAGTTAGATGGATCCAATTATTTTGGTTGGAAATTCAAGCTACAAAACTTACTTGAGGGATACAATGGATAGACAATTGTGAACAATGATGATGTGAAGCTGATGAAAAGGAAAATAGGGGTATAATCAATTTTCCCTTTCATATCAATATTCGATCCTGATGCCTGTGGGTTATGGCCCATAGAGCCCTTTAAGCCTTAAAACCATGGACACACATTTATTCGGATTTTCCTTTATAAATCCTAACTACATTACTTTATTGCAAAACAAAGGGAAACATAGAAACACACGGAAACTCCACTCCAAACCCTTTGTTCAGACTTCAAAAACAATTCACCTAGATCTAGATATCCGTCAGGTCCACTCTTCACTCTGACCCTTTCCGTTGCTCCGATCGCCCCGACCTCCGATCGTCGATTTATCACTATCGGCATATCGGTATTCCACCACATCAGTGCTATTGCAACATACATTACTATTAGCCCTTTGACCTTCCCGATTGCGATCAATGATTAGATCTGTATCGTCGATCTAGCTTCCGATCTGACGGTCCATGTTCCATCGCATCATCGCAATCGTAATCATTCAAGGCCCAATCCAATCAATTCAATGCACCAACGCGATATGCCTTTCGAACCCGATAAGGTTATAGGTCCCATTTATAAAATTTTAGGTCCAGATTTCAAACTCGGACAACGTTTTTGTTGTTCCTTAGTGTAACTAGAATTCGGCTTGCCTTCGATGGATTTTTGCACTTAACACAGTTTTTGCCATACTCTGCTATGATGCACACAACATTCATTAATATATACTTTGGATCGCCATCAATGCTACAGTGATCGATAGTCGATCAACATGCATACAAACGAGATTCAAGACACCAATGCATATATACATAGTATAAATGGGAAAATGCATTATACACAAATAATAGAATTTGCACAACACACAACTATTTATTATACATAGTATGAGTACATCCTAAGGCATGTTAGCCTTAGAAACAATTATCCTTTAGACTACATCATGAATACTCTATCCTCACAGTTTTCTGTTTATTCCTCCCTTATTCATTGAACACGCAGGCTCATATCTATATATATATATAGGAAACATTGGATCGGATCACTAAAAGGATCCAATAATACCTCTCCATGAAACACTCAACAACTCCCTAGATTCTCTCTACAACTCACTATACATATGAATACATGGCAGATTACATTAACTAAAGTCTTCTCGATACTACTGTTTAAATAGAATTGTTTCCTATTTTGCTCGATGGTCCACATCTCCTCCTTTTCTGCTTTGGATTCCTCCTTTAATTAAGGGGGGGTTAGATGCTCTTGCATCAGACTCTCGAGGCACAAAAATTTATGACCTCCTAGTCATATGCTTCTCCTTGTCCTTAGCAATTCTACCCACATCTCTGTGGAATTACCTTTATGATCTTCTGTGAGCTGCAACCAACCTCTGCAGTAACAGTCTTCTTTTGCTACACGATACCTCACCAAGCTATCCTCACTCAGTCTTTTTGCATCCTTCTAGTTCTCTTCTCTGGAACCAATTGAGCACATCTTGCTCTAGGTTGCTGCAAATCTTCTCACCTTTCACTGCCGCTCTCTGCATGACAGTAAGACCACAAAATCTCGAGCTTTAAACAACTGTACCTCCTTTCCCTTCTTCCTTCTCACAGGAAAGCTTTCCCTGCTCTAATACCACTTGATGAAAAGGAAAATAATAGTATAACCAATTTCCCCTTTCATACCAATATTCGATCCTAAGGCCTATGGGTTATGGCCCATAGACCCCATCAGAAGTGTTTTTTAGGCGTTTAAGCCTTAAAACCATGGACACAAATTTATTCGGATTTTCCTTTATAAATCTGAACTACATTACTTTATCACAAAACAAAGGGAAACATAGAAACACACGGAAACTCTCCTCCGAACCCTTTGTTCGGACTTCAAAAATAATTCACCCAGATCTATATATCCATCGGGTCCGCTCTTCGCTCTGACCCTTTCCATTGCTCCGATCGCCGATTTATTGCTATCAGTGTATCGACATTCCACCACATCGGCGCTATCGCAACATTCATTACTGTTAGCCCTTTGACCTCCCCGATTGTGATCAGTGATTAGATCTGGACCATCGATTTGGCTTTTGATCTGACGGTCCATGTTCCATCACATCATTGCAATTGTAATCATTCAAGGCCCATTCCGATTAGTTCAATGCACTGACCTGATATGCCTTCTGGACCCGATAAGGGTATAGGTCCCGTCTATAAAATTTCAGGTCCGGATTTCAAACTCGGACTATGTTTTTGTTGTTCCTTAGTGTAACTCGAATTTAGCTTGCCTTCGATGGATTTTTGCACTTAACACGGTTTCTGCCATACTCTGCTATGACACACACAACATTCGTTTATTTATATATTTGGATCACCATTTATCCTACAGTGATCTATGGTTGATCAACATGCATACAAACAAGATTGAAGACACTAATGCATATATAGACAGTATAACTGGGAAAAGGCATTATACACATATAACGGAATTCACACAACACGCAGCTATTTATTATACACAGTATGAGTAAATCTTAAGGCATTTTAGCCTTAGAAACAGTTCTCCTCTGGACTACAACATGACTACTCTATCCTCACAGTTTTCTGTTTATTCTTGCCTTATTCATTGAACACGGTGGCTCATATATATATAGGAAACATTGGATCGGATCACTGGAAGGATCTGATCAATCATCTCCATGAAACACTCAACAACTCCCTAGATTCTCTCTACAGCTCACTATACATATGAATACATGGCAGATTACATTAACTAAAGTCTTCTAGAGACTTTATTAGTTCCATCAATCTAGCTCTATTTAAACAAAATTGTTCCCTATTTTGCTATATGTTCCACATCTCCTCCTTCTCCGCTTTTGATTCCTCTTTTAATTAAAGGGGGGTTAGATGCTCCTACATCAGAAGCCAAAACTCGTTGCAGAAGGAACAACAACAACAATTCAAGACTGGGACAAGCGTGAGGCTAAGGCGAAAATGCTCTTGAAATTATGGGTCAAGGATTGCATTACTCCCCATATCTGTGATTGCAAGACTGCACCGTAGATGTGGAAGATGCTCAAGGATATTTATGTGGTCAAGAACACCAGTCAATTGTTTCTCTTGAAGAGAAAGATTCTCTCCATGAGATGGATGAGAATGAGACAGTTGTAACATTCATTTCATGGATCAAGGAGCTCAAGAACAAGTTGGGTGATATCAGTGAAGTTATGTAAGATATAGATCTGGTCACGATTACCATGAATGGTATGACTAACGAGTATCAGATGTTCATCACTAGCTTGAATGCAATAGAAAAAGCCCCCATGTTTGAAGAATTTATAGGGATCCTCATTCAAGAGGAGGAAAGGTGACTAACTCATAAACCTCAGAGTTCAGATCTAGCCTTCATTGCAGAGAAGAAGCCCTTCAGAGGAAATCCATATGTATCACCAAAGAGCAATGCAACCCCACAGAGAAAGATGCCCTCACCCTAAGGTACGTCTTTCAATAGAAATGACTCTGTGACAAAATGTTTTTATTGTGGTAGAATTGGCCATATAGCCAGATATTGTATGAAGAAGAAGTTTGATGAAGGTCAAAACATCTAACGGTTCATATCTGACTCTGTGCTTTCAACTAAGGAGGATGAAGTAGATACATGTTTTGTTGACTCAGGTGCATCCATCCACATGACATGGAACAGAAAGTGGTTTGAAGACATCAAAGAAACCAACAGTGGAGCAAACATCTATCTTGGCGATGATAGAGGGTACCAAATCAAAGGTCATGGTAATATTCCTATTGTTTTGTCTGATGGAAATATTAGACATATCCATAATGTGACATATGTTCCATGGATCAAAAAGAATCTGATCTCTGTTTATACTAACACTGATCAAAATCTCAAGGTAGAGTTTTATAAATAATATTGTGTCATCAAAGACCCGTTGGATTGTATGAAACCTATTGCATCAGGTGTTCGTGTGGGAGGATTGTACAAGCTAAATCTCAAAAGTGCACCACATCAAGTATTGGCATCATCTGCCATGACTACAATGGACTTATGGCACCAGAGGTTCGGTCATATTAACTTCAATGATCTGGTGCTTTTACACAAAAGAGGTATGGTCGAAGGTCTTCCTATTTTAAAATCTGCTCATATTGATTGTGATGCATGTGCACTGAGAAAATTGCACAGAGATGAATTTCTTGTGAATCCCGATAGAAATAAGAGAGATATACTCGAGATGGTATACACAGATCTATGCGAGCCTATGAAGACAAGATCGTTAGGTAGTGCATACTATTTTTTACTCTTTATTGATGATTGTACTAGATTTACTTGGGTGTACTTTTGAACACTTCAAGGAGTTTACAAGTATGGTTGAAAGGCAGATAGGTAAAAGCATCAAGATTCTCCGCTCAGATCAAGGGGGAGTGTTAGGTCTGTATACTGCTGGTGTAACCGCTTATTGTTATTAGTAAAACCCCCTTATTATATTGTTGGGCCCATGAAGTCCCCATATTGTTATTATTGTGCCCCATAGAATCCCACTATTGTTATTATTGTGCCCTTACATTATTATGCCCTTAGAGTTTTTTTAGGCTCCTGAATTACATTCCAAACAGGTGACCTGGGGAAAATCGTCATAGCTTTTGTTCTGAGCATCAGATTAAAATTTCATCAGAAGTTTCAGAAAGAGAACGCCCTGTAGTTTTTTGTGTATCAGTTTCAAGTACTAAGGTTGAAATAGTGACATGTGGAGCTTCATACAAGTTCTCTCTACTGAACTAGTCTATAATCAGGTCATCGTGGACGATTTGACATAACATTTCCTTACAGAATCCAATCTTGATCAGACTTGTGTCATTAGAAAGAGAACGCAGAGGGCTACCACAGGGAGATAACTTCAAAACATTGCAATTTGAAAGTATGGCGTTACAGTCATTTCACGGGCGATCTCCTGAAATTAAGACAAGGCGATATGAGGATGTTTGATGGAAAGGATACATTAAATTGGATACTACAGATGGAGCAATATTTTTATCTACATGGTGTACCACTCTTACAAAAGGTATGTATTGCATCTCCATATTTAGAACCGGATCAATTTTTATGGTATAAAGGGCTTTTTTCTCGTAAACAACTTGTTATGTGGTCAATTTTTGCAGAGTAAATGATAGCACATTGTGAGGATACACAGAGCAACACCTTCTTTAGAGAAACACCACAACAATTGGATGAAAAAAGAGAAAAGGAGCTTTGTTACAAAGTTGAAAGCAAAATTATGGCAATAAGGAAGTCTACTCCTCATAACTATCAGGATGGAAGTGTTGTTTCTCCTAGCCTTCCACAACCTACAAGGGTTAAACCACAACAATTGGAAGAAAAAAGAGAAAAAGGGCTTTGTTACAATTTTGATAACAAATACATTAAAGGTCATAAATGTGCTGAGAAGAAATTATTTTACATTGATTGTGGAGTGGAGGAAGAAAATGATCGAGAAACGTCAAAAGAATAGTATATACGCTAGGAACCAACCCCAGAGAAAGAAGAAATGAATACGACCATATCTTGTAAAGCACTGAAAAGAATTACCACTTCTAAAAATCTCAAGATAGAAGGATGTATCAAGAAGAAAAAGGTTCAAAAAATGAAAGATCACATCGAGAAAGAAGAAATGAATCTGACCATATCTTGTAATGCATTGGACAGAATTACCGCTCCTCAAACTATCAATATAGAAGGACATATCAAGAAGAAAAATGTTCAAGAATTGAAAGATCACATCGAGTCTAAAGAAATCAATCCGACCATATCTTGTAATGCATTGGAAGAAGTTACCACTCCTCAAACTATTAATATAGAAGGACATATCAAGAAGAAAAAGGTTAGAGTGTTGATTGATTCGGGCAGTACCCATAATTTATTGATTGTAAGATAGCCAAGGAATTGAATTGCTTCCTATATCTAGCATCGGAGTGTCAAGTGGTGGTTGAAAGTGGAGGAACCATAAATTTATTTGGAAAGTGCCATAATATCAAGCTATCCATCGGAGAATATGTATTGAGTAGCCCAATTCTTTCCATTCCAATGGGCGGTGTTGATGTTTTACTAGGAGTCCAATGGCTACAATCTTTGGGTACGATAGCTTTTAATTTTCAAGAACTTTTCTCGAATTTTTTTTGGAATGAAAGGAAGTTGAATTTAGGGGTATCGAGGGAAAACTTGGAAAGATAATCAACTCTAACATCATGACGAAGCTTCTAAATAAAGAACAACGGGGTGTAATTGCACAATTATATTCACTAGAGGATCCCACATCGAAATCATGTATTCCTCCAGATTTCCAAAATGTTTTGGACAATCATTCTAAGGTATTTGAGACTCCCAAAGGCCTCCCACCTATTCGTGATCATGATCATGCTATTCATTTGATTCCATGAAGTTTTCCTCCAAAAATCAGGCCTTCCATATATCCATATGCCCAAAGGAGTGGGAACTCATTCAAAAGTTGTAGAAGATCCTAGTTCAAACAGTATTGTGAGAACTTAACAAGGAAGGAAAAATCATATTAGAACCTAAAGCAGTCACAGAAACGAGAATTGAAAGGTACGAAATAGATAAATTTAAGAGTATCTCATCAAGTGGAAGAACTTACCCACTGAAGATTCCACATGGGAGGACAAGAATTTATATATAAGCATCAAGAACTATTCAAGCGTTGAGGACAACATTTTTTGAAGGAGAGGGGCATGTTAGGTCCATATACTACTAGTGTAACCCCTTATTGTTATTAGCACAACCCCCTTATTATATTATTATGCCCATGTAGTCCCCATATTTTTATTATTGTGCCCCATAGAAGCCCACTATTGTTATTATTGTGCCCTTACATTATTATTGTTATGTTGGCTCTGATTATATTATGACCCTTTAGACTCCTATATATAGAAATGAGGTCTTATCATTTGTATCATCCAAGAATTTCTCATTTGTGTAATGTAAAGGAGGTTGCCCCCTCGAGGAGGCTTATTTCTAAGTTGTTGATCTATCTTTTCTATCTTTTTGTGAGTTGGTTTCATAACAGGGAGAGTACAAGAAAGCTTGTGTACTCAAATACTGCAAAGATAATGGGATATAGCAGCAGTTTATAGTACCCCAAAATCCTCAACAAAACGAGGTTGCAAAGAGGAAGAATAGAACCCTTATGGAGTGTGCTCGCAGTATTTTAAAAGGAAAGAATCTTTCTAATGGCTTTTGGGCTGAAGCGATTAATACTGTAGTATATCTAAAGAATAGGAGTCCAACAAGAAGTTTAGATTCTAAAACTCTGTTTAAAGCTTTATTTGGTTATAAGCCTATAGTAAAGAATTTGAGAGTTTTTGGCTGCAAAGTCTTTGCCCATATCCCAAAGGAAGATAAAAAGAAACATGACTCAAAGGCCATCAAATGTATCTTTGTTGGGTATTGTACAAAATTTAAGGCTTACAAACTATTTAATCCCTCTACTCATAATTTTTTATGAGCAGAGATGTAGTGTTTCAGGTTAATGAAGGAATCCATGAGAGTGCTAATGAATATTGGCATGTGCCATTGTTAATGGAAGAAGGAAGTGATGAATCAGGTAATAGAAATTAGAAGCAACAAATGCAACAACAACAACAGGAAGGGAAAGAAGATGATGTAGCTGTCAAGCCCAGTCCAGAAAATGATGATCAGACAAGGTTTGAAGCTACCCCACCACCTAGGAGATCAGGTAGGAAAGCTCAGTTGCCATCAAGATATAGGGAAAATGATTTTATAACTAGGAAGATGAATGTTGTTGAACCCTCTAGTTATAAAGAATCTAGTCAATATAGTGAATGGAGGGTTGATATGGAAGAGGAATATGAATCAATTGCGTAAAATAAAACTTGGTATTTAGTTAAATTACCTAAAGACAAACAACCCACAGGATGCAAATGGTTGTATAAGCCTAAATTTAAATCAGATAGGAGCATAGATAAGTATAAATCAATGTTGGTTGCAAAGGGGTATTCGCAGCAAGAAGGCATGGATTATGATGAAACATTTTCCCCTATAGCTAAACTAAACACAATTAGAATGATAATTTCTTTAGCTACCAAACACCATTGGATGATTCACCAGCTAGATGTTAAATGTGCATTTTTAAATGGGGACTTAAAAGAAGAAGTATACTTAGTGCAACTTGAGGGGTTTGTCAAATAGGGGGAAGAACATTTAGTTTGCAGGTTGAAGAAAGCATTGTATGGACTAAAATAGGCACCCAGGTCATGGTATGAAAAAATTGATTCATTTTTCTTGCAACATGGTTATAAAATAAGCAAAAATGAACCTAATCTTTATACCGTGTTTGATAAAGAGGGAATGATTGTTTTGATTTATTTATATGTAGATGATCTAATCATCACAGGGAATGTTGATGATCTCATTAAAGAAATCAAACAGAAGATGTCACAAGTATTGAGATGAAAGACCTTGGAGAGCTACACTACTGTTTGGGTTTGGAAGTCTGGAGGGATTATGGACAAACTTTTCTATCACAAAGTAAGTATGTAAGGAGATTACTGGAAAAGTTTAGAATGGATCAGTGAAAAGTTGCAGTGGTACCTTTACAAAAGAATTTAAAACTTCAAGATGATGATGGATCTAAGGAGGTAGATACGATGTTCTATAGATAACTGGCTCGAAGTCTAATATACTTGACTACAACTAGGCTTGATTTGACTTATGCAGTCAGTGCATTGTGCCATTTTATGTCAAAGCCCCTTGAGAGCCATTGGGATGGTGTTTTAAGTTATCTCTAGGGAACCTTAGATTTTGGTATTATTTATACTGATTCGTGTGATGTTAGATTGACGGGTTTTTTCATACTTCAATTGGGCTAGAAATGTAGATGACAGGTGATCCATAACAGGCCATGCATTCAGCATTGGATCTGAGGTCATTACATGGAGTAGAAGAAAGCAGAACATAGTATCCTTGTCTTTTACAGAAGCTGAATATCAAGCTATGTGTGCAGCAACATGTGAAGCAGTTTGGTTGAGGAGACTTATCCTTGATGCTGGAGAAGAATATAAGGTTGCAACAGTGATCAAATGCAACAATTAGAGTTCCATCAAACTTGAAAATAACCTAGTATTTCATAAGAACAAAAATCATATCGATATGCAGTTTCATTTTGTCATGGAGAAAGTTCAGTCAAAATAAATCCATATTAAGTATTGTAATAGTTGTGGCAATGCTGCTGATATTTTTACCAAACCTCTTGGTAGAATCAAGTTTGAGTTGTTTAGGTAAGTGATAGGAATATCTATGAATCCATTTCTCCATTAAGGGGGAGCGTTGACATTAATGTAGAAATAGTTCAAACCGAACCCTAGATTAGGATTATGTTCCTGTTTGATAGGATTCTATTCAACTTCCCTGAATGTGTGTTTGTTGTATATATATTCCTCATGTAATGAATGAGGTAGGGCATGTACTACAGTGGCAGTCTTACAGGTGGTGTTTCACAACTGTAAGCTGCCCAATTGATTAATAAAGTTGATTCATATTATTGTTGACATTTCTAGTGGCTTATTGAGCGAATTTAAATTTATATGATGTAACTTATTTTCTTTTTTATTTATTTATTAGAATCACATTGGTTAGATAACATAGAGGGTTTAATTATGTGTCCATTATTTGACATTGTGAAGGTGGTTTGTGTTGATGATAAAATTTCCACAGTCGTGTTATAGATCTATCGTACTTTGGGGGTTATAATTGAAACTAGACTTTTCACTGGATTATAGGTCTGAATGTTTCTAATCTCTTGTACCTTTGATATTTCCACATATGTCTGTCATTCTTATGGTTTATATTTTTCCTTTTATATACAACTATTTTTTTTATTTGTAGTAATGTGACTATCATCATCTAGTTGGTTTGTTAATTTTTAAGAATAATATCGAAACATAGGAATTCTATGTTTGTATAGGACTATGTGTCATATGCTTGTGCATATACTTGTTTAAATTTTGCATTCTACCACCATACAAACATGATTGATTTTGTAATGTATAGCTTTATATTATATTGTCATTTTTTTTAGATCTTGTTCTAAAGTGTGCCCTAGGGATTCTGAACTTCCCTTCACATTGCATTCGTTGAAGCTTATGGCATCGTTTCTTCCCTATAGTCTAGTTTAGACTTCTTCTTTTTTCCTACTTCTGAAATGGGTAATTTCTTATATGATTTCATTAAGGTACTAGAATGGTAAATTATGTAAAATCACTTATTCACGGTATCCATAGGCATTTAAAAAAAGGTTTCATTTTGTTTTACCCTTTGGTTTCGTAGCCTATCATTGTTCCATATATCTCTTGCATCTATGGCACATGTTTCCTTTATGAAAACTCTAACCCATCTACTATGAATTAATTCTATTTTAAAAGTTGTTTAATCAAAGAATAGAAACTTCTTTATATATATATATATATATATATATATATAGAGAGAGAGAGAGAGAGAGAGAGAGAGAGAAAGAGAGAGAGAGAGAGAGATTCTATCGTCAGCGAAACACAATTCTATATTGATATACCATGTGTTATCCCCTCTAATTTTAATATTAATTAGCATAGTTGTAATTAGCGGAAAATAATTATACATCAAACTATGATTGGTTGGAAGGATATTCCACATATTTTATAAGTGAATAAATATGGATATGAATATATAATAATTACGATTATTATAAATAAATAGAACACTAGATGGATTTGGAATGGAAAATTATTGAAATGAGACTCTTAACTAATGAGACAAATGCTAATCTCAATATTAGATAAGATTGAGGCCAATATTCCATGGAAACTAGATGTTTCCAATATTTAAAGATACTATGGATGGGAGAAAAATATCCATTGGTTCTCTAGCTAGAGAAAGATGCTAGCTATATGAAAATTTGAAGCACTTGTAGAGATAAATGTAGGCTTTAACAACAAAATGATTTCCATAAAAGTAGGACGCCGCTAATAGGAACAAATAATGGAAGAAACTGTATAAATATACCTATTGGAAGGATGAAGTGGCTACTAAAGCTCCGAGGGATCAATTTTTGAAATTCATCTTGTCTCAGGGGGAGCTAGTGCTAAATTCACAATTGGGTGGAAATAGTGTACTCATTCAGTGTGTTCTTCAAATTCTATTTAGAACTTCTGTTCATTTGTATTTGATTGAGTTATAGTTGATGGTGTTGTTAATTGAGAAAATCATGTTGTTGGTGTCACTTATATAATATCGTACTGGAACCACTTTTGTTCCTAAAGTATTTTGTTCATCCTAATTGATAGATATACATTGATTGATCATTTAAATTGGGTTTCATGCTCAATGTAATATTTTAAATTCTTCATGTTTGGAATTATGTTATGTTTAAGATAATGAGTGGCTTCAGGACATGGTAGAGGAGACAAAATTTTAAAGAAATCTTTATTTCTTGTTAGCTGTGACTATATAGAGGCTTAGTTAGAATTACAAATCTTACCAAGAGATGAATTTTAGTAAGATGAAGTACAATATGTAGGATCACTTAACTTGAGCATATGGAAATTTTGTATCAAATTAGATACTATGTTAAAAGCCATTTTTATATTATAGTAAATTCATGTTGATTGTTATGGTGGTTACTTGATGTTTTTCCTTGGATGATTTTAAGAAACAATATATGATCCTCTATATTTCTCTCTGATGTAATCCTCAAACTCTATTAGAATCGAGACTCCTACTGTTTCCTCAATAAAGGGGGCCAGTCTTTGTGTACACCATTGAAAGGTAGTGGTCAAGGTCACGAGAATCTTGTAAGAAATATAGGAAAGCAACATAATAGAAGGAAGGCTTATTGGATGGATTGATAAACCTCCGAGCTTAGCCATATATAACTTTAATTCAATTAAATAAGTGATTCTATATGTGAGGATAAACAGAAACTGGTAATGATTCTATATGCCGGGATCAGCATAATATGACATAGTATCAGTGTCTCAACTGTTATAAATTGTCAACAAATCAACATGGAAGTTTCTTGCAATTAAGAAATATGTGACTAGAGTACAAAGGCTTAGAGTTTCACCTTTCTATTTCATTAAAATTAAACTATTTACATATTTTAAATGAACATGATAGAATATTCTAGCTCAATTATGAATAAATAAGTGATTTTGGGAGAACTAAGTAAACTATACATACTTTATTATTTACAGAATTCCTACAATTTCATACGCATATACAACTAGCAAGTATGATAGTTTTCTCGAATTGAACTATGAACATGAGAATAAGATACACACACACACACCACTACAAAAAAAAAAGGTCATTGGTGAGGGTCATGCCTGTGATGGACCTTTAAGGTCCATCACTAATGTGACATATGGTGACAATCTTTAAAAAAGTGTTGTTGCATGTGTATATAGTGATGGTCCTTTAAGGTTTATCACCAAAGCCATTTTCAATGACACTTTGGGTGACGTTCGTTAAAGGCCTGTCACTAATTATCTCTTTGGTGACACTTTTGGTGAGGGCCATTAAAGGCCCATCACTAATTCTCTCTTTGTTGACACTTCTAGTGACGATCTTTTATTGACTGTCACCAATGATCTTTTTGGTTACTTTTGGTGATGGTCAATAAATGTTCATCATCATTGATCATTCCAGTAAGTTTTTTATGGGGCTTCATGCCTGTGATGGACCTTTAAGGTCATCACTAATGTTGCATATGGTGATGGTCTTTAAAAAATTGTTGTTTTAAGTCTATATAGTGATGGTTCTTTAAGGTTTGTCACCAAAGCCATTTTCAATGACACTTCTGGTGAGGGTCATTAAAGGCCCATCACTAATTTTCTCTTTGGTGACACTTTTGGTGAGGGTCGTTAAAGGCCAATCACTAATTCTCTTTTTGGTGACACTTCTAGTGATGATATTTTATTGACCTTCACCAATGCTCTTTTTGGTTACTTTTGGTGACGGTCAAAAAATGTTCATCATCATTGATCATTCCAATGAGTTTTTGATGATGCTATGTACCTGTTACTATATTTTTTGTCAAAAGATAATGATTTAAGACCATTGTTGTGGAGTCCTTTTCATTATATGTCCAAGGTCATAGTGGTTATAATAGTCAGTCAATTTGTTAAGAAGTAATTAGTGTGTATCATTTCCCTCAAGTCATAAGAATATAGTTTTCCTATGAGTCAACACATGATTCATCTCTATTACGTTTATTATATAGAAAATTAAGATGCCAGAATACCAAATATATGAAGAAGCACAACCCAGAACATAGAACAAAATGAGAAATAACAACATGTATTTTATTATTCAGAGATGAAAGCAATGTTCACTTTCCTATTCGAGGGGGAAACCTCCAATGGAGTAGGGCTTGATTACAAAATAAGACACGACACCCCTCAATGGGGAGTCTCTATCCTTTATATAGGATTCATACATGTAATACCATGGGTCAGTACCATGGTTCTCTTAATACCATCTATCTAATACCATGGCCCGTTTGCAACTCACTGTGGTCCTTTTCTTTCTATGCGGGTCGATCACTTACAATTATTAATATGGGATTTATTGACTCTTTAACTGACTATAACTATGACTCGACCCATTTACATATATAAGGGGGTTAGAGTTGGACCCTAACATGCCCTCCCTCATAAAAGAAACCTTGTCCTCAAGGCTGAAGCGGTGGAAACTGTTAAAGAATAGTGGTTGGTTTGTAGGTCGCATCTTCTAGAGAGGTGTCTTTCCACTTGATGAGGACTTCCTTGATCATGTGGCAGTGCAAATTTTATTCTCGCATGTCGAGAACCTGTTCAGGTTGGAGCCAAATCGAACCTTCTTCATCCAATTCATGTAGATTGGTTTGAATTCTGCAATTGTTCCCCACCATGGAACAATTGCAGCTAAGGGTTGATGTTCCTGCATTAACACAGCCCCAATACCCGTACCTAAAGCATCACATTAAATCACAAAAGATTTGGTGAAGTCGGGCAGTGCCAATAAGGGAGTGGAACACATGGCCTATTTGAGAGCAATAAACACCTGTTGTGCTTCATCAGTCTAGAGGAATGAGTTTTTCTCGAGAAGGTGAGTGAGGGATCTAGCAATGCGACCATAATTGTGAACAAATTTACGATAGTAGTGGGTGAGATCCAAAAATCCTTTGAAACTCTTCAAGTTCTTTGGCTGGGGCCAATCCTGCATTACCTAGATCTTTTTGGGATCCACCCTCACACTTTCATGCCCCACAATGCGGCCCAAATACTCGACTTCTTCCATGGAAAAAGAGCACTTGGACAATTTGACAAACAATTTATTCTTTCGGAGTAGTTTCAAGAGTAGGTTTACATGTTGAAGATGTTTTTCCCAGGTGAGGCTGTAGATGAGAATGTCATCAAAGAAAATGAGGACAAATTTTTTGAGATATGGTTTTAGCAAGTGATTCATGAGGCTCTAAAAAGTGGATGGGGCATTATAAATACCAAATGGCATGACTAGGAATTCATAATGGCCTTCATGAGTTTGGAAAATAGTCTTGGGAACGTCTACTTCTTTGATGTGTATTTTTTGATAGCCTGAGCGAAGATCTAGCTTAGTAAAGAATTAAGCACTATTTAGTTCATCGAGCAAATCATCAACGACCGGGATAGGAAATTTATATTTGACCATGAGCTTGTTGAGAGCCGTGAAGTCTAGACACATGCACCATTCCCCATCTTTCTTGAGTACCATGACAACAGGTGATGAATAAGGACTGATGCTAGGACGAATGACACCGTCTTCGAGGAGTTCCTTGATGATTTTTTCAATTTCATTCTTTTGGGTGAAAGGGTATCTATATGGGCGCACATTTGTGGGTTGTGCCCCTAGGACCAAAGTGATGCTATGATCATGTTTCCCTCTAGATGGTGGAAGCTTGTTTGGTTTGTCAAAGACCTGTAGGTGGTTGTTTAAGACATGTCGCATCTCTGGATGAATATGGAGAGTAGTGGGCTTGTTGGCCTAGATGGCACTAAATTGGGTGATAACTCCATGATGGCCCTTTTTTAACAACTTTTCCATTCGATGCAAGCTGATGATAGAAGGAGTACCTGCCTAGAGTCCGTGGAGGGTATGCATGTGGTCATTCTGCTTAAAGCTCATATATAAGTACTAGAAAACAATTGTGATTAGGCCTAGTGTGCAGAGCCATTAAGACCCAAGAAAATGTCACAACCACCCAAGTTGATGGCAAGCATGTGGGTCTTTAGGTGGTAATCTCCCATCTGAAGTTTGATATTTTCACAGCGGCCTTCACATTTCATTTTCCCCCATCAACAATCTGGACGTGGAAATTAGAGACTGCTCTGACAAAACAATGAACATCTTTGGCGACTCGATGATGGATAAAGTTATGTGTGCTGCCACTATCAATCAATACTACTACAAGGTGATGTTTAATAAAACCTCTGATTTTGAGAGTTTGGGGAGAAGAAATTCCTGCCAAAGCACGAAGCGAGATAACTCGTTCTTCTGGCATAGCTGGGAGTTCATTGTCTTGCTGGTTGTCCTCATCTTCCTCCTCTGATCCCTCAAACGGTGGTGCTTCCTCAGATGAATCGTGATCAGTAGCATTAATTTGAAAGAATTTGGGTTCCTTACATTCATGCTCCAGAGAATATTTGTCATCACAGTAGTAAAACAATCCTTTCTTTCTTCTTTCAGCCATTTCTGCGGGGGACACCTTTTGAACCTTAAGTGTTTGGGTAGTGCCCTGAGCCTGGGTGGGACATCCCTTGGCTATGGAATGTGGACAAGGTGACTGGGCTGCTAAATCACGTTCCACTTTGATAGCCTTTGTGCAAGTTCCATCCATGTGGATGGGTGGTGCATCCAGACGTGGGCTTGGATGGATTCTTTGAGACCACTTATCAAACATTCCAAGTAGAATTCATCTCCAAGACCTGCTGTGTTGAAGGCCAATGTCTCAAAAGCTGTAATATAGTCATTTGTTGTGCCTGTCTGCCTGAGCTTAGTAAGACGACCCAAAAAAATAAATTCACAGTCAAACCAGTCACAAATGGATTTTTCGAACACTTGCCAAGTAATTTTCCTTGAATAGCAATTCAGATGCCACTACCACCATTGCCATCTTCCTTGGTCCAAGTAAAGGCCTCCCACACATTGTTTAGTGTCATCATCTACGATGTTATTCAGAGTGAAATATTGGCCCATTTGTGCTACCCATATTGTCGGATTAGAGCCATCAAATTTGTACATGTCTAGCTTGGGTTGTCGAGGGTGGGAATGTTGGTGATTTCCATGGAAGTGAAGATGATGGCTAGATTCTCCTTCAAGGTCTTCATTAAAACCCTATGCCTCTTATTGTAATGCCGACTTGCCCTTTATGATTGTGTCTTCTAATGTCTTTATCTGGTCCATTAAAGAAGCCAATTTTTTTTGAAAGTTCTTGATCTTCTCACTAGCCATGGCTTGAGCTCTAGTTTCTACCATACACAGATCCGAGTCATTTGTCGTCACTTTGAAAAAATTTGGGACCACCGGAAAATTGAAGCTGACAAGTGAATTGTACCACCTAGCTGAGCTCGTCATCCTGATTTATTTTGTATTTTTACTCCGAGATGAGTTTTAATCCCTGCTTATAAATACTTTAGTGTCCAATTTCCAAAAAAGTTAATCCTGCCCAATGTCTTGCGAGAATCGCCCCAGGGTATAGGAGCCACAAGCCTCCCTGCACAAATGGTCAGATCTGTCTGTGAAACCCTCAGCTGCTGAATGTGAGTTAGACTGCGGCGGTGCCAAAACCCCAGCTGTTAGATCTGAATGGTACTATGCCGGTAGACCCTGAACTGGTTGATTTGATTGTTGCGGTGACGACAAAACCCCAATTGCTAGATCTGATTTGGCAAAGAAGATAATGAGCGATCTTTAGAGATACTAGGGAACTATGGTCTCAAGGAGTGTTAGGTGCTGCAGATCACAATATACATAAGGGTCCAACAGTAGTACTCAGCCTAATCTTTCAAGGCACTAACTAAGGAGGATCAACTGTACCCTTAGTCGTACTACCCGACTACCCGATCGTACGTGCGAGTAATATCCCCGAGTGTTGTTCTCAGTGTACTGTAGCAGCAAGATAGCTAGTGATTTATCTATGGCAAGGTTTCAGGTGAGCCTAGGGGGCTTCCATTATATCTGGAGGGTAGGTGGAAGATAGTATGTGCACGGTTTTTGTGTAATGCACTACTACTTGAATGGGTACCCACAAGGGTTACAAGGGATTCCAACAAGCATGACTACCCCTTCTATTTTTTGCATGAATTCCTCCCCAAATCTGCAAGTCTATGCGCTTAACGACAGATCTCGTGGTTTAAAAATGTCGGAATATGTCTCTAGCCAAAAAAAAATTCTGCTAAAAATGGATATACCACTAGCCCTGGAAAGCACTCTGATACCACTTGTTATGATCTTCACCTGCGAGAAGATGCCGGAATATGAAATATACGAAGAAGCACAACCCAAAAGAAAGAACAAAATGAGAAATAAAAACATTTATTTTATTATTCAGAGATGAAATCAATGTTCACTTGCCTCTTCAAGGGGGAAACCTCTAATATAGCAGGGCTCGATTACAAAATAAGACACAACAGCCCTCAATGGGGAGTGTCTATCCTTTATATAGGTTTCATACATGTAATACCATGGGTCAGTACCATGGTTCTCTTAATACCATGGCTAGTTTGCAACTAACTGTGGTGCCTTTAAATGTGGGTCAACCACTTACAATTATTAATATGGGATTTATTGACTCTTTAAGTAACTATAACTATCACTCAACCCTATTACATAAATAACAGGATTAGGGTTGGAGCCTAACAGTGTGTGGGAACTATATTATTTTATACATAATCAAGCTTTATCAATTTTATTGATGAGAGATACCTAGCACTCCTCAACACTGATGGCACACCTTAACATGCTTTGGAACATTACACTAACATTCCTTGGCACCTCGCACATCTTGGAACATCTTTTTACCTAGAAAATCTTGCCATGAGTAGAATGCCCAAGCACATGTTTGCATGCCCTAGCATATCATAACACTCCCCTATCATGTGTTGGCATGCCCTGGAACACCTTGACATGATATTTCATTGAAAAACATTAGCACTTGGCACATATTGGCACTTGACATGTATTGGAACATATTATTAGTGTGCCTAGCATGCAACTTTTGAAAAATATAAAGTCTCAACTTATTAACCCTGTTATGTGTTCATTTCCTTGTATTTTGGCTTGGTTATTCCCTTTGTTTCCTTGAAACTTCTTGACGCATATTGGCATACTGTGGCAACATGCGCATCCTTGCATGTCTTAACACTTGGAATGCCTTGGCACTATTTGGCACATGTTGGCACACCCTAAAAATACCTAGCACACTTTAGCACTTCTTGACATTCCTTGATATTCCCTGGCATACCTTACCCATGCTTAGCATACCTTTTCACTCCCTCCTTGGCATGAAAGTTAGCACTCATTAACACTCCCTGACACACCCTTATATTCATTCACTTCCATGGATTTTGACCTAGTTATCCCTTGTGTTGTCCTAGTACTCCATAACACTCCTCAATATGCATTAGCACTCTCTAGGACACCTTAGCACTCTTGGATATGCTCTTCCACTTCATAGCATCCATCACACTCCCTGACGCACATTGGCACTTGGGAAGTATTAGCATGTTTGGCATGCATTGAGATGACCTGGTATGATTTGGCATGGTTTAATATTAAAGTTATTTGAGATCAATTATTGGAAACTAGATGAGAAGAAATGGAGGAATATTTGGCAATTAGAATGCATTGACACTTGGCACTTGGCACTTGGCACGTATTGGAACCTAGTGTTGGTGTGCCTAGCATGCCCCTCATGGAAAAGGTAAATTGATGACTTATTAACCCTCTTATGTGTTCATTTCATTATAGTTTAACCTGTTCCTCCCTTTTTTTCCCTTGACAGTCCCTGGCATGCATTGTCACACCCTTGTACATCTTGGCATGCCTTAGCACTTGGCACATCTTATCTTGTTTGACATGTCTTCATGCTATCTAGCACATGTTAGCATGCCCTAGCATTCCCTAACACACCTTGATAGTCATGACCTTACAACTAGCATTACAATTTTCCATGACTTGGGAACCTTACATTCACTAGAACACCTTGGCACTCCCTAGTTTTCATGCCCTTTGTTATCCTCCACAATTTCCCAGGCTGATGAGGACATCAATGGAGGTAACCACAGACCAAGCTTTTAGTTTGGTAGCTAGCCGTACCAAACTAGAGAGGGATCTCTTTATGAAATCACAACAATGAGATGACTGGGTTGTAAAGGATTTTAGGCTAGATAGCTAGGCTCACGTGGGTTTTGAAAATTTAGGGTTTTGTTGCTGGATAAGGGAGAAAAACTAGGTAGCTAAGTGTTGTGGCCAGCAACAACCCCCCTTCTTATTTAGTGTTATTATTAATACTAAATAAGTGGGGACCCTTAGTCAAAATTTTAAAAAATTAATTAGTGCTTGTATTTCCTTTTTCAATAAAACTTACCGTCAAAAAATAAAGAAAATACCCTTGAAAAATCTAAAAAAGCTTAAGTTTTATGATAAAGAAGAATTATTACTTAGGAAATATCGTATCACAAAAGGATAATATGGTACCTCCTTGCAAGCCGAATTCTAAGACTGCGAGATCGCAATACGGGACTATGAACATATATCGCATCGCATGCATCAAAGACCGCTTACGTTGAAAAACTTTAAACTACCGATATGCGATGGCGCATATCGCAAATCGCATTTCGTAGAAAACAGATTAACAAAAATTGTCATATGCCATGCTCTTGCGATTATGTGATTATGCGATATTGCGATATTCCGATTTTGCGATTGAGCGGAAATGTGATAATGTGATAATGCAATATTATGAATTTGCGATATAGCAAGCAAGCGATGTGGTGATTTTGCGATGTTGCGATCTGCAATATTGCAAAGCAAATCACAAAATCGCTTCATCGCAGATCTTTCGGGCTCATTGTTCAAAAATAAGTAGTTTCCATAAAGCGACACTTGGTTATGCACTTTAATGCTAATTAATGAGTTAGTTGCAAGTTATTAATGGAATATGGTTTCGTGCTTATCGAAAAGTCATTTCACGTAAGGTGGTATATTTTATATATTTTCAGCATTTAAGACTTTCTCGTCACCTTTTCTTATCATTATTCTCACTTCAGTTGTAAATTGCAAGAACGAAGAACAGAGAACGATACAAAGAAGTACGTAGGATACCATGGGGAAGAAAGGCAAAGCCTCGAGCTCTGAAGAGAAGGAAATGGCACCCTTGTATACAGACACCGCCTAAGACAGAAACGCTGGTGTTGCTACCTAGGAAGGCATGTACAATCTACTTGAGGAAGAGAATCCAAGAGTAATAGAGGTCGAGGCTACTACAGGCTCACATAGTTCTTCTGAGGCGTCCATCACAGAACTGTCTTGTTCGTTCTTACATAGGATAGCGGTGAGGCCCAAAATTCTTCCATACACGGAGGTACTAGACAACACTCACATCACAAATAGACAATTTAAAACTCAGGGTCAAGAGCTTACGGAATCATTATTTTCACAAAAATTTGAGCTTTATATCCGCTAAAAGAAAACGCGCAAAGGGTGAAAAATGCACCAAGGAAGCCCGGATCAAGAAACAGAGGCAGTTTCCAATGCGTGATTAGCACCTAGCGCTAATCGCGCATCGCTGGGAAAAACTTCTTGAAAAGGAAAGCTTCTGAGTGCTCAGTCACCTGTAAGCCCAGAAATTTGTAAAAAAGAACACTAGAGGTAAAAGAAGTAAAACTTAAATCCGAAAACTAGTGGATGACTCTCAAGTGTATCATCAATTCTGCCGAGAAGATGGTGCCAGCTCTTGCTGATTCTGTTTTCGCAGCACAACTAAAATCGGAAATCAGTCAGCCGACTCTTCTCAAACAGATGTTGAACGCTTGCGACTTCAAGGAGCAGATACAGAAATAGTTAGTAATTTCAGTTTTAGATTCAGTTTTAATTTTAATTTTGTTTATTTTTGCCCAAAGTGAGGATGGTCATTTAAACCGCATCCTACATTTTTGTAATAAGTTATTTTTAGATTTAGTTAGTAGTATTTAAACCCTTCTCGTGCATTTAGAGAAGGGTCCTGAAATTTTTCAAAAAACTTATCCCCAGAACATGCACTTTTGTACCCTGTGAGGAGGTTTTGATGAATGAATGGAACAGGATTTATCGATATCTATATTTAATATCTGCTACTAATGTTGCACTTCTGTACTCTTAGTGGATGTTGGGTTACGAAGAGATAAATCATTATCACTTGAAGCTCATGAGTAGGACTAGTTATAAATGGTACTTCTATCTCTTAACTATTTCTGCCTTTGTCTTAAAAGTGATATTCAAGTTCAGTTGTTTATATATTGATGTGTGAATTCTTGAGTTATCATTTGGCACTTTTGCACGGTGACAGCTATTTATTTATGCTTAACGTATTAATAGCTTATTATGCGATATGCCTTTCACAACTATTTCGTCTAATTTTTTATACGAAGTGGTTTATATTTATTGAATTCTTTTCTCATAATAGTTGAATGATCTTTATTACCAATTGTTATCTAAAATCATTTTAGATCGCATAACAGAAGGATTACACCCCGGGTTAGTGTAGACTTAGATATTTCTGCTTATTAGAATACAATTTACATGTTATTAGATTAGAGTTAGAATTAAAGCATCTCAATTAGGAACTTTTAGAAGGGAAATATCAATTCTTCACACACACACACATAAATTGGGAAACTAGTCCCATATCCCTAGTCGGACCCACTATACCAAACAGAAAAGGAGCTGCTAACCAAGGTACGGACTGGGTGGGTATCCCCCTTGTTGTAGACTCGATTTTCGGGGTTTCAACATATTTGGCACTAGAAAGAGGGCCTTGAACTGTGAATGGCAAGCAAGTCTAAATCTAAATACCATTCTGAGAGTAAATTGTCCTCACCGTCTCCCCCGACTTCTCCATTGAATTTAGAATCTTTAAATCCAGAGCTAGAAGTCGCTGGAGCAACAATCGCTGCTACAAACCCTGACATTTCAGAAAAAACTACTATTTAACCTCCTGAAGTTGAATCTTTGATTCACAAAAATTCAGCGATTTTCTATATCTCCTCAAAAATCTGATAAATCGCAAGGCAGTGTGACTTCACAATATAACCCTGCTCATCCTCTTACTAGATTAAAGAGTGAAAAGTTTGGTGTTTAGCCAACCGAGTTACCTCTACCTACAAGGAAGAGAGCATGAAAATCTCCTAAAGGGTCCGATAGTGAGACTCTTTCATCATCATCATCCATCTCAACCTCTTCACCGCGAAGTCAACCATCCACCCCTCCACTTCAGATCATTGTCCATCAGTCCACTGGTACTTCCACATCTCCTTCTCAATCATCTGGAATCGTAATATCCTCATCTTCTCAACCACAGGGATCATATTCTGCACTTTCCTCTGTTAGTAGTTCAGCGATGGCCCAATCTCCATGGAATAACCTAGGGGCAATCTTAATGCCTGCGCCCTTGAGTCAATTACTGGCCCATCCTGAAAAATGGCTGCCTAAGTTTAATCCTGAGGCAGGCATGCTAGCGGAAGAACATATAAATAACTTTATGTTATCCATAAATCTTAATGGAGTTACCAATGAAGATGTTGTTGTTTGACTTTTTCCTTATACTCTGCAAGGAACAACGGGATCATGGTATTTCTCATTACCGTCTGGATCTATTACTAGTTGGGAGATTTTCCAAGAACAATTCTTGACTAAGTTTGGTGATGATAGGTCTACGGCAACATTGATCAACGACCTGTCTAACCTTAGGGCCGAGTCAAAAGAACCTATCAAAGATTTCAATTTACATTTTAATAAAATCTTAAATAAAATTCCTGCTGCTTCCCAGCCTAGCGAAGAAGTGCGAAGTGAATGGTACATTACTACTTTACCATCAAACATAGCAATCTTTGTTGATAGGGCCAACAAAACAACTTTAGTTGAAAATATGAAAGAAGCGCTAGTAATAGAGAAACATATTATGGCCTTAGAAAAGAAAAACGCAATAGAAGAACAAAAATCCAAGAAGGTTTATTTTAAGGAAGATCCCAAGAAAAAACAATTGAAAGATCCATTCGATTTAGAAGGATTGCAAAAAGTTTTTAAGACCATGTTTAACGAGATGGTCGACATTAAGAAGCAAGTGGCAAAAAATTCTTCTAAAAAGCCATCCAGACCTTTTAAAAGGAACCCTTCAACCGATTCCAAACACCCTAACGCTATTACAAGTGCTGAATCCGAAGAAGAAGAAGAGGAAATCACTACTGAAGAACATATCGATGAAGAAGAAGTTGTAGAGTTACAAGGTATGTGGGATTTCATCCTCCCAGATGAAGAGGATGAAGAGGCATTCCCGGTTAGTACTCGCAACAGAAATCAACTTGATCCTCCTCAACCTACACCTAAGCCAAAGAGCACAAGCTCAATGACTAAGGATAAAGTCGTAGCCAAGAAAACGACACCTAAAGCGACTCAAACCAGCCCAGTCCAAACAGACCCATCAACTCCATCTAAAACACTGATCGTTTCAAATGAAATGGAGTATAATATCATAGAAGACATGAAAAAGACTAGGGCCAATATCACTTTTTACGAATTGAGCAAGTTGAAACACCAGCAAAAGGTAATTATGAAAGAATTACATGTTCTACCAGTTGCACCTTTGCCCACCGCTGTAATCTCTCAAGCTTCCCATGATATGGGAAGACCTCCAGCTAATGCAATTAATAAAGTTGATCCAAACGATATCGCCTTAATTGGAGGTAGATCGAGATCTCATACTCCCCCATTTCCACTTACTTATGAAATTTTCAATAAAAATTTGCATAATTGCTTAGTGGATTCTGGAGCTTCATCGAATATTTTACCAAAGTCAATATGTGAAAAATTGAACGTTCAACCACAAAAATCAGCTGTACGCATAGTTCAATTAGATCGATCACAAGTTGAAGTGATTGGCGAATTAAATCAGGTCACCATAAGGCTGTCATCCAACCCAAAGGTATGTCAAGTTATCGACATTTTAGTTGCTGATATTCCAGAATTTTATGGCTTAATTCTTAGCAGAGATTGGTCAGAAAAACTTCATGGATACTTTGCAACTGACTGGTCGCACATGTGGCTCCCTTACAATGGTAAACCAAATCAGATAAAATTTGAGCGGGAAAGACATCAGAAATACATAGTAACAGAACTGGAGGGAGAAAATGAACCAGTAGCATATAGTTCTAACATCATTGGCAACTACTCAGTAGATTCTTTCCTAGGAAATTTTAATGCTCATACTTCACCTTACTTAGAACATTCTGTTTTATCTCAAGTAGAAAATTTCTCTCAAACAGATAGTTCTAAATGTATTAATTTTATAGATAGTCCTGTAAATAAATCTTTATTTTGGAAATTATTTTTTGACAGTTCTAAATCTAACGAAGGAGCAGGAGCAAGATGCGTATTAATAAGTCCAAAGGGAGATAAGACTATGCTTACTTGCAGACTCGAATTTGATTGCACCAACAATACAACAGAATACGAGGCTTTAGTCCAAGGATTATACAAAGCAATCGGATTAGACGTCAAATACCTTCAAGTTTTCAGAGATTCTGAAATTGTAATCAGACAGGTACATAATACTATACATTGTTTATCGGGTCATTTAAAACATTACCAATCTTTAGTTCAAGATCTGACTGAACACTTTATGGAATTTAATATTTCATCAATTCCCAAACTCCAAAATGCTAGTGCAGACCTCTTAGCCAATGTAGCTTCCAAACTCATTCCTTCAGAAGATTTTAGCCCTGATCGATTTTCAATTGAATTAATTTTTAGACCATCTATTCCTGATAACATTACCAATTGGAGGATTTTCAACGATGATCCTTATATCGTGAGTTTCCTCACATCTGAGGGATCCTATACCAATCAAATAATTGACGAAGACCAACATGACCAACAATTGCAACAGGATAGCACTAACAATGCCATACCTAAGTCAGTAGTCAAGTTAGAAGATCTTTATGATTTGAAAGACCAGTTTAAAATATCTACCAATTCAAAACTCCAAAGTTCAAATTTGAATTATGAATTAGTAAATCTAAGAACTGATACCAAACCACAGAATATCAATCTAGGCCTTGGTCTAGCTCCTGAAGAAAAATTAGCGTATATTCGTCTCTTGAGACAATACAAAAGTGTCTTTGCTTGGAATTACGATGAACTCAAAACGTACGACACATCCATCATCCAACATACTATTCCAATGATAGAAAATGAAAAACCTATCCAACAAAAGTTGAGAAAGATCCATCCCAATCTAGAAAACCAGATCAAATCTGAACTCAATAAGTTATTGAAAGCCAAAATAATTTTTCCCGTTCGACATTCCAAATGGGTTTCCAATATGGTCCTTGTTAGAAAGAAAAACGGAGACATTAGAATCTGCATTGACTTTCGAAATCTTAATAAAGCTTGCCAAAAGGACAATTTTCCTTTGCCTCCCATGGAACAAATATTGCAAGCGGTCGCGGGCTCAGAATTGATGTCCTTCTTGGATGGATTCTCAGGATACAATCAAGTGTTGGTACATCTCGATGATCAATTAAAAACCACATTCAGAACTAAATGGGGCACATACGCATATCAAAAGATGCCATTTGGTCTGATTAATGCTGGTGCCACATTTCAGAGAGCTATGGACATCGCATTCAAAGGGTTAGTTAATAAATCAGTGGTAATCTATTTGGATGATATAACTGTATATTCCAAGAAATGAAACAATCATCTTAGAGATTTAAAACAAATCTTCCAACGTTATCAAAGGTACGGAGTTTTGCTTAACCCGAAAAAATCCTTTTTCGCATTAAGTGAAGGAAAACTTCTCGGATTCATAGTGTCAAAATCTGGAATTCACATTGATCCTGACAGAATCAAGGAGATTTCCGCAGTTCCTTTACCTCACAACAAGAAAGCCATGCAATCTTTTCTTGGCCAGATTAATTTTGTAAAGAGATTTGTTCCAGATTTTTCAAGAATTGTGTCTCCTTTACAAGCAATGATTAAAAAGAACTCAAAATTTAAATGGGGCCAAGATGAACATGAGGCATTCAATCTGATCAAACAAGCAATCATTAATGCTCCATCTTTAGCAACTCCAAATTTTTCCGATCCTTTTATTTTATATACATTTGCCTCTGATAGGTCATATGCTGCGATACTCACTCAAGTAAATCAAGAAAAGGCAGAAGCCCCAATTGCTTTTTTCAGTTCCAATTTACAAGGGGCTGAGTTGAATTATTCAGATGTGGAGAAACAAGCTTATGCTGTTTTCAAAGCAATTAAGTATTTCAAACCTTTTCTACTCAAAACACATACAAAAATCATAGTACCATTTCTAGCGATAAGAAATATTCTAGTACAGAAGGATCTGGGTGAGAAAAGAGCCAATTGGGTTATTGCCTTACAGGAATATGACGTAGAAATCAAACCAGCAAGTATTGTAAAAGCTCAAGGCTTTTGCAAAATGCTGGCTGGAGCATCGCTGATGTCTAAAATTCCATCTGTAGAGATACAAATTTATGAGGTAAGCCTAAACGATGTTGAGTCATTATACGTTGATATCATTTATTATCTAAAGAATGGATACGCTCCTTCAAACCTCGACCATACCAAGAAAAGAGCTCAAAGGTTGAAAGCCAAACAATATTTGCTCGTGAATGATGTTCTTTTGAGAATAAATTATGATTCTGTTCTCCTTAGATGTCTTGAGAAATCTGAAGCTGAAAAAGTCTTGCAGGAACTTCACGATGGGCCAGCAGGCGAACACTATGCTGGAAACGCTACTGCTCATAAAATCTTACGCGTAGGCTATTACTGGCCTACATTATTCAAAGACTAACATAACTACGTGAGGAAATGTCAAGTCTATCAAACTGCTGCTGGGAGACAAAAGAAACCATCCTTGCCACTGCAACCAGTTAACATTAAGTAGCCTTTTGATTAGTGGGGATTGGACGTAATAGGTGAGATCGTTCCTCACTCTTCTAAACAGCATAGATATATTCTTACAGCAACAGATTACTTTACTAAATGGGTAGAAGTAGTTCCACTCAAGATGGAAAATGATGAAAATATCATCGAATTCATAGATCAGTTCATAATCACCAGGTTTGGGTTGCCTTCTGCTTTAATGTTTGATAATGCATCATATTTTTCTGGTAATGCGATGACTGAATTTGCACTCAAAAGGGGTTTCAAGCTTAAATACTCTGCCAATTATTACCCACAGGGGAATGGATTAGCTGAATCTACAAATAAGAACTTAATCAGGATTATTAAGTGAACCATTGACCAAAATCATAAAAATTGGCACAAGTCTTTAATATATGCTTTATGGGTAGACCGGATAACTCACAAAGCCTCCATCGGCACTTCCCCCTTCAATTTAGTTTATGGGAAAGAAGTGGTTCTTCCAACTCATTTAGCAATCCCCTCTTTGGCCTTGGTTCAATATATTGATGAAGCACCAACTTCTTCCTTACAACTAAGGCAACTGGAAATAATTAAGTTGGAAGAACAATGAGAACAGGCTAAAATAACTCACGCTCATCATCAAGCATTAGTAAAATCCTCTTTTGATTCTAACATGATATCCAGAAAAGATTTTCAGATGGGAGATCTAGTTTTAAAATGGGACAAGGCTCATGAGGAAAAAGGGAAACATACAAAATTTCAACGAATGTGGCTTGGCCCTTTTCAAATCGTAGAAGTCATAGGTCTGTCTACTTTTATGTTACAGGATTTAATAGGAAAAAGATATTCTTTACCTGTTAACGGACAGATCCTCAAAAAATATTTTCCATAGGAGATCATTCTTCTATTTTGTAGAGTAGTTGTTTTAGTTTTATAATAAAATCGGTTGTAAATAGTTACATTAGGAATTCACAAAAAAGACACAAATTCTCTTTTAGATTTTGTTTTTTCACTTGTATAAATAGAATTCTTTTAGAAAATTTATCATTATTATTGAAAGATATAGTTAAAGACTCCAGGCCTAGAAATGATACTAGTTTCAACTATATAAACTTTGACAAAAGAAAAAACGACTTTTAGTAAGAAATTGTTTTGTATCAGTCCAATGAAAGGTATCAATAATAAAACAAAGATTCTCTGTAGAAAAGATCTTTCCAAAAACTCTATTATTGTCATCCAGAGCCATCTTAAGGAAACAATGATTTCCTCCCCACTTAGGAAACTTCAATGTTTAGGGAATGATCCAATGATACACTTTCACTCAAAGAGTAAGAGGTCTCATCACAAGCTGGCTTATCATGATCATAGATATTGTAGCTTGCTGACTTTGCCAATACTGCATACCACAATAGGGCAATGACTCAAGATTGTTGCAATCAAAAGGCAAGGGGTCTCATCACGAGCCAACTTGTTCAGAAAAGCTATAAATCAGTGAATGACTGTGTCATAAATTGGCTACCAAACCAAGACATTGTTCTTTAAGGGTAAAAAAGAAAATGAAAGCAATAAGTGTGGATATGGATTTCTCTTTGAAAATTGTACATTTCTCTAAGTAGGATATAGGATCATTGCTGGGTAACAGGTAACCCTCTCGAGGCTATAAACGCTTGCTGGCAGTAGAGGTCTACCTATGACAAATGAGAATATTCAAAACTGATTTACAGAGAAGGCTTTGTTTTAATCTGTATAAACCAAGTAATGACTGATGTAGATACAAGGACTAGCTTGAGGGAGTAAATAATCAAAGTTGAAAATAGAAGAAACAAAATATCATTGATAGGTAAAAACATAATGTACTTTGTCTTTCTATAATAAAGTTTAATTTTCTGGAAAATTTTCTATTTTGGAAGTTTAGAAAATTCAAAAGAAAAGCATAGATAACTGGTTCTTCCAAGTGAATCACCAATTGTTGTGGCCAAAAACAACCCCCCTTCTTATTTAGTGTTATTATTAATATTAAATAAGTGGGGACCCTTAGTCAAAATTAAAAAAAATCAATTAGTGCTTGTATTTCCTTTTTCAATAAAACTTACTGTAAAAAACTTAAGAAAATACCCTTGAAAAATCTAAAAAAACTTAAGTTTTATGATAAAGAAGAATTATTCCTTAGGAAATATTGCATCACAAAAGGATAATAGGGTACCTCCTAGCAAGCCAAATTCTAAGACTGCGAGATCGCGATATGGAACTACGAACATATATCGCATCGCATGCATCAAAGACTGCTTACGTTGAAAAACTTTAAATTACCGATATGCGATGGCGCATATCGCAAATCACATTTCGCAGAAAATAGATTAACGAAAATTGTCATATGCCACACTCTTGCGATTATGCAATATTGCGATATTGCGATTATGCGATTATGCGATATTGCGATATTCCAATTGTGCGATTGAGCAGCAATGCGATAATGCGACAATGCGATATTATGAATTTGCGATATAGCAAGAAAGCGATGTGGTGATTTTGCGATGTTGTGATCTGTGATATTACAAAGCAAATCGTAAAATCGCTTCATCGCAGATCTTTCGAGCTCGTTGTTCAAAAATAAGTAGTTTCCATAAAGCGACACTTGGTTATGTGTTTTAATGCTAATTAATGAGTCAGTTGCCAGTTATTAATGGAATATGGTTTCGTGCTTATCGAAAAATCATTTCACGTAAGGTGGTATATTTTATATATTTTCAACATTTAAGACTTTCCAGTCACCTTTTCTTATCATTATTCTCTCTTCACTTGTAAATTGTAGGAATGAAGAACAGAGAACGATACAAAGCAGTATGGAGGATACCATGGGGAAGAAAGGCAAAGCCCTGAGCTCTGAAGAGAAGGAAATGACGCCCTTGTATATTGACACTGCCTGAAACAGAGACGCTGGTGTCACTACCTGGGAAGGCATGTACAATCTACTTGAGGAAGAGAATCGCAGAGTAATGGAGGTCGAGGCTACTGCAGGCTCACATAGTTCTTCTGAGGCGTCCATCACAGAACTGGCTTGTTCGTTCTTACACAGGATAGCGGCGAGGCCCAAAATTCTTCCATACATAGAGGTACCGGACAACGCTCACATCACAAACAAACAATTTAAAACTCAGGGTCAAGAGCTTACAGAATCATTATTTTCACAAAAATTTGAGCTTTATATCCACTAAAAGAAAACGCGCAAAGGGTGAAAAACGCACCAAGGAAGCCTGGATCAAGAAACGAAGGCAGTTTCCGATGTGGGCAGAACTTCTTGAAAAGGAAAGCTTCTGAGTGCTCAGTTACCTGTAAGCCCAGTAATTTGTAAAATGGAACACTAGAGGTAAAAGAAGTAAAACTTAAATTCGAAAACCAATGGATGAATCTCAAGTGTATCATCAATTCCGCCGAGAAGATGGCGCCAGCTCTTGCTGATTTTGTTTTCGCAGCACAGCTAAAATCGGAAATCATTTAGCCAACTCTTCTCAAATAGATGCTGAACAGGTGCAACTTCAAGGAGCAGATACAGAAATAGTTAGTAATTTCAATTTTAGATTCAATTTTAGTTTTAATTTTTTTTATTTTTGCCCAAAGTGAGGACGGTCATTTAAACCCCATCCTACATTTTTGTAATAAGTTATTTTTAGATTTAGTTAGTAGTATTTAAACCCTTCTCATGGATTTATAGAAGGGTCTTGAAATTTGTCAAAAAACTTATCCCCAGAACATGCACTTTTGTACCCTTTGAGAAGGTTTTGATGAATGAATGGAACAAGATTTATCGGTATCTGTATTTAATACCTGCTACTGATGTTGCACTTCTATACTCTTAGTGGATGTTGGGTTACGAAGAGATAAATCATTATCACTTGAAGCTCATGAGTAGGACTAGTTATAAATGGTACTTCTATCTCTTAACTATTTTTGCCTTTGTGTTAAAAGTGATATTCAAGTTCAGTTGTTTATATATTGATGTGTGAATGCTTGAGTTATCATTTGGCACTTTTGTACGGTGATAGCTATTTATTTATGCTTAATGTATGAATAGCTTATTATGCGATATGCCTTTCACAACTGTTTCGTCTAACTTTTTATACGAAGTGGTTTATCTGTATTGAATTCTTTTCTCATAACAGTTGAATGATCTTTATTACCAATTGTTATCTGAAATCATTTTAGATCGCATAACAGAAGGATTACACCCCGGGTTAGTGTAGACTTAGATATTTCTGCTTATTAGAATACCATTTACATGTTATTAGATTAGAGTTAGAATTAAAGCATCTCAATTAGGAACTTTTAGAAGGGAAATATCAATTCTTCACACACACACACACATAAATTGGGAAATCGGTCGCATATCCCCAGTCGGACCCACTATACCAAACGGAAAAGGAGTTGCTAACCAAGGTCCGGACCGGGTGGGTATCCCCCTTGTTGTAGACCCGATTTTCGGGGCTTCAACACTAGGTCAGAGGATCAAAGGGTTACAACAACAAATATATAAAGGAGCAAGGTAGCATTAATTTTGTGATGGATCTTAGGGTTCATTAGTGTAGTGTAGTGTTTAGAAGAAGCGAAAGGTCTTAATGAGCATGAAACATGAATTCATCAAGCAAGAAGGAAAGTAACACATAATGATTTTTCCATCAAAACAGATATTTATGCAAATTTTTTTTTTTTATAAATTGTAAGGAAAACCATTGAATAATTGATGAATGGAAGGATAAGATGAATATATTTCATATAAAGCTATAACAGAGAAAAAATAATATCACAAGCTTATTGCACATGAATTCCTAGATAATAGTTGCAAATTGTGTACTTTGATTTCTAGAAAATGTCCATGTACAAGCTACAATAGTTCTCTCCTCTGAAATCCAACCCATTATATCATTGAGAAACTGATACATAAAGACCAACACAACATCTCCCCACTCTCAGGGGTCGAATCCATGACTCTAGTAACTGTTCCATGGGGTGTTCTAACCAAACCCTAATGTCTAGGGAAGTTAAAAATGGCTTCTACAATTAACTTTGACTCCAACCTCTCTCATAAATGAGGTCAAATTTACAAAAAAACAACTTACAAAGACTAACCACCCATTATTTACATGTACTTTTACCTCTCACATTCATATGCTTAACCCTTTTGACTTTTACCAAAGTCAAAATAGGAATTACAAAAAATTACATAGTGAAAATTTTACAAAAATATCAGAAACTTCCAGGTGTACAATGAGCTGTTGGAGGCCATTTTTGAGTGCCTTTCTGAAGTCCAAATCCAGATCAGAAGCCTTTTCTAGAAATATGGGAGAGTTTTTATATCTTTAGAGTATTTGTTCACTCAAAATGACCCATTTGTGGTTGAGATATGGCCATTCTCCCAAGGTGTCTCCAGGTGCCCAATGAAATGGAAAAAGAGGGGCATAAAGGTGATTTTTGGCCTCTTTTTTTGAAAATTTCTCAAAACTTGAGCCCCAAACTAGGAAAGAGGGATATTGTGTTTGAGAGGGGGTTACAAGCTTTCCAAAAATGTTGACTTTACATCATTTGTAGCCTTGACGAAGAAGCACAACGTGAGCTCATTGCGCTCCTAGAGGGAAAATTGCCAAAAAATTGCAAGTTTGCACCAAAAAAAAAAATTTCTCCAAACCCTCGCAAACTTTGTCTAGAGATGCCTCCTTTGGACACCCATAACTTGCTAACACTCCCTATCATACACTATTATTTATTCATTTCCATGCAATTGAAACTAGTCCTTCCTTGTGTTTCCCTAGCGGTACCTAACATACCTTGTCAATGCCTCCTTAGCACACCCAGAACTTGCTAACACTCCGTATCACACACTCTTATTCATTCATTTACATGAAATTGAAACTAGTCCTCCCTTGTGTTTCCTTGGCACTCCCTAGCATGCGTTGGTGCTACACCCTGACACCTAACACCTCTTGGCATGCCTTATCACTTGGCATGTCTTGGAATGAATAACATGCCTTGGAAATTTCTAGCATGTGTTGTCACTTCCTGACATTCCTTGCACACCTTGGCACTCCCTACTTGTCATGACCTCATAGATAGCCTTACATTTTTTGTGACTTGGGAACCCAATCAAGTCATTGAAAAAATAGTGTTGTCCCTAGACAAAAGTATCCCTTTGTTTAAAATTGAATTTTCCATCCCTTTATCGTAATCATAGGCTTACCTATTGCAAGTCCCATTATGAAATTATCCCAATACACTTCATCCTTGGGACACCTCAAAGACACTCTTATTAGTTCGTTTCCATGCACTTTGAACTAGTACTCCATTGTGATTTCCTCACACTCCCCAACACTCCTTGACATGCATTGGCACTGTTTGGCATGTTTTATCACACCTTTTCATTCCTTGGCATTCCCTGACACTCCTTATCTATCATGTCCTCATAACTACCCTTATCGTTTTTAAGACTTGGGAACCAACCAAGTCGTACCTCGACTACAACATCTTGACCAAGTTATAGTTACTACAACTATACTATGCCTTGTTCACCTAAGAATGGCCTATAACTCATCTTATGCTACTTGTGCCTAATATTAGCTCATCCCACTTAATGAGTTACCAAGTCAAGGCTCATGTCTAACCATGGCCATAAATCAACTAAGCAACATAGTTTACATCTTGACATGGCATAGCACCTAGCATGTCTAACAATCCCTTGGCACTATGTGGCACATGTTGGCATTTCCTACATTCCATGGCATGCTTTAGCACTCCCTATGATACTGTACCACCCCTTGACATGTCATGGCACTCTTGCATGCCTTGGAGCTACCTAGCATATAAATTTTTCACTCCCTCCTGAGCACACTTGGAACTCACTGACACTCCCTATCATACACTCTTATTCATTCATTTCCATGCATTTTGAACTAGTTTTCGTTTGTGTTTATGTCGCACTACCTAACACTCCCTAGCACACATTGGAACACCCTGACACACATTAGCATACCTTGGCATGTCGCCCTAACACTCTAGCATTTTTTGGGACCATCTAACATACCTTGTCGTCCCCTCCTTAGCAAACCTAGAACTTGCTGACACTCCTTGTCACACACTCTTAGTTATTCATTTCCATGCATTTAAAACCAGTGCTCCCTTATGTTTCACTAGCACTCCATAACACTCCTTGACATTCATTGGCACACCCTAGCACTTGACACATATTGGCATGTTTCCGTAGCTTCTAACATGCCTTAACACTACCTAGCATACCTTATCACTCCCTCCTTAGCTCACACGGAACTCACTAACACTTCTTGTCACAAAATCTTAATCATTCATTTGCATGCATTATTTTCACCTATTGCTCCCTTTTTTTCCCCTGGCACTCCTTAACACTTAACAATGTAAACTTTGAAATGGGAAGTATAAACTCAAAATGGGAACTCTGGCCAAAAAACTCAGAAAAAACATCAAAAACAGTGCTAAAAATGGAAAGTGTGTATACTGGAATGATGTTTTTCTTTAGGGTCAATGTTGAACATGTTTTAATAATGGTAGTGAAAACTAAATTTTCGTGCAAAAAACACCTTGAAAATGAAAAAGTGTTGATACTGGAACGATCATTTTTGTTAGGGTCAATTTTCAACATTCTTAAAAAATGCTAGTAAAACCGATTTTTTATGTGCAAGAAAACAATTGTTTATGAGGAAAAAAAACATACTAATGTTTTTGGTAGAATAACATTTTTCTTTCATAAGTATAAATTCAACATGTTTTCAACCATAAGATTCTAGATACAAAAAAAATTGGAATTTTTTCAACCATAAAATTAAAAAACCACGACATTATGAACAAATTACATGACTAAATTAATCAAAATGTGATTATTTGTATAATGAATGAAACATCCATTATATCTCTAATTTAATGTTGCATTGTAGATATTCTAAACAATAAAAATTATCATAATTAAGACATATAATCAAACAACATAAAAATGACTCGTAACTTCTGATTTAACACCATATGGAAATCAAAATTTTTATTTCAAGATACGATGCAAACATGAGTTATAACTGTCTTGGACAATTATTCAAAATCACTCATAGTTTCTTGCACACCATCAGAATTCACATCATCAGATGAATGACTGGATGTTGATGAAGATGTTTCATATTCTTCTCTTTCATCAACTAGTGCCCCATCTAAGTCCATATGCATGCCCACCATTTCAAGTTTCAAAACTCTTCTAGATCTACGACTGGTTTTAGCAGAATCCCATCTCAATACTGTTCCTTCTCGTAACAAACTTTTCAGAATCTATATCGTCTTGAAGCGAAGAGTTCCTCTCTTTGTTAAATTGAAGTCATAAACAAGTATGTCAACATCCTCCAATTTTAAGATGTTTGTGCGGCGAAAATTTATATTTGTACCCTTTCTTTTTCACTTTTCGACATTTTTTTTGTCAACTACCATCTCTGGCTTATACACACCGTTGAATGGGAGTGTATTTGTGGCATACCAATGTAATTCAACACCTGTAACATCCTCATTTTCTATAAAGACCTTTATAACCTTAGCAACCCAGAATGGATAGCCATTGGGATCTCCATCAACTAGCACTACGATCATGCAACCCTCCTTAATATCCTATACTGAACCCCTGTAAAGGTCTTCCATGGCTTCACGTTGTGCACTAGATCTTCTGGAACCAATATAGATCTTTCTTTCCTCTGCCTGTGAAGAATTAATAATACCTTGATATTCTTGTTGTTCAACAATTTTTATTTCCTCATGTTCATTTGACACATTTTGTGGCCAAATAAATGGATTTTTCAAAGGTATATCTCCATTTGTTGTTGTTGAAATGATACCACTTTGATTATTGTAAAATGACTCCCACCAAACTTAATCAGTGATGTCAAGGTACTCATATGTATATCTAATACATTTTTTAATTTCTTCTAGGCAATCAGAATAATTTATATCTCTATTCTGTCTGCATGCATTATGAACTTCACCAACTAACTGTAATAACAATATTTTTGATGCAAATATTGGATGATCTGGAATGAACTTGAAAAAATCCAAACCTGATGACGGTGCCCATTTTGCAATAGTTGAATACTTCTTGCCCCATATTAGTGTTTTCCCATCAATTTTTTTGATACAAAATTGATGTTGGAAGCTAATGTCATTAAGTTGTTCAATGCATTTCTCCTCACCATGTGATCCCGGAATAAACCTTCGCATGTCAACATTTTCTTCCAACACATCAAAGGCAGGCTCTATCATGTATGATTTCTTAATACATTCAATTAATGATGGAAAGCTCCCAACTTCCTTCCTCATCAATGTGATTGAAAAACGACTGAACATTTGATGAATATGGTCATGAGTGTGCCCAAAAAGAAGGAAACCAACCTTTAACTTCTGAAAAAATCTCAATTCAACAAGCATGTTTGGATATCCAAAAACAACCTGATTTTTGTTTTCATGGCAAGTGTTGTCTAATTGTAGATACAAAACTTCAGGAAGATTACTAGACCAATGAGAAAGCACATCATGAATTATGGTTATTCTCAAATTTGCATCATTATGAATATGTGGAGCTGTGATGTACACCCTTGGAAACATTTTCCCATTGAAGACCATACAACGGACCAAGTGATACTGAATAAAATTTTCCTCCTGTAAATTTTTGGGCGAAAGTGTTTTCTTCTGGTCCATACCATCAATTATCAAACCCAAATATTTATTCGGATTATCATAACACTTCGTTCGATACTTGTATAACTGTTTTATTTCACTTGTTTGTTGTTCACGATGCCCCTGAAGTTCTTTGACAATTGAAGCTACACACCATAAAAGAAAGCCATTAAGAAATATGTTTTCATAGTTCATGACTATTCAATTTTAAAAGTTAAAGTTATGAATGCTTACCTCTTTCTAACGCTTCACATTTTTCCCTTTTTTATTTAAGAGAAGCACATGTATTGCAAATATGCATTCTTGTCTTCTTATGAATAAGGAAATTGTTGAATTCTTTCTTCCATACCTTCACAAAATATTGACATGTAATAAACTGTCCATGTCCCTCAACACCTTATGCATATTCTTTATATAAGTTGTAGATTTCTCGTCTTGAAAAATTATCTGGAATATGTATTGTCTCTCTATTTTGCATACACTCTCCATGATTTGAAAATAAATATTTAATCCATGACATTGCAGTATTTGATAATGGCCCAAAATGTCATTTATAACATACTTCTGTATAAAATAACCTGACAATATAGATTGCATACACCCAACTAAATATGAATTTTGCATGTTTTTATTCATTGACAAATATCTCTTCCTTTGCTCTAATGCAAATTTGAAATCTAAATGCTTCAAGCAATATTTTTGACAATATTCACTTGAAATGAGAGCGCTGACAAAACTTCTTTCCTCAAATATTTTGCTGTACCCATTGTATAGCTAGAACATCTTGCATTGATATGAAAAGGTCTGCTCCTACTCCTCGATACGATATTTCTTGGAAACACCTCCATCATTGGATCATCATTTGTATAAGAATTTTCATCATCATTATGAGGAATGTTATCCACACTATGATCAACTGTGCTTTTCAAATACTGACTTGGAGGATATTATTCATCTTCCCCTTCTTTAGTGCTACTGTCATAGTCCTTAGAATTGGGACTAAATGGAAAATTTGCCTCGATCTTTATTGGATATTATTCCCCATGTGCATTGTCAGTGATGCTCTAATAGTCCATAGAATTAGGACTATGCCAAAAATGTGATTGTTTACTTACTAAAAATGCTACATCCTATCATTTGTCATTGCTACTCTTATAGTCATTAGGATTAGGACTAAGTGTTTCATCCTGTCCTTCATCACTACAACTCTCATAGTCCATAGGATTAGGACTAAGTGGACACCATGACACTCCATTCTTTTGAAATTTGTCATCACGCTCTTCATCACTACTGCTCTCATAGTCCATTGGATTAGGACTAAGAGGACACTATGACACTCCATTCTTTTGAAATTTTTCATCCTGCTCTTCATCACTCCTGCTCTCATAGTCCATAGGATTAGGACTAAGTGGACACCGTGACACTTCATTCTTTTGAAATTATTCATCATGTTCTTCATCATTGTTGCTTTCATAGTCCATAGGACTAGGGAAAAGTGGACATTGTGACACTCTATTCAGTTGAAATTATTCATCACTACTGTTCTCATAGTCCATTGAATTAGGACTAAGAGGACACCGAGACACTCCATTCTTTTGAAATTTTTCATCATACTCTTCATCACTGCTGCTTTCATAGTCCATAGGATTAGGACTAAATGGACACCGTGGCACTCCATTCCTTTGAAATTCATCATCATGTTCTTCATCATTGCTGCTCTCATATTCCATAGGATTAGGACTAAGAGGACACCATCACACTCCATTCTTTTGAAATTCGTCATCATGCTCTTCATCACTACTGCTCTCATGGTCCATAGGATTAGGACTAAGAGGACACTGTGACACTCCATTCTTTTGAATTTTTTCATCATGATCTTCATCATTATTTCTCTCATAGTCTTTAGGATTAGGACCAAGTGGACATAATGACACTGCATTCTTTTGAAATTCGTCACCATGCTCTTCATCATTGCTGCTCTCATATTCCATAGGATTAGGACTAAGAGGACACCATGACACTCCATTCCTTTGAAATTTTTCATCATGCTCTTCATCATTGTTTCTCTCATAGTCCTTAGGATTAGGAATAAGTGGACACCGTGACACCCCATTCTTTTGAAATTCATCATCATGCTCTTCATCACTATTTCTCTCATAGTCCATAGGATTAGGACTAAGTGGACACCACGACACTCCATTCTTTTGAAATTCGTCATCATGCTCTTCGTCACTGCTGCTCTCATAGTCCATAGGATTATGACTAAGAGGACGCTGTGACACTCCATTCTTTTGACATTTTCCATCATGGTCTTCATCACTGTTGCTATCATAGACCTTAGGATTAGGATTAATTGGACACGTGACACTCCATTCTTTTGAAATTTGTCATCATGCTCTTCATCACTACTGCTCTCATAGTACATATGATTAGGAATAAGTGGACACCGTGACACTCCATTCTTTTGAAATTCGTCATCATGCTCTTCATCACTGTTGCTCTCATAGTCCATAGCATTAGGACTAAGTGGACATCATGACACTCCATTCTTTTGAAATTCTTGATCATGCTCCTCATCACTGTTGCTGTCATAATCCTTAGGATTAGGACTAAGTGGAATCTGTGACTCTTTATTTAGTTGAAATTATTCATCCCCTATTTCATCAGTGCTGCTGTCATAGTCCTTAGGATTAGGACTAAGTGGAAGAATTGACTTTCTATTCATACAGGATGAATTTCCATTATATTCATTAGAGTTGTTACACGATGAAAATGTTGATGCTTTACAAAGCGAAACTTCACTATCATAAGAATCCATCCCTTTCAAGTTGAAGAGGTTGAATGATAAACTCTCCTAAAGGTATTATATTGTTTAGAGAATGAAATTTTCCCTCAAAAAATTTTTGCCAAAATATTTCCCTCCAAAAATTTTGTTTCATGTATTTCCCTTCATTATTTTATTCTACAATTTATTGAAAAATTTTAACTAATTTTTTTTATGAAATTAATCTTTAAATTTAAAATTGCAAACTAAAACTTTTACCTAAATTATTGGTTGGGCGGGGGGCAGTGGTTGGGTCGCTAGGGTGGGCTAGGGGGCCAGAACCAATGGCCGACCAACTGTTGGTCGGCCAATTTTCAGGGTGCGACGGCAGGGTGATGTATTTTTTAAATTTATTTATTTTTTTTCTAAATTGTTATGGTTTATAAAATTAATTATCATTTATTGTTTTCATTGTTAATTTAAGTTACTATGTTTTTGTCATTTACTAATTTATATGCGTCTCTTTTTTTCAGGAAAATGGCATCAAAGAAGATTTCTGTGAATCTTTATGGACCAAAGACTCTTAAAGGTGGATCTTCAAAAAAAATTGGTGAATGAACCCCACCTGAGATGATGGCTACAAATCTTTCAAGTGCCTCAAATGATAAGAAGATGATTTCATACTAAAAGAAATCAAAAGAAGTGAAACTTCCATCAAATGTCTGGTATGTGAAAGAAAGAGAGCCAAAACGTGCAGATATATCTATGTGTTGATATACCTAATGATAATGGAATTTATGACGTGATGGGAAGAGTCATAGACATGTGTTCGGTACATGACAATGAAGTTGTTTACATACTTACAAAACCACCCAAGTCACATGAAAGGATTAAATACTAGTTATCATATTCATTGTATGACACAAGAGAGGTATCTACAAAGTAGTGTAAATAAATCATAAATGAGATGAAACAAAATATCGTAAGTATTATTATTTATATTTGTGTTTTTCATTCTTGTAATTGTCTCACTATATTTTTTTAACTTTGTTTTTATTAACATATGATATTTTGTTTGGCAGAATTTTGTTGAATGTTGTTCGATTAGGTTGGGAGGCATTCATTTCATAGAGCATGATATTATGAAAGTTGTTAGCAGTTTCTACTCAATATCAGAAGAATATATGGCAAACAAGAAAAATGTAGTAGTTCGTGATGCTACAAAACTACATCCAAGGGATCAGGAAAAAAATCCTCTAGTGGATACATCTAGCAAAGGTAGAGAAGTTAATTTTGAAGATGAGGAAGTTGAAATTGGTAGTGAAGAATATGTTGTCATTACTAAGGATGACATTTGAACTAAGAAGAGTCAGAAAAGACGAAAAATAACACTACCCAAAAATAAATCTGTTACAGTTAATGATGAGAATATTATGAAGAAGAAAAGTAAAGTTGAACATTTTGATGTAGTCATTACCAACAGTCAAGAACCTAGTGAAACTTCAAAAGAAAGCAGAGAAATCATTACACCACGAGCTGATTTAAAGGATGGCGTTATAAAAAAAAAACAAAATTCCATTTGACAGAACTTGACAAAGAGAAACATAATTCAGGGTGGTCGTACATTTCAGCATAATGTCATACAAATCTATAAGGCAAGTGAAGGACAATGTCAATATCAAATCAGAAAGCCACACCATCTGCATGTTCATAGCTTGAAGACATTGATGAGGTACAATCCATATGCTCATGTGGTTAATTATGTGCTTCTTGTTGATCCAGTTCAAGTTCCCAACAAAGAAGCATTTGATAAGTCAAAATTTTTTGAATATAATTATTATGTTCTTGGGGGGAACCATTCTGTAGAAGATCAAAGGTAATTGATGGAGGAATATCCCAATAACCCGCATTTTGAGACAATTAAATGTATCATTTATGCTGATTTATCATATACAGAAGCAAAGTTAATGGCATGGGATCATAACTCAGATAATGAATATAGGATGTCTATGACTTTCATCCAAGGTGTTAGATTTATTCATAGTGAATGTGAAGAAAAATGTGGTGGGGATAGGATAAATGTTATTGTAGATATCCGAAAGGAATTTTGTATGGAAATAGGCTATCAAATTGAAGAGAAAATCAATTCAAAAGGTGGAAAAGGTGGCAAATTTAGTGACTTATTCAGAGGTGTTGATAACATTTTCGAGTTGAAATTTAGAACTGGAGAGATATGGGAGTTGATTATTGATATTTTTAGCATGTGGGAGAACATTGGCATTAAAAACCAGAAGGTCAAAAAGTCTAAGCCATTGATATGTAGCAACAGTAAATCGGGGGGCCTAAAATGAAGCAACTTCCAGAAGATATGACTATCACACCTTGGAGAGAATTGCAAGGAGTGAAGGATGGAAAACTTGTCAAAGAAATATTATCTCATGTGAGGTCAGGGGAATTATCATTGGAGGAAATGTCTGAGGAATTTCAAAAGTAAGTTTGTTGAATTATTTTTATTTATTTCTAGATTATAATTTTCTTTTAAATATAACATATTGTTCTTGGTAGTATTTGTTATACATATCATTGTATTAACTTTTTTTTTTTTTTTACTATATCCATGCAGTCACAAAGTTTACATGAAAATTTAAGAACAAATGTTTAAATTGTTGAATGAAGATAGTTGGGATGATGTTGATCTAGATTCAAGTTCCACATCAACATTAAATTTTTTTTTCTCGTGCATTTAAAAAGGTATGTTGGTTTATACATTCATTTTTATTCATCTTTATACTATTTTTAATTTATAACTTACACATATATTTGTTTATTTTATCAAAGATGAAGAAGGATGAAAATGGAGCACCAGATAGTTTTAGAACCTTTATATAAAAAATAAAGATGGAAATACTAAAGAAGCAACATCTTAAGAATGTTGAACTTGATCCAACTCTTACTCATTTCATTTGGAATGGGCTAGACACTATTCAATATCAGGTAATATAAGCTGACTGTGAAGACATTGCTAAACTCATACCTAAAAGGGATTATGCCCAAGTTATTGTAGATATTTCCCATGGTTTCAATATTCCAAACATTGAGAAGAACAATACGAGAGATTTGGAGGGGTGAGGAAAACGAGAACTGGAGCTAGAGTTGGAGTTAGAGCTAGGGTTTTGTCTAAGGGTACCATGGCGGGGCGCACAGGGGGGAGTGTTGCTCCCTCCTATAGTCAAGCAGTCACAGAGGAAAGTAAGGACGAGGGAAAGAAACATTTCAAAAAACCTCTGGAGAAGATTTCAGAAGCATGAAGCAAGGGGACATCTGGAAAAAACAAACATTATGATCAGGAAGGGAATCAATATGAAACAAGTAAAGAGAAGGAGAATGGAGGCAACAGTGAAAAACCGGTTTCCATAAGGACATTCGAGGTCTGCAAACCCAAGTCCAACATTATTCCTCGAGTCGTATTGAGCGATCTAGTGATACAAGAACATAGCGATCATATGAAGGAACATGCAATCATATGCAAGTTCATAGGATTATAGCCGACGGAGAGGGCATTACACATCTAGATAAGGAGCCATAGGAAGCCAAAGGGAGAAATACATTTACATCTGGGTTCTAAGGGCTTCTTCACAGTCGTGTTCATAAGCCTAGAGGACAAAGATAGAGTGTTCGAAGGGGGGCCTTATTTCTATGCTGCGACAGGACCCTACATGTGGCCATGGATGATGAACTTTGTCCCAGAATGTGAAACATTCACATCAGTACTAGTTTGGATCAGACTATACTCCCTTCCTCTGGATTACTGGCTACCAGAATCTTTGAAAACAATAGGAAACAAGCTAGGACATTTTCTAAAGGTCTCAGAGGCAACTCAGAAAGGAAATATACTTCCTTTGCCTGAATATGTGTGGAAATGGATCTATCTAGATCCCTTTCAGAAGTGATAATTTTAGAAGTATATGATGAAGAATGGGTGTAGACTGTGGACTATTAGCACATACCATTTAGGTGCCGCAAATGCCATGAACATGTGCATCTATTTAGAGACTACCCCACAGTCAATATGGAAGGTAACCAGAAAACTAATGTGGATAGAGATCACGAGGGCTTCACAAAGGTCAGGAGCAAAGGGAAAGGGGGGATACGTCCATACAAGAAGATAAATGAGGACATACATACAAGATACAACAACTTCAAGATCCTGGAGGAAGAAGAGGGGAACAAGGAAACAATCCAGGACTTGGAGAACGTAACAAAGGAGCAGGATAAGGTAGCTGACATGGAGGATATCACAGTAAACAACCAGTAAAATGATGATCTACCAAGCTTGATGGAGGTTAGTAGGGACTAGGAGATGATTCCAAGTGAAGTGGGAACAGAGGACCATGAGGTACAGGAGATTTTGGATATGAAAAATCTATATCTAGAGAAATTTTTGGAACAAGGAAAGAACATAGGAGTGAACTCTCTACCAAAAGAGGATTATGACAGAGTACAACAACTCTTTCTATGGACCTCACAGGCGAAGGGAGCTGGAGTCAAAAGAAATCATGAAAGCCATGAGCCAAGTGGGGTCAAGATGATGGAGAATTCACAAGCTCGGGTAGGAAAAGAGGAAGAAAAAGACAGAATGAGTTGTTGAACGAATGTGGAAAACCTTTTATCAAATTAGGTAAGATGAAATATCTTACCAGTTATTCCTTTACTAACCTTTCTTAATGAAGCTCACAACCTAGAACATTAGAGGAATAGGGAATAGAAGGAAACAAACAAATCTAAGTAACAGAATGAAAGAAGAAAAACCAGACATGGTTTTTATTCAGGAGACAAAATGTTCGATGGATAAGATAAGAAGTATTCATAATAAGTGTTAATCAAGTATGAGTATTTAGAGGTTAAGGAAAATAAATCCACTGGGGGGATTCTCACGTTGTGGGATCAATATAAATTTGGAATCTTGGATGCTGAAGCATCCAGGAACTATCTTTCCTTGATATGTCAACCTGTATGGGATAAGGAGATATACATGACTACAAATGTTTATGGACCTCAAAAGCAAGCAAACAAACTTAAGCTTCTCACCTCCCTGGAGGATCTAAGAGCAAGACATCCCATTTTTCCCTGGATTGTTGCAGGAGATTTCAATATGATAACATATCTTTTAGAGAAAAAAGGAGGCACTAGACAGCTAGGTAGAAACTCCATGGCCTTCCAGAACTTCATTATCAACATGGGACTAATGGGCACTGAAAAAATTAATGGAACCTTCACTTGGAACAACAAAAAGGGAGGGTCTTCTGAAGTTTCTTCCAAACTTGACAGATTTATTATTTCAGAGGACCTCCTTCTCACAGGACCCGCCATGACAATCTCCAGTCTACCCTTTGGAGGATCGGATGACTGGCCTATACAGCTGGAAGCCACCTTTATGGGCACACCAAGAAACAGACCTTTCAGGTTTGAAAATGCTTCGCTCTCACACCCTATGTTCACTAGTAACATTGATAAATGGTGGAGAGAGGAGTTGAACATTCAGGGCACAAAAATGTTCATGCTCCAGCAGAAACTTAAACATATCAAATCCCGTCTTAAAGCTTGGAAAAAAGGAATTTGGAGATATCTTCAAAGCCAAAATAGAAACTGAGTAAAAGCTCCAGGAGATCAATCAGATCAATATTACAGATGGCTTCATTGAAGAGCGGAAAAAACTAACTGACTCTTTGCAGGAAGAATGGGAAGATCGATGCTTACAAGAGGAAATTTTCTGGAGGCAAAAATCAAGGATACAATGTCTTAGAGAGGGAGAAAGAAACACAAAATTCTTCCATAAATCCACTATGGCTCACAGGGAACACAATAGAATCACAAAGATAAAATATTCTCAAGGTATTGAGCTTGTATCTCACAATGATATGGAATCGGTCCTTGTACATCACTTCTGCAATATTGCAAAGGAGCCACTAGAGGACAGATTCAGGTTCATTGACCATTTCACTCAGTATATCCCTCAACTGGTTACCAGAGAGGACAACCACAATCTCAATAGGCCAGCATTGGAAGAGGAGGTTAGTGAAGTGATTAATGAAATGCAAAATGGAAAAGCACCAGGCTTGGATGGATTCAATGTAGATTTATTCAAAGCCTACTAGGGAACTTTCAAACATGATATCCTCGAGGTTGTGGAAGACTCAAGAAGATCTGAAAAGGTACTGAAGGCTCTGAATTCATCCTTCATAGCTCTTATCCCAAAGCAAGAAAATTCCATGACTCCGGATGGTTTTTTACCCATAGCAATATGTAATGTGGTGTATAAAATTATTGCCAAAGTAATATCCAATAGACTCAAGCCCCTTCTATCCTCTCTCATCTCAGAGGAGCAAACAGGCTATGTGGAGGGAAGACAAATCCTCGACAACATCATCCAAGCTTATGAGGTGGTACAGTCTCTCAAAAGCAACAAACAAGCTTGTATGATCATTCAGTTGGACCTAGCGAAAGCCTATGACAAACTAAGTTGGTCTTACATAAGAGCAATTCTAAAAGCTTGAGGCTTTGACCAAAATTGGATAAGGTGAGTTATGGCTTTAGTTACCACGACCAGCTTTTCCATACTGCTTAATGGAGCTCCATCAAGGACCTTCAGACCCTCCGGAGGGCTCAGACAAGGAGATCCGCTCTCACCATTCCTCTTCGTACTCATGATGGAAGGGCTAGGTAGAGTGATTAAAATGAAAAATGCTGAAGGACGAATACAGGGTATCAAACTCACCATGGATGGAGAGGCAAACACTCATCAACAATTTGTGGATGTCAGAATGTTTCAGGGCATACCCACACTCAGGGAAGCTAGAGCAATAAAAAACATCTGAAACGACTTTGCTATGGTAGCAGGCACAGAGGTAAGCCTGAAAAAGTCCAAAGTTTTTTTCTTTAACACTAATATTGCTATTCAGAGAAACAGTACCACAATTCTTGGATTTCAAAGGGAATAGCTACCTTCCAGGTATATTAGCATTCCTCTTATTGACAAACCTCTAAGCACGAAAGTGTGGGAGCCAATATTAAATAAACTTCAGGACAAGGTCAGAAAATGGACTAACGGGTGACTAAATTTGGCAGGACACCTTGTGCTCACATAAGCGGTCTTGCAGGGCATTCCCATTTACATGTCTTCAACTCTTCTTTCTCCTCAAGGTATTAAGCAACAAATAAGAAGCATACAAAGGGACTTTCTGTGGGGCATAGGGGAAGAGAAAAAGAAGTGGGCTTTAGTAGCCTCGGATAAGCTCTGCAAGCCCAAGAGCCATGGTGGCTTGGGGCTTCATGATCCTGAGACCCTCAACAGAGTTTCAAGAGCTAAGCTTTGGTGGAGATGGATTAAGGAATCGAATGCCCCTTGGGCTAATCTTTGAAAACAGAAGTATGCCGAGTATTGGTAGGAGAAGGATCACATTAGAATGTCAGGGAAAGTTAGAGGCTCCCACATTTGGAACCTTGCCTGGGATAACAAAAGTATTGTTCAACAACATTGTTTTTGGGAAATCTGAGCAGGGGGCCTTGCTCGATTTTGGGAGGACAATTGGCGATAGGAACCCAACCTTTATAGGGATGAAATTACAGCTCTCAAAAGTGACACAGATAGAAAAGGTATGGTTTTGGTAAAAGATTTCTCGGACGAGGGATGGAATAATGGAAAGTGGAGGAAGTGGAAGGATCTAGGATACAATGATGAAAGCCCACTAAAGATCAAGGCAGATGCTCTCTCCTAAGATCTAGAGCATAGAAGGATTTTGGTTTCCTCCTCACTAGACCAATTAAGATGGGGAAAGAACATCGAAGGTAACTTTAACCTCAAAGAGGCTAAACAGGAAGTCATAGGTTTTAACTTTGTGAATCCTAATCAAGTCTGGAAGAAACTTTGGAAAAGCCCACATTGGATGAAAATAAAGTTGTTCATCTGGCTAGTGCATCAAAGGAAGATATTAGCTTGGGAGAATCTCCTTAAGCAAGGCTTCATTGGTCCTTCCAAATGTTACCTATGTGGTGCAAATGAGGAGACGATTGAACACCCTCTCAACCTATGCCCCTTCACTTCAAAGGTGTGGGATTGGGTGGCCCCTATTTTTAGACAAACTGATAGGGATAGTCTCAGCATATCCAACACTCGGAAGAACTGGAGGAAGAACTTCTCAAGGAATGAGATTGTTAATAAAGCCTGGATTCTGGTTCCAGGCTTTGTCATCTACAATGTTTGGAAAGAACGCAATAGTAGGATCTTCAAAAACAAAACAAGCATGCCCCAATACATAATTGATTAAATTCTAAGGTAGCTCAAAGACACAGTAAGAAGCTTGTTAAGGACCCTTCCGAAAGATCCTCCTCTGCCCCAAGAGGAGAGAATGATACTTCACTTGGGTCTTCAGTCCATCAGTCCTCCGGGAATAATAAAGGAAGTAAGCCTAATAAATAAAGGTGTTAACATTTGGAAGCCTCCTCCTTATGGTTTCTTAAAGGTTAATATTGATGGAGCATCTCAGGGCAACCAAAGATTAGCGGGCTTTGGGGGTTCCATAAGAGATGATCAAGGGAAAATATAGAAAATCTTCCATGGCCACTTGGGGAAGGCTGCTAATAACATGGCTGAGCTCATGGCATTAGATCAATGCCTAGAAATCCTGGTGGATTCAAATTCACACAATGTTATAATTGAATCGGATTCAAAACTGATTATTATAGCGGCTAAGAAAATTTGCAATGGAACCTCTCCATATAAAGTGTCGAAGTACTGGAAGCTTCTGTAGGTTTTTTACCACATCTACTCTCACCTGCGAACCCTTAAAACTGTCAGATTTGTTCATGTTAAAAGGAAAGCTAACATGTTAGCGATTAGTTGGCGAACGAAGGTGTCGCCACTAGGGACAGGGATTTTAGGTATGCTTGGGATTCGTTACCTCTAGGAAAATTGTGGGAGGACAGTCTCTGTCAAGCAACTCAGGATATGGAACTATGGACTAACAAGACAGATCGAAGGGACTCAAAAGACCGGTAGGAGGATGGAGAAACCTATACTACCTAACCCTCTTTGGTTTGGCAGATTTCCAAAGTTTGGAGTCTTTTGATTGAATGATGGAAGGATTGACCTGGATAGCACCATAGGTTGGGGTGTCCATTTTCACATTGCTTAGTTGGTGTTCGATAGAGAATCTAGGTGGATTGGAATGGCTCAAGAACTGCCCACTGGACAAAATTGAAGGACTTCACGTGGCAAAAGGACATGTTTGTCTTTTTCGTCAAACACCTGTTTCAAAACCACAAGTGGTATATCAGGCGGGGTCTGAATGGTTTCTGGTTTTTTAGAGATTGGCTCCGATTCCACTCTTCAAGCAACAGATTGTGGAGTGAGGTGAGTGAAAACTGCCCTCATCGAGTGGTTAACTCTCGCACTTCTCGTCCTCCCGATATTCACGAAGACCGTTGGATCTTGGGAAGTTAATCAACGGTGGCGATTTTTTTGTGCCAGTTGGTCAGACCCGAAAAATATTAGAGTGCTATTCTTTTAATTTTCGTTGAGTTCGTTTGATAGTTTTAAGTGTGTTTTGTGGTTGGACCTCTTGTGGACCCTCGACAGGTCTTTTGTGGCCTTTTGTGGCCCCCAGTTTGTTAGACTCATTCTCCAAGGTATTCTAGGGTATTTTGGTATGGCATTGTGCCTTAATTGTTCGACGGTTTCTCCCCGTTTTTCTTGTTTAGGTTTCACTTGGTTTTAGGTGAATGGTTCAATTCTGCCTACCCTGCTATTTGTTGAACTCTCACAGAGCGGGTGGGGCCTCATGTAAACTATGTATATTTTGTTAGATTAATAGAAGGTCCTACTCTTACTTGATAAAAAAAAAATAAAACAATTCCAAACGTTCAATATGATATTTATCCTTATGCTTATCAATCTCTTAGTAAAGTGGTTGCGAGATTTCTAGAAGTCATGTCATCAACATTTTGGAGATTTGTGACATTTCATTTATACACACAATTGGCAATGTTATTGTCAAGCTTTAAGGGGAAAACAAATTCAAGGATGCAGCTTACATGGTAAGACGTTTAAAATGTATATTTGATTAATGTTGAAAAATTCATTTATTTACACGTTAATTGAGCTTTTACTATTTCATGTTACAGGCAAAAGTCAAATCTTCTTAACCGTGAAGATCAACCATTTATAAATTATTGTGAGTTCATCCATATTGATAGTTGAGCAAAATATGATAGCTATATGTTTATGATTTTTAGTCGGGTATATGGAAAGAGTCATAGCCAAATAATGACTTATGATGTTGTTATGAGAAAACTAACATATGAATACAAAGAAGCAAAAGGAGAGATAGTTAACATTTATCAAAAACCACAGTTATTGATTAACTATCTTATAGGCATATGTTCAAATGGAGGAGATTGGTATTTGGATTTATTTTCTAGCTCAGGTAAGTTTTATTATATGGAATTGAATTTCAATATGTTATTCATTAATTTATATGTCATTGTACTAGTTCACTGCATTATTTATTTTGTGCTTTATAATTAGGTACAACACTAGCATGTTGCCTTCAAAAAGGAAGAAACTACATTGCCATTGAAAAAGATCCAATATAGTGCAATTTTATTAAGCAAAGAATTAATGCTCTTCAGTTTCTACCAGATGCAATGCAAGAAATTGGGTTGAAGAAAGGGGACTTTAGTGAATCACGTGTGGAAAAAAAGACAAAGGAACCCTAACGACCATTACACAGAATGATTGGAAAGGAATACATTGGGAGATTCGCAGACATCAAAGATCCATTAGAGGGAGAAACTGAGCAAAATGAAGAAGAAAATATTGTGGAAGAAGACAATGATGAAACTCTAGAGGATGAAGAGTTTGGATTACGTGACATTGTTGATTAAATTTAAGTTATGCTTGGAAATCAAGCTCATTTTTTGTAACTATTAATTAGTTATACTTGCAATGTTTTGACTTTGACATTTTATGAAAAGAATAAGCACTCAACTAAGGTTCTTATGCGTTAAATATTTGTATTATGTGATTTTCGCATTAATTTTTATGTTAATCATTATCTTTTGAAAAAAACAGTGATTATTATTATTTTTTTGACATGAAATTCATAAAGAAAACTATTATTTAACCATTTTTAATTAAATTTTTTCTATAAAAATTGTGATTTTGAAATGTCATCTCTAGCAAAAAATTACAAAACATTATCAAAACGTGTAGTTTTTTAGTTATATTTATGTTAAAAATGGTTACTTTTATGTCAATTATTAAAAATTATTGTTTTTTAGAGACAATTATTTCATGTGGATTGAAATATTAATTAACGATGTATAAATATGTAGAATATCAAAAATTCAAAATATCTACCTTCTTCTTTACATATGCAAAACAATAAAAACCTCACTACAAAAAAAAAACTTAAAATAAAAACAAGAAAATGTGAAGAAGAATACCACTTCAAAAATTATTAAATTTAGAAAATAATTATTTACATTTCATACATTAGAAAATTTAAAGTAAAAAAATAGGCCTTTTAAAAAAAGGGCCGGATGCGGAATTACCATCTTTTTAAATCAGCATGAAAATCACTAGCATCCTAAAATGTAGTGTACAAAAAAAAATTAATGTGCCAAAAACTATGCTCTAAAAAAACATGTGTGTTCTGCATCACCCCTTTTCAAAATCGAGTCACTTTTTTGCTATCTCTATGAAACGGGTAACAATATCACTTCCGGTTTCAAAGTTTACATTGTTACTTCCTAGCACGTGTTTTTGATGGACAAAACACTATATATAGGGCAGCTCACCTCCATTTGTGAACAAGAAAATTTGGTTAAGTAAGTCCGTAATAAGAAGTGTGAAGATAACCAACCAAGAGAAGGAAACAAAGAGAGAAGATTTTGGTGTTGTTTATGGGTATGTTTTAGGGCTAATAGATCCACACGTGCGAAGGAAGGAAGAACTATCTGCTACAGAAAAGGTCTAAGATCTTCTTGTTGTCCAAGAAGTTGAATCAAGGAAGAAGATAAGCAAGGATACATGCCAAATTGTAATAAGAGTTCATACCATCCAAGCGAAGAAGATCAAGGTTCAAAAGGTTGGTCAACCACACGTTCTAGGGTTTATGCAGGAGGGCCAAGAACTATAGATTTGATCCATGGAACTAGAATTTGAAGGATAATCGAGTTATTGAAGGAAGAAGCTTGATCATCGTTGACTCAAGGAAAAATAAGGAAGATGAATCAAGGAGGCTTGTGACATGGTCTTGGAGAGGTCATTGATTCAAGGCTCTAGGCCATGGCCTTGGTATTCATCAATTGAAGTCTCTATAAGAAGAAGATCTCATTTGGGTTTTCCTCTCATGTTGGAGAGGTTTTGGCCCTGGTTGATTGCATATTCAATGTGTCTCTTGTCTCCTCATTGTTTATGCATTGGTAGATGTTTGATGAAGAATATTGTTTTGAGCATTATTTGTTATTGTGGATTAGTCTTGAATGTGTTTGTGTATTCAAAATTGGTTGGGTTTGTAAATGATGAGTAGAGCAGTGTTTGATTGATGCATGCTTCCTACAATAAAATGTGTCTCTTACTTAAACAATTAATTTAGTGGAAACATTGGTATTTGGACAATTATTTTGGAATTTATGCACCTTACAAGTACATCAACTCATATAATACATAAATATAATGGAAAGTTGTAACGTGTTGCATCATAGAAAGGATGTTGATAAAATATGATAGCTTAAATGTACATGATAGTTTGGAAAGTTGGGGAATAACTCTTATTTAGTCATAGGTAGCCTAATCAATTCCTTTTTTAATCTGTAAATGTCCACGATGATCTCGAGAGTAGGTGGGTAGAAATTCTTACTCATGTCATAGATAGCCTAACGAGTACTTTTCTTTATAATATAGAATGATACTAGATACAATTTTTTTTTTTTGTATTGTGTGATTCTTCAATTTTTTTTATAATACACCATGTTATAAAAATTTTAAAATAAGCTTCTCAATTTGGTTCTTTCATTTGTGGTAAGATATGAACCCAGCTTCCGAAAGTAGTGTTATTCTGGAGGATGCCAACAATATTTTTCAATCCATAAAGGTTTTAACCTATCTCTAGGCTTCGATGAGTTTTTTTGGATGGTTTTACTTTAAAAATAACAATTCATCTGTAGTTTTCTCACTTGTTAATTTAGAGTCAATGAAAAAAAAAAAAAAAATTACTTACATTTATTTGTAGAGTTTACCTGAAATTGATGGAACATGGTGATTACATCAAATGAGTGTGAAATTGAATTTTGAAATATTATTAATGTCCTCAATGCTTGGAAAATGTAATGGGATCAGATGATAAGTTAACATGTAAGGTATTTAGTGAGATATTATTTCTCTTCTAAGAAAAATTTATCTAAACCAAGTGAAATACCGGGGAGAGAAACGATTCTGTAGTGTGCAAAGCTTAGGAGAGAGAGGATTTTGTAGTGTGCAAAGCTTAGTTGTGTGGGTTTGGGGCTAAGGCATATTTTCTCCATTTAACTTAAGTAAAATGAGAGGAAATGAGGCAATCCATACTTTGTAAATATTAGCTACTAGGATTTTGCGTTCAAGGCTTAGTCACTTCAAAATTGAAATAAAATGAGATCAACTGAGATAAGGACTTGCAAATTATTAGTTATATGTAATGACATTAAAGTGATTAAACATCAAGTATCAAAATTCGAAGTAGAATCAACCCTTGTGTATGAAAATTCAGTCAAGAATTTTTTTTATGGCTGAATTCTCCCTCAAATATACATTTGATTACTGCAAAAGCTTAGAAAGCCACATCTATGTAATCGAGGTATCCATCTTAGATGCACAAACCTTTCCCCTTGGATTCTGATTGTCTTTGAGGTTGTGTTCCCCTACACTCCTATATGCTTACCAGGGATACTACACTCCAACATGACAGATTCTAAGATATATTGCAATAAGCGGGATGAGGGTTTCAGAAATTCTTGTTGCCACAAGAAGGTCTTGCCATGTTTAGTTCAACAATACAGAAGAAAAATGTTCAGGTAGAAGGATTGATGGTGATTTTTCAATTGTGGGAAATAGAAATGTCATAGATTATGGTGCTTCTCGGTACAATATTATCGATTCATGGAGAAAAATTAATGGTTCCTTCGGTAGAACTATACCAATGTGTGGGTGGGACCAGGCTCATGAGATTCATTTTTTACTACCATCACAATGAACTACAACCAAATTGATTAAAAGTATTTATGCGAAGGAAGAACTCATGAGATTCATATTTTACTGCCATAACAATGAACTACATCCAAATTGGTTATAAAAGATTTCATTGTTAAAAGCTAATTTTTAGCTTTAATGTTTGACATAATAATTATAAAACCAAATCTCATGTGTTTAAATAACATGGAAACTCATAATACTATATTAGTATTTAATAATTAAACATTAATAAAAAAATATTTATAGTTTTTTTGTTTAATTATATAAAATCTGAATTTGAATTTGTTTAAAATTGCAACTTACAACGTGGTTAATTATTTTGTAATTTTGAAAAATAAAAAATATTTTTTTTTTGAAATGAGTATACAATAAGATAAGAAAATATACATTCCATATATTTTGATATATTCATAAAAAATAATGTTTTTTAAAATTTATAAAAAAAATAAATAATTATAATTAAAAAATTTAAAGATCATCTAAATTAAAAATTTAATTTCTATCGTGTTTTCTTTCCCGCCTTAGTGTATTCGAATGAATGTTGAGTAGTTGAAAAAAAAGGAAAGACTTCTTTCCCAACTTAGTGTATTCGAATGGATGTTCAGTAATTGAAAAAAAAGGAAAGATCATTCTGCAGCATTTTCTTCCCTGCATTAGTGTATTCGAATGAATGTTGAGTAGTTGAAAAAAAAGGAAAGACCATTATGTCGTGTTTTCTTCCTAGCCTTAGTGTATTCGAATGAATGTTGAGTACTTGAAAAAACAGGAAAGACCAGAACAAGTTTTCATCTCCGCCTTAGTGTATTCGAATCAATGTTGAGTAGTTGAAAAAAGGGAAAGACCATGGGCACTGTACAATCTAATCCGTGGCTATATGGAAACAAGTACAGGTAGCTAGATCATTTTTTAGGGTTTTTAGATTGATTACCATTCTTAGAATTGATTTGCAAATTTGTTTTATGTTTTCACATTAAATGTTGTAGTGATTCGCTGGCAGTTATTGTTTCATGGTTTAATTTGGATGCGTTGAGGGATAAGATTGAGGAGGATCTCTTCAATGGCTTTCTCACAAAACATGGATCTATTTTCACTGGGCAAATTTGCACCACGATGGAAGGATCAGAAGCCTTGTTCTTCCTTCAAGAGCCCAAGAAAATATTTTCATAGGTTCCCTTTCTCTCCCTTAATTCCTTCTCGAATTCAATTAATTCAAACAATATACAAAAGTTTTCACCTGAAATTAGGTTATTTGGGTTTTGTTTTCCCAAAAATTTAGCTTCAAATGAAATAGCCCCACAATTACTATATTGGCAATTAAACTTATATTAAATATAGGTTGAACTCTTATAGTAGTTTGGTAGCATACCACACCAGAAAAATTCAAAATTACAAAATCCTCCTAACCCTCTCTGCCCTCCCTCATTTCAATGCAACACAAAAAGATTTTCTTTCTCTCTTTCCATTTCAGGTAGTTCTTCAATCATAAGTCTCAATTTCAAGCTCTGTTACCAGAAATGGAATGGAAGTCCTCGTTTCTTAAAAAAACCGTATACAAAATGGAATGATGCGGAAAACGACGTTTTATATGGCAGTTTGCATTTTTTAATGCAAGAAACGAAAATGGTTCGTTTCTTGAAACTGTTTTATGGAAAACGTTAACCTTATTCATTTGCAATATGGTTCTCTTCCCGACTAGAAGTCGATATGAATAATAAAAAATAGAGCTTGGTTTTCTAGATAGTTTTCGAAAGCATTTTCATAGTCTAATAATGCTTAATATTTCTTTAATGACGTTGACTATTTAGGTATTTTATTAGTTAAAGTTATGTTATTTTTTTAATTGTAGCCATTGATGTGTAGCAGTGTATTTTTAAGTTTTTACAAAATAAATTTGTTATTTTTGCGTTGCTTTTATTTAAAAGTGGATTTAATGATTGTATCTAACCTTTAAAATGTGTATTTTTATATAAAATTATAAATTTAAATGTATAAGTTTTCTTTATATATATTTTTTTATAAATTAGTAATGTATATAGATATTTTATATATTTTTTTATAAATTAGTAATCAAATAATTTAGTTAATTTATTATTCTATATAAACATTGGGGCACAATATTTTTTGATTGCCATTCGTCTAGTTTACAACCTCTTAAATGCTTGGAGAAGGATTTTGAGAAAACCATCCTATAGAAACTTTTATCAACTATTAGACTATATATAATATTAAATATCATTAACCAAAGACATTAATTTAATATCTAAAAAATAATAATTTTCTATTATCCATCCCATTAATAGTTTTATCCCATAAATACTTTTTTCATCAGTGATAAGAGAGATTATGTTAGGTAATTTGCAATGATAAAGCTTAAGAGCAACAAGCTATTGATTAATATGCCTATAATAAAAACATAAATTCAACTATGATAAATATGGAAAGTTTCATAATTACATAAAAATAGTGATAGAAATAATTGTAAATTAAGTTTGAAAATCAAAATACAAAATAGAAATCCATCATTTAATAAATTTTAAATACAAGACAAATAGGAGTAATATTACAAAAAATACTCCTCTTCATTTATAAATAACCATCTTAGATCTATCTCTATCGAGCATCAAGAGAGATCAAATCTCTCTCTTTCTCTCTCCAAACCTCTTTAAGTGAAGAGATTTGATCCTCTCAATGCTTGATCCACAATTAAAATGGATCTAGGTTGCTTTAGTTATTAGCCTTTAAATAGGCTACATTGCAAAAAAATACCATGGACAAAAACCATGGGTTAGGAGTAGCATGGGAAAACTACAAACCTCTTTAAGTGAAGAGATTTGATCCTCTCAATGCTTGATCCATAGTTAAAATGGATCTAGGTTGCTTTAGTTATTAGCCTTTAAATAGGCTACATTGCAAAAAAATACCATGGACAAAAACCATGGGTTAGGAGTACCATGGGAAAAAACCATGCGTTGGAGAATTTTATGTTTTTTATTTTTTTATTTGATTTGATGTTCTTTTATTTTGACTTAGTTAAAATGCCAAATATTATAACATATCCCCCAAGTGGAAAGGGTCTCTTGGCATAAAAATCTAACAACCAAAAATATATTAAGAGGGGCCTAGAATAATGTACCTAGATTATGACATTTATTTTCAAGACTTCACGATCTCTCTCGCTCGTTTTAATTTATGAAAGAAAATTGATGAGAAAAAACTAATAAATTAAATAAATATTAAGTACAGAACCATGGAATCTAACAGAACCATGTGCAAAAACTAGTAAATTAAATGAATATAAAGTACAAAACCACGGAATATAACAAAACTATTGGTGATAACATATTTTCAAAAGTTATTTTAACACAAAAAAATCTAGGGACTAAAAAAGAATGGTTTGGTAAGTTCTAATCATGGGTGATAACATTTTTTTGAAAGTTATTTTAACATAATCACATTTAACAACTAAAAATGAATTGTTTGGTATGTTATAACCACAAGTGATATTTATATATAATATTTAAGTAAAAATTTAAAATATTACAATTTAATAATTTATTTCACTTATTTATATTGATCAACCACACTTGTTAATTTGAAACATTGACTCAGATAACAAATTTTAATGGATCCAAAAGAATAAAATCAAAATTAATAAAAAGTAACTAATATCAAGAAAGAATATCTAAATTTAACTATTAAAATTTAACATAAAAAATAAATTTATTATACAAAACCATATATATGATACATTAAAATAATTAATATAAAACATGACTACATATATTAATCATTTAATCAATGCAAATACAAATATGAGACACCCATTATACACTTTAACAATAATTATGTAAATAACATATGCTAGGCTAGATCTCTCTTAATTTCGGATCTACCAATGCCCTAAAGGGATCAAATATCTTTTATAAATTAGTAATGTATATAGATATTTTATATATTTTTTTATATATTAGTAGTTAAATAATTTAGTTAATTTTTTTTCTGACAAACTAGTAATTTAATATCTAGTTCAACTATACTTTTAAAATATGTTATTTTTATGATTATAAAGATTAGTTTTCTATTATAATGGATTAAAGATAAAGTTTTGGAAGTTTTCTCTTTAGATTTTGTCTTCAAACACACGCTATTGTATTTATGGTTTTGCAAGTGGCAATAGCTTGAGACAACCCTCTATTTTTGGCTCTATATCTAATGGAGGTCAACTCAATCTCCACCATCTTGTTACCCAACCATGAAAACAGTAAACCAATAATTGTGTGGCAAATGCTACAATAGATCCCAAATTTCAGGTCCACTCAAGTCACATCCAAGAATATATACAATGTATGTGGGATCATGTACTCATCCAGAAAATGTAAAGGCTAAATCAAACTTGAATTCCGTGCCAAGCGTTTCTTCACTATTATATTTGCCAGCCTAGAGGATCAAACATGGGTATCCAAGAATGGCTTATGTGAGCAATGGAAGATTTTTTAATCACTATAACTATTAAGGAATGGCCCATATGAGTAGCTAAAGCATATGAGAAACTACCTATGAACTATAATATTCGAGAATGTTAATGATGAATGCTTGGTTTTATGTTTCACATTTTTCTTGTTTTTTCTCTCTCCTCGTTTCTTGAATGTGAAACAAATTCTTGTTTATGTTTCATATTTTTCTTGTTTTTCTCTCTCCTCGTTTCTTGAATGTGAAACCTCCAAACTATGTTTCTCTTCACGTTGTCATTTCTCATTTCGTTTCCCCTTTTTGGTTTCTAGTAACATAGATTTCAAGCACTTGCTTCTAGCTTTAATTGAATTTTTGCATTGCTCTCAACTCAAAAAGCAAGTGATAGAAAGGATGGGTAGAAAGCTTGGTACCCAAGGTAGAGTTAAAGAGGAAGAAACATTGAGTCAGACACTGCAAGATTCCTCTCGTGGGGTAAAAGGAAATAGATTGGAACAGAAACAAAAGTGAAACCCTCACTAACTTGTCAGGCCCTTGCTCAATAATCGGGCAACATTTGGGTATGAAAAATCACGAATCCCTTCTTCAAAGTCCCTGTTTTCTTTTATAGATCTTTTCATATTGATGGATGGCTTTGACCCTCCTCGAATGGCCATTGGATGAGTGCTCGAATGTTTGCATTCGTTAAACTACCTGGAAACTGTTTGAAATTTTTTAATTTAAAACTTTTATACAGAACTTTGAGTTTCACAATTTGTAATTTGGTGCACATGTATTCCTCTCAGGCCACATTTGTTTAAATAAACTACATATTTATTTTTCTTTTGATTACGTTTCTCAACTATGGCTGTGGATTTATCCTGGATAGGTAATGAAAATAATATATGTTCTAGGGAATTGAACATATGTTTTCTCATCACTTGTATCGATATACTTTGATTGGATAGGCACAGAAAGCCGAACCTCTTGCTTCATCGCACTATGACCGATAGAGACTTTCCTAGCTGCTGAGCACAACACATAGCTCATATCATTAAGATATATATTGGTGTTATTCTTTCACCTTGAGATGGATGTATATTTGTTTTATTGCAACAAGGAAACAACCACTACATTACCATACATCAATTATACTCAAAGGAAAAAAATATTTTTCCTATACAACCACGTTGAGAGTAATAAGTATCTTCTCATGTGTCATCATAGAAACAGATTCCATTTTTCTATTTCATCATGTTTCTCATTCTAGTGGCCGCCATTATTGTGCAAGTTTCTCCTGTCACTTTTTGCCTCCATGAAAATTTATAAGAAAATGCTAAATGTCAAATTTTAGCAGAGATTCTGAAAACATTTTTGATCCATTTTCTAGCATGGTCCACAATCTTCTTTGATAGTACTACGATGTATCTCTTCCAAAACTTGATTGTATTTCATATCTGGACAATTAATTTGATAAATGATCTCTTTAAATCTATCTTGGACTCGAAAGTTATTTGATGTTCTTGAATATGGGCCAAGTGTTCACCTAAAGCGTCCAAACATATCAATAACAACACATAGTTTAATAGAAATATTCATCCTCATCCAATTATTAAATGCAGAAATATTCCTCTAAAAGCCTGGATTTCCCATACACTTGGCCTATTACTTATATAACCCCTTGTTTTAGTTTCTCTTGCATGTTTAGAGTTTCAGCTTGAATATGTCAAAATATAGAGTTCCGTGATGTCTCAAGTCCAACTTCTTGGATGCCATCTCAAAGAAAGGCTCAAAGGATATTCCAAATATTATCTTTAGAGGTGGCCAGTTCAACCCGAAAGGTCGAGTATCCATGCCATTAGTCACACTCTTCTATGCATGTGTACATTACCAAGAAATTTATCATCAATAAACATTGTTGCAAGACCATAATTGTTCAAATAAATTTCTAGGACATTTTGGATATCTAAGGAGATTTCCTTATAAAGCTTATGTTCAGAAAAACATCCATCATATGGATCATGAAATAGTGGATCCTCACACTAATATATTCGCCATGCGATTGAGACAAAGATATACAAATTGTAATCTTCCTCATGTGGATGAGCAAGTAGTGTTGGAAACACTTCACAATAAATTTCTCAGATTGAAGGGTGAGGGAACCATGAGTACCATTTAGAGTTGACATTCTTATCATATTCAAATGTTGTCCTTCCTCAATGTAAACACTTCTTCAACAATATGGCCACTCTCCCACATGTGTCACTTCTCCCAATCCTCACGCTTAATGGGCACACTGCACCTATGTGTTTCATTCGACAATGTGTATGTCTTAGGACTTTGTATCCACTGTAGTGGGCTTTCATCCCTCTTCTATTACAAAAAAAAATTCTCAGGGTAGGGGAAATCACAACTCCCTACCCTCCCTCATTTTATTGCAACACAAAAATCTTTTCTTTCTCTTTTTCCATTTCACGGCAATTCTTCAATCAGAAATATCAATTTCAAGCCCTTCCTTCCAACTTTGGTTGAATATTTTCATTTCTGTCATCTCCAAAAGTAGGTGATAGAAAGGATGGGTAGAAGGCTTGGTACCCAAGCTAGAGTTAAAGAGGAAGAAACATTGAGTCAGACACCGCAAGATTCCTCTCGTGGGGTAAAAGGATCACAATAAGGACACAGTAAGCTCCCGAGAGAGAAATAATATGATACTGCATGCAGTGGTAACAATCATAATATGGTGCAACAATGTAGATTAAAGTCCCATTATCATGCCACCAAGGCTTCGATTGCTGAGAAGAGAGAAAATTTTTAAAAGCAGAATCTGGCAAATTTGAGGCTATAATTAGTAAAGTGGAAAGCTTGCACAATATTGTTTAGAGACCTCGTGACCAAGTTGTAGATGTTGATACACTCTTTGATCTCACATCCACACTCCTCGCTACTATTAATAGATCACAAAACAGTGATGGTGCTACTCCAGTCGATTTTATTAGTAGTGATATTCTATGAAACTGTAGTGACCAGGCATATGGAAGTAGGTCTTTGTAAGAAAATGATGATCAAACCCAAACATCATGGAGAAATATTGGGCTTTCTGCTGCTTCTGTTTTTCAGGATGCGGCAAGAATTTGCACTATGCTTGGACCAATGGATAATGAACCCAAGCAAAGGAAAGCTATAGTACAAAGAAAACAGACTAAGTTGACAGAAAGTACTCGACTTGAAGGAGTGAAAGAGTCCTTGAAAGATGAAAAGTCAAAAATAGGAAATAATATGGCAAGAATATTTAACATTTTGCGAAAACAGAAGAAAGCCAGATTAGAGAATTTGGTTCTAAATAGAATATCATTTTCCCAGACCGTAGAAAACATCTTTGCGTTATCATTTCTAGTAAAGGATGGTAGAGTTGAAATAAATGTCGATGAAAATGGAAGCCATTTTGTTGTCGCCAAAAATGCTCCCAGAGCTATAGAAATGGCATCTAGAGAAGATTCTTATAGCTAATTTGTTTTTTGGTTTGATTTTAAAGGCTGGAAGTTGATGATGGAAGCTATTGAAAGTGGTGAGGAGTTGATGGCTCACAGAAATTGTCCACTTGTGATTCCTTGTTCTGAGAAGGCTCCAGAGACTCCTATCATAGAGATTTCAAGAAACAGGGGCAGAGTGGTACCTATAGCTCTTGAGGTGCAGGAGGATGAATGTGGAAGTGATGATGATGGTGGAGGTCTTCAAAGACAAGCACCGAAGAAGCGAAATAATTGTCTCCTATGACTTTTGCTACTTTTTGATGGAAACTATCTCTATTTCTATCAGTGCACTGTAATTCACACAGGAAGATAATATTTAATTTAATTAATTTGGTATATAAAAAATGCTATCTTGTTGTTATAATTTTATGTTTGAAAAGTATTTTGCGATACCACACAAGAACAGAGTTTCCGATTGTGTAGTTGGTTTAATTTGAGAATACATAGAGATGAGATTAGGGTAAGGCTAGGCGAAAATAGATGTAAATACAGAGGTCCAAAAAACTAGCTAGCACCCCTTACCATAACCGAACCCTTTTTTTGGCATTATAGGGGTAGAGAGATCCACCCAGAGGCCTGTGGAGAATAAGTAGGGATATGCATGCGCCGAATTGACTAATTGATTGAGCCGGGCTCAAGCAAGCATAACTAGCAGATGGAAAGAGATTGGGAATATATATCTATTAAGTATGTGTATATGAAATTCATTATGTCCCCTTTTAATTTTCAAGGTGGGAGGAATGCAATGGAGAAACGAAGATCGTACTCGTCCTCTATATCCCACCTATCAGGACATTGGGATAAGTCCCAATAATAAGAGTTGGCTTTGCTCATAAGTATCTGATTATGAATGGACATCATGAACTTTATTAAGCTAAGTCATCCTTTAGTTGAGTTTCATCCTTTAGTTGAAGCTTCAAGAAAGATACTTGGCCTCTTTTCAGCCCTTCAGTCTTCCTAAAATGGCTACAGAATAACCCTATTTCACCCACGATGAATGCCTCTTCTTGTTGTGATATTAAACTTCAAAATTCAGCCTTTATCCCTACAAGAGCACCCAAGAAAAACAGTGAAAACAACCTCTCTTTCACACATTGTACCTACTTCAAAACATAAGACTTCCATGTTGCTTCTAGGGATTCTTTCTTATTGCCTTATGGCTCCTTCTTGTAGTGGTTAGGGCCTCCATTTGACTGTGTCTAGGGCCTCTTTGAGTGCTTCTTTAGAACTTCCTTGACTGCGGCTATATGATTCTTCTTGATGGCTGATAAGGGTCTCCCTCTTGATACAAATTAAGGGCTCCTTTGTTGTGGATAAAAGCCTTCCTTTTTTTGTGTATCTAGCATCTGTTGACTATGTCTTTATGCCTCTCTTGACTGTGTCATTATGCCTCTCTTGACTGCATCTTAGGACTCCCTCTAGACTACGTCTTAGGCCTCTCTCTTGATGTGGCTAAGCCTCCTTTTGATTGCAGTTAGGGCTACTTTTTACTGTGGCTAGGGATTCCTTTCCAACTACAGCTAGAGATCCTTCAAGACTGTGGCTAGGTCTCCCTTCATGACTGTAGCTAGGGCTCATTTGTGACTACAACTAGGGTTCACACTATTCAAACTTGTTAGCCTCACATTGCATGGGGACTCCTGCATTGTAGCACTCTCTGCTACTTTATCTACATCAGTCTCTACCCACATCCGCTAGTTCTACTACTCTCTCTTCGGGGCTCTTGTAGCAAGGTATAATCCAAGAGGTTGGGTACCTCAAGGATCTGCCCCTCATCGCCTGTACTCCTCCTGACTACAACTCGATGTCTCCCCACCTCTTCTCTAGATGTACATGAGCACTCCTTGTATTCCCTAGCATGCCCTAGGACACTACGACATGAGCACTAGTGCATTACCTATGCTAAAAGGTAACTTTATTGTTAATTTGACCATGAATGTCTCTTTTACAACATAATATTTCTTACCTCTATTTATGTTAGTGGTTTGATTAGAACATTTCTACAGTCTCTTCACTGAATTTCTTAAAGTTTTTACATTTATGCTTTTTGACAGAAAAGGGCTAACATTTTACCTTGACTAAATAAGCATTATTTAAATAACCTTCTAGCTTGGTTCCTTTTTATTCCATCTAAGCTTGGCAAAGTGTCATGAATTTACATTGAATGATGTAAGAATCTAGTCTTCTCCAAAAACAATCAACCCAACTCTTTCATTTTGCAAATTTCCCACCCGTTTGGGACATATTATTTGAAATTTCTATGTTGAAGGTGTTGGATTGAAGTAAGTGATGCAGAATGCACAACTATAGTTATATTTTTCACCTATTAGACTAGTACAGATTATAGGCAAACTTGGAAGGGTTGGACATGACTGTTCTAACCATACTCCTATTGGCCTGCAATACATATATTCATAATGCATACCTACAATACTATTGTTCACCTATTCGGCTAGTGCATATTATAGGCAAACTATTAAATGTTGGACTTCATTGTCTCAAGTTCACACACCAACGCTAAATATGCAAGGTATTGTGTGCATCATTAGATATGTTTGATATTGGAAGCTAATTGTTTAAATAAATGCATGTATAAAACCTCTATATTAGCAAAATTACCATCAATATTTTTTTCTATCATTTTGGGTTGAATTCACAATAGTATGCTAAAAAGTGTCATTTCAATGTCTAGAAATTAGGATATATAATTGTGAGATATATACTCTACATCTTTGGGTTATCTCCGTTTCAAATATGAGATTTTTTAGGCTACATGTTAATTGCTTGAGCTTTGAACTTTGAATAAATTCCTTAATGGACTTTGTAAATACTCAAATGAATGGACTTCTTACGGAAGTGGTACCATAAATTGTGTTATTTCGAAGATTTGACTTCCATATTTTCACAAAATACAATGTCGTCAATAAATACTTACATTTATGGATACTTATGTTTAGGATTATATATGTGTTGAGCGGTTCCTTTATGTTTTACTATAAAAATGATGCTGACAAGATTTAGCTAACTTTTTTCATCAATTGTTCATAGAATATGCAAAAGATTTCACTGTCAAAATGTGGCAAAAATTACATTTCTCTTGATTTGTTTTTTTATTGTTCATGACAAGATAATCATGTTGCAGGAATGAGGTATCCTACAGTTCGTTTCAATTTGTGGATAATTTTTTTCCTCCCATTTTTTTAAAAGGATGTAAATTTCATTTTCATGTTGATGGTTTTTGCATGTATCTTATCTAGCCCCAAATGATGGTTAATGGAGCGGATCTTGAGAAATAGTCGTGCAAACAGACTATCAGAGGTAAATGTTACAATACAACTTCCACCTGGTATCAGAAAATTTTTAATGGTAAGTGACTTAAAGAAGATTTATTTAATCACTGGGTTGAAAGGGCAACATCATGTCTTAGTTGTAAGTCATTTATTTACATTTCTTAGCTGTAAGTCATCTGTTTTTGAGCTTTACTAGATCAATTATTTCATTAATCTAATATGCATGGCTTGTATTTCTCACCCAATGTTAGTTACTTGACATGGTTGATACAACATTCAATTCTAGGCCACTTTTATTTTAAGTCGGAGATTTTATTGATTTAAAGGATGTTCATATTTTGATTGGTTTACTTGGAGCTTGATTGAAAAAAGTTTTGTAAATTCCACGTGGATGTTAATTTTTTAAGGTGAGCTCTTTGCACCAGTAAGGTCAGATGAGTCCTAGAACATAGGTATACAACAAGAACATCTTTGGCCTTTGTTGTGTGTATGTTATTCTTTATATCATTGATGGATGGTTATTAATGATGTAAAACAGAGGATGGGAAGGTCCTGCCAATTCTCTTGAAAAAACAAAATAAAATGGAGTGGTAGAATTGTGCTTTAAAGGGTGAGCTAGAAATCAATACTTGAAAGGTAGAACTTGAGAATGGCGAGCTATCTGACCTCGATCTAGAGACACAATAGATCATGGAAAAAAATGATGGTATTGATGAGTCTTCTGGGAAAATAAGCTCTAATTGTTAGACCATTGCCCAAATTTCAGTTATCTGCAATGGAAATCATGACTCTATGTTTATTTGTATGAATAGCAACTTTGGCCATTGTCGTATTCATTTCCTATGAATGATTTTGATTTTCAAACTCCAACCAGTTTGTTGTTTAATTAATTAAAGCTTTGATGACAAACTTATAGTTTTCAAAGCTCTTTTCTAAATCTATTTTCTTGACAAAATTCATCTTTTTACTTTAGGTACTATAGATTGGTACTGTGTGACATATGCTATGATATAATTTCCTGGATAAATAGTTAGAAGTGTTGTACAACATAGTCTTTTTTAAATCTAAAGAAACAATATCCAAATACAAAGTTTATTAATTAAGAACATCTTATAGTCTTCTTTGTTAAGTTATGATTATATTTCAGTAGGGGATTTTGTGTATGCTGACATTGTGTTGTCTCTTTTGTTTCTGTTAGGTAATAATGGTTAATAAGGAATGTGTTCTTGAGCAGCAGAAACACATCTTATTCTACTATCGACAGGAAACTCCATGGTTTTTAGGCATGGTAACAAAAACAAAAATGTCAGTGGGATATCCAAAGTCCATGTTGGATAAAGAATGTCATGAGTCAAATTCAAATAAACATAAGTAGCTCAAGAACGAAGGTGAATATATTGCTTTTTGTCCGAGTCAATTTCTTTTATTTATTGGTTGCTGTCATGTTTTGAGTGTTGACTTGTGAAATTCCAAATTACATGTTGGTTTATGTAAAGGGGATATGGATATATATATATATATATATATATATATATATATATATATATATATATATATATATATATATATATATATATATATATATATATATATATATATATTTCATTCATGGTTTCCGGAGATCTGTGTTACATTTGCACAGAAGTTTAGATATCATTCAAATATCTAAACACCAAAAAACAACAACATTGAGATTTTTATTTCACTCAACCTATAACATATTGCATCTGTCTTCATCAATGTTCTTCTTCAATATGTTATCAAATTATGACATTTCCTTTGCAATATTTGGTGCATTTTCTAGTTATAGGTCATTTATCGATTATAAATGTCTTCAGATTTTCACTTCTAATTGAGCATTCAATTGAACATATTGATTCTCTTATACATAATTATTTTTCCCTCCACCTACTTTTCATAAATTCCATAACCATTAGGTAGGGACCTACAACTTCGATGTTTCTTTGCTTGTTTAGTAAAATATTGTTGAGACTTTAATTTATTGAAAGTTGTAGAATTTAAAATTTACGAAGTTTCAAGGTCTAATTTTTAGAAGTATAATGCTTTAAAGGGTGCTAGCTTAATGGAAGAGCACCTTCTTTACAAGAAGGAGGTTGGTGGTTTGATTCCATCGTGCCCTACATTGATATCGAATGAGCTTTTGACCATCACCAATTAGCTTTGGTGACATTTTTTGACCCTCACCAAAATATGAAATGGTGACGGTCAACGAACACCACCATATATATGCATCAATAGTGACGAACCTCAAAGGTCTATAACCATAAATCATTGTTGTTGATATGAAATGGTGACGGTCATTGTCCGTCATTATACTCATTATTCATGACAGACCTTAAATGTCACCAGAACACCTATACATCTAGCAATGCGGCTTTTGGTGATGGTCAATGAACGTCACCATATATGCATCAATAGTGACGGACATGAAAGTTCCATCACAATAAATCGTTGTTGTTCATATGAAATGGTGACGGTCACTATCCATCATTATAATCAATATTCGTGACGGACCTTTAATGTCACCATAACACCTATACTTTTGGGCCGCCACCTTTGGTGACGTTCAGTTTTGGTGACGGAGGTTATGGTCTGTCACCATTGCTTATATGAAATAGTGATAGCTGCTATCTGTCATTATAAATCATTATTTGTGACAAACTTTGAATGTCACTACAACACCTATACTCTTGATGACGCCACCTTTGGTGACGTTCAACTTTTGGTGATAGAGGCTATGGTCTGTCACCATTGCTCATATGAAATAGTGATGATCACTATCTGTCATTATAAATCATTATTGGTGATGCACTTTGAATGTCACTACAACACCTATACTTTTGGAGATGCCAATTTTCATGATGTTCAATTTTTGGTGACGAAGGCTCTTTTAACCATCACCAATGAGCTTATGGTGACATTTTTTGTCGCTCACCAATGTCCTTTTTTCTTGTAGTTTTCACACACACGACAATCAAGCATGATAGTGTGCTCCAATGAAATTATGAAGAGGAGAATAAATTATGGAAAACATTAGAATATTGTACATCAATTGATATCACGTAAGTAACTAATAACCAGTAGTCAATTAAGTCCATAGTCAGAGTACAAGCACAATTTCCAAAACAAAAAGAGGTTCATAGGTTAGGTGAAAATTATTAATCAACAATTATCTTTATATAAATAGTAAACAAGGAGGTGTATGGCCTTGAAACTCCTACATTTTGAAGAGCAGCAAAAAGATAACTACTAATGTAAACAAAATAAAAGGGAAATTCTGAAATAGCTAGGCACTCTGCCATAGGATGAGAATCATGGCATGCTAAAATAGAAATTCATCTTAGGACCTTTCAGGCCTTCATATTGCTAAGGTAGAAAAGTTGAAGCTAAGATGTATAACATTGAGTGAGTATGAGAAAAAAACCCTGCAATGTGCACTGATGAATTTGGAGGCAGCCCAACAACCATTAAGAAAGTCGAGGGTATAAGCATACACCCCATCCACACACTCATTAACCCTAAGTAGAATTTTATTATTCGACATTTTAGAGTGGAATGAGCAAGGGTCACCCACCTATGAAACAGAGGATTAGTTCGAAGCTAAGGACCCCCAAGACCTTCATGCAATCAATGCTGAAAAAGGATATTGTGAGTGTATCTATGCAGTTAATAAGGAAACATGTTAGATTAGGTGTGAAATAGAAAAACATTGGTGTATTTAAGAAAATAAGTGACTTTAGAAGAGAGGAAGAGCTAGGGAAATATTACCTGTGGCATTTAAAATAGGGTTTACACTCCATTCCCATTGCTGAAATGGCCAAAAGTTAGTGCAAAAAGGAACAAAAATAATCCCCAAAATAGGCATGTTAGAAAATAGAGTTAGCTGAGCGTAGTGATACTTGGAGAAAGGGAATGACGTTACACTTCTACAACAGAGCAAATGAAGTTGTGGCCACCTCACACTTCTCAAGGAATAAATCTGGAACATATTCTCTACAGTTGCATAACGTAAAATAAAATAGAGCATAAGATTGATACCTACGCCGCACCTTAAAAACCCTACCACATTATGGATGAGGTGATGAAAGATTGCTAGCTGAGTGTTCTGAAGCATAGACCCACATCAAGGGGAAGACCCAATGTAAGATTTGGTGCATCAAGATGCAGCCTCAAGAAGTCATCAAAACATGATGTAAGGAAACATGCACTATGAAATAGAGTGGTTGGTAAAAATGACCAAGAGAAATTGAAAAGTAACCTAACTAGACATACCTGTATACAGGAGCTACCTCGTTGCACAAGGGGTTGAGTTGACCATCATGGAAATATTGCAGTAAATTAATTAGCAGGACTATACCAAGGGTGAAAGGACCATTCGTAGAGTGGAGGAAAAAACCCTTAGACATAGCAGAGTGAAGACCCAAGCGGGAGGAAGAATGTGAATGCGGAAGAGTATGTAGACGAAACCTAGATTAGGGTTTGACAAGGCGATTTATACCATTGGATGAACACGATGCATTCACCACCGTTCATTTGTCTCTAGATGGGAGGCATCATATGAAGTCACATGTTGCTGGTGAGATGGGAGGCATCATTTGAAGCCACACGTTGCTGCTAAGATTGAAGGTGAGCATTGGTCGGGTGTATGGTGGCACTTGGTCTAAATTTTAACATGGAACGAGAGTATAGCGATAGGCGGGATAAGTCACTTACATGTTTCTAGATGCCCTTGTGATCCCACAAACATTATGTTGCATAAACCTTATAATGTGATAAGGGTAGGATTCCAACAGGGGTATATTAAGGAGATGTACAAATTATATGCTAGCTATTTATATTGAACATTTAAGAAAGGGGTATTAGCACCCAAATTAATACCTTAGAGAAATTGTTAGGGTATAGAGAGCAGTAAAATAAATGTCAATGTGGCTAGATATATTATGTAACGTGAACACCCAACCTTGCATCAAACATAGAATAGAGTACCTTCCATTATCAAATTTATTAACATAGATGGAACATGGAAAAAAAATAGTTGGGTGTGTGACAAATCGGTATCAGAGCCAACGGGTTCAAAAAACACGTTTATTGGGACCACTACATTATTAGCTAGAAGAAAAATTATGATACTGTGTGGAATGAATATTGGTTGATTGATCTAATTTGGAGTTCATTATGTTGTATAGGCAATAAGAAAAAGAAAGCAACAAAAATGATAGAGGATCCTCCTCCTTCTATAATGGCAGGGGGAGGTTTGTATGTGGAGTTTGAAAGTGGACAACGACCACCAAACTTCCGGTTGTTGGAGATCATGATGGGTTTACGATGAGAGTTGGGTTACCTTAGGACTAACAACCAATTGTTATTAAAATCTAGTGAGGATAAAGAGAAAATTATTACAGACTTAACAAAAAAATCTAGTAAGAAAACAATGGAACATGTTAGTTAAAAGGAAGGGAAGAAAGGTATGAAGATGAAAAAGTATGAGAGTGGAGAAGAATCAGATAAAATATTTCCTTCAAGACAAAAAAGGAAGAAATAAATTGAGTTGCAATTGGATTTCTGGAAAATCAAGCCCCGTACCTTTGACGGAGAAAAGCAAGAGGATGTTGAGGCTTGGTCTCTTAATATTGTGAAAATTTTTCAAGTATGTAATTATGAATGTAATTTAAAATCCAAATTGGCTATCTAACAGATATAGGGAAAGATGACCCTCTCGTGGGAAGAGGATAAGAGTGTGCATGGACTTAAGGAAAAGACAGTGTCCTGGGAGCAGTTCATGAAGTAGTTCAAGGATTGATATTTGACTGAACACTATTATGATGACCGTGCTAAGGAGTTCCACGAGCTGAGGCTAGGACAACTCTCGATGGATGAGTATGTGACTAAGTTCATATATTTTCTGCAGTGTGTACCGTATATCAAGGAAGAAAAGGAAAAAGGTACAAAGGTTTGTGAGCTGCATGCCTATGGCATATAAGGAACAGATTGAGTTTGAGAATCCGAAGATGATGGATGAAGCAATAAGGAAGGAATAATTATGTTATCGGTAGTTCAGGAAGAGAGGTTAAGGTTCTAAATTCTTGCCAAATAAAGATAGAACAAAGTCCATGGTAGGACTTAAGAAAAAAACAAGGATATCTCAAAAATGTTGCTTGATACCATTAGAGGAAAAGGTTTAGTAAGGTGAATGCAAATCAGCCACCACACTCCCAAGTAAGCTCGAAACCTATGGATTTCAATTTTAAAAGAGGAAATGGGGATAAGGAGAAGGAAACACTGAAATTTTGGGGGTGTGGTAAACCCCATTTATTAATGAAGTATCCACATAAATCCATATCAATATAACCTATACAATTTGCTCAAGAAGACACTATGAGGAATATCTTTTCTAGGAATATTCCTAGAATAAGCTCAATCTTCAAGGATCGAAAAGAAGAACATTAATCTACAATGATTGAAATGGAAGGTATTATTTCCCAAAAATCTATTTCTGTTTTAATAGACCTTGGAGATATTTTAAGCTATATTGGACCACATGTAGGAGAAAAGTGTAAACTTAAAACCAAAAAACATAAAAATGTATGGCTGGACCAACTCACATCTAGAACAAAAAGAAGGGTAGTTAGTGAAGTAAAACAATGTCAGCTTTAATTAAATGGTTATCTGACTAAAGTGAATTTAAATGTACTCTCACTATGATCCTATGATGTATTAACTAGCATGGATTGGTTGGAAAATAAAAAATCCATTATAAACTATTTGATAGAAATAGTGACTAGTGAAAATCAGCATGGACAAATTCAAGTAATTCAAGGGGTGCCAAAACCCATATCAGTAAGGAAAATCATAGTAATACATATGAAAATAAATGCAAGGAGAGGGTGTAAGTTATTTATGGTTCAGATAGAGATGAGTGGGCAATAGAGTGAAAAACCATCTTTAGATACCCTACCAATTATTAAATACTATTGAGATGTTTTTCCAAAAGAGATTCCTAGATTACCACCCCATAGAGATATTGATTTCTCTATTGATTTGGTGCTTTGTGTGCCTCCGGTGTTCAGAACCCCTTACCAGATGAGCCCACCTAAATTATTGGAACTAAAGATCCAATTACAAGAGTTTCTCAATAAGGGTTATATTAGGCCCAGTGTGACACCATGGGGAGCACCGGTGTTTTTTTTTTTAAAGAAAGATGGAACTTTCAGTATGTGCATATAATATTGGTAGCTAAACAAGCTAAGTATCAAGAATAAGTATCCATTGCCCTGTATTGATGATCTGTTTTATCAAGTATGGTGGGCAGTCATATTTTCAAAGATTGACTTAAGAATAGGATACCATCAATTAAGAATAAGGAATGAGGGTCTTCACAAGACAACATTTAGGACTCGATATGGGCACTACAAATTTGTAGTATTTCCATTTTGCCTTACAAGTGCTCCAACAATGTTCATGTGGTTCATGAATAACATACTCAACAAATTTTTGGATAAGTTTCTATTGGTGTTTATTAACGATATTTTGATATGTTCTAGAGATGAATAGGAACATAAGGATCACTTAAGATTGGTATTGCAAACGCTAATGGAAAATCAATTGTCTGCAAAATTCAACAAATGTGAATTCTATACAACAAGAGTATAATACCTGGGCCACTTCATCTCTAAGGATAGGTTGGCAATTGATTCGAAAAAGGTTAGGTCCATGTAAAATTGGCCGATATCCAAAGGTGTGTCTATTGTCCAATCATTTATTAGGCTGGCAGGGTACTATGGTCAATTTATAGAGGGATTTTCTAGAATAGCTTATCATATCGCTTCATTATAGAAAAACAAAGTTAAGGTTGAATTAGCTAATGAATGTCAAAGTAGTTTTGAAAAACTAAAACAATTACTTATAACAAACCCCATTTTAAAGCTTGTAGATCCTAACAAGGAATTCATTGTGTCTATCGATGCATGCATGTAGGGGTTAGGAGGAGCTTTGTTGCAAGATAAAACTATCATAGCCTAAGAGTCCAGAAAATAAAAATTTCATGAAAGGAACTATGTTTTGTATGACGTAGAGTTAGTTGCTGTCATACACGCCCTAAAAGTAAAGAGGCACGATCTATTAGGAAAAAAATTCACTTTAGTAACTGACTATATTAGCATAAAATATCTCTTTAGTCAATCAGATCTAAATGCAATACAAGCTAGATGGATGGTGTTCCTTAATGAATTTGAATTCGATATAAAGCATATAAAGTGTGAGGAAACTAAAATAGTTGATTCTTTGAGTAGACAATTTTATAACCTCATGGAAGTAATAGTCAGCAGCGTAGAAATAGATTTCAAGGAGAAAATTTGAAATTCTGCAACTTTAGACCCAAAATATTTAGAATTACAACATAGATTACAACAAGTTCACATTCTCTAGTATACATAAAGTCCTGACAAATTGTTTTTATATAAGAAAATATTGTATATTCCCAATGTGTCTTCACTGAAAAGTATGATGAATATCATAAGAATCCATAGGCAGGATATCCTAGGTAGCAAAATATGATAACTACATTGAAGAAAAAATCCTTTTGGCATGGTATGAAGAAAAAGGTAGTGGAGTACCTATGTAGGTGCTTAGAGTGCCAACAGGTAAAAGGATAATATCAACACCATGCTGGGTTGTTCAATCAACTCCACATTCTAGAGTGGAAGTGGGATATTATATCCCTAGACTTCATAACCAATCTAACGAAGATGAAGAGACAACATGACTCAGTTATGGTGGTGGTGGATACACTAAGTAAGGTAGCTCATTTTATACTAGTAAAATCAACTTGTGGTACCACACAAGTCTCCAAAATATTTATGAAGATCTTTGGGTTGCATAGGGTACCGAAAATGATAGTATCAAATAGAGATGCTAAGTTTACCTCAAATTTCTAGAAATCTTTGTTTAGGACCATGGGAACTAAATAAAATTTCAGTATTGTCTACCATCCTCAATCGGATGGACAGACTGAAAGAACCAACAAAATTTTAGAAGACATGCTCTAAATGTATATTTTATGGACAAAACTCCAAAATGGGAAGACTTTATACATTTCATTGAATTCGCCTACAACAATGCCTATTAGACATATATTAAAATTATCCCTTTTGAAGGGTTGTATGGAATAAAATGTCATACACCTCTTAGCTGGAGCCAACAAGGGGATAAATTGATTCTAGGGCTAGAGGCCTTGCATGAACTGGAGTAGACATTGTGAAGAATTCAACAAAATATCAAGGTAGCTTAGGATCGGAGAAAGAGTTATGCAAACAGGAAAAGAACATACAAATAATTCAAAATTGGATATCATGTGTACCTAAGGATAAAACAAAGGAAAAGCACATTGAGGTTGGGAATCTACCCAAAATTGGCAACATGGTTTTGTGGACCATTTGAAATATTAGATCGGGTTGACCTAGTAGCTTATCAATTAGCTTTACCCAGTCACATTAAAATTCATAATTTCTTTCATGTGTCTTTACTTGATAAATATATACATGATATCTCTCAGGTTATTTATTGTAAAGAGCTACAGGTGGAAGTCGAAGGTAACTTCCTTGTAGAGACTCTTTGTATTCTAGACAAGAAGGAGACCTAGCTCTGAAATCAAGCTGTCGTTTAGGTTAAAGTTCAATGGAAGCAATTTACCCTGGAGGAAGATACCTACGAGCGAACAAAAAATGAAAAATAATTATCTGACATTTTTCTGAAAGGAAGGAACTGAAAATTAACACCGAGGATGGTGTATAAAAAAGGGGTGGGGGGGGGGGAATATGTGATATCCCCTTTGATTTTAATAGTAATTAGCATTGTTGTAATTAGTGGTAGATAATTATGGATCAAACTATGATTGTTTGGAAGGATATGGATATGAAATAATTACAATTATTATAAATAAAAAAAAGCACTAGATGGATTTGGAATGGAAAATTACTAGAATGAGATACTTGAGAAACGAGATAATTTCCAACCTCAATATTAGATAAGATTGAGTCCAATATTCCATGGAAACTAGATGTTTCCAATATGTAAATATTTAATGGATGTTAGAAAAAGATCCATTGGTTCTCTAGCTAGATAAAGATGTTAGTTATATGAAAAGTTCAAGCACTGTTGGAGATAAATGTAGGCTTTAACAAAACAAAACAAAAATTTGTAAAAGCGGGACACTACTAATAGGAAAAGATAGTGGAAGAAAATGTAGCAATATATGGATTGGAAGGATGAAGGGGCTACTAAAGCTCTGAGGGATCGATTTTGGAAATTTGTCTTGGATCGGGAGAACTATTGGTTCATTCACAGTTGGGTGGAAATACTGTACTCATTTAATGTTTTCTTCAAAGTCTGGTTAGAAGTTATATTCATTTATATTTGATTGCATTATAGTTGGTGGTGTGGTTAATTGGGAAAATCATGTTGTTAGTAGCACATATATAATATCATACTGGAACCACTTTTGTGCCTAAAGTATTATATTGATTCTAATCGAAAGATATACATTGATTGGTCATTTAAATTAGGGTGCATGCTAACAGTAATATTTAAAATTCTTTTTAGTTGGAATTATGTTATGTTTAACATGATGAGTGGATTAAGGACATGGGAGAGGAGATAAATTTTTGAAAAAATCCTTATTTCTCTTTAGGTGTGAGTATATATAAAGGCTTAGATAGAATTACAAATCTCAACAATAGATGAATTTTAGTAAGATGAACTACAATTTGTAGGATTCATCAACATGAGCATATGAAAACTGTGTATCCAATTTCATACTATGCTAAAATCCAACTTTATACTACAGTAAGTTCATGTTGATCGTTATGGTGGTTACTTGATGATTTTCCTTGGGTTATTTTAAGAAACAATATATGATCCTTTATATTTCTATTTGAGGTAATGTTATAGCCTCATTTACCACTCTTGGTATATATGATGCTTTGTTTATGTCCTAGGTCATACCCTCCTTCCAGACTTGGTCCAAATATATAAAAAATAGTGTTTTACTTTATAGGCTACTTTGCCCTGAGCTAAAAGCATGTACACGTGGGTCAGTCAATACCCAACACATGTATATGTATTAAAAAACATAAAAATTTAAATTTCCTTAACTTTGGGCAGAGTTCACGGGTTTTACCTATTGATTACCTCGTGTTGCTCATGGCCCAACTGTTTCCCAACTAAAAAACTAATTGGGAGAGGTATAAATAGACCTCTATGGGAAGGCCTTAAGGAGAGGAGAAGAGATAGATTTATTATACTGAGATTATCCCTGATTGAGTCTGATGAACAAGCTTCATGAAACCCTTGTTTCCTTCATTATAGATATCCTTCCTTTTGATTGAGATATCATGGTGATGGTGATGGAAGAAGATTTTTTAAGGCTTGGATAGGATGCATCTGAAGGATGGTTCCACTTGGAGACATAGAAAGACTCAAGTGAATTCTCTCCATGTTATTTATAGCTTATTACGATAAAAGAAATGATGTCTTGTTATTGTAATTAACTATGTCTATGCATCACATGATGTTTTAATTCATATATGAATGTCTTTTTGATGTATGATCAATCATTTTTTTATATGATATAAAGTCAATTTCGTGAATATTCTTTACTTCTATACTGCTATGTATGTTCGACTTGAATGATTTTCAGGTTTGAAGAACATTGGGAGTTGCAGAGGGTCTGAACCCTGTGGGACCTACTTGAACGAAGGAAATCTAGGTACAATCACTTATACGTAGTTTGATAATATAAGCATCTTTCCTGAATTGTTTGATTATTTCTTGTTGTAGTTTTCTTCTGCTCTGTTGGGGTTCTAACCCAAATCCCTAGGGTGATTTCACCCAAAATAGAATAGGAGACTCTGCTGGGGATAACAATCTTATTGTTCCTGGTTTGGGTTGTTCATTCTCAATCAAGGCTCAGTCTTTGGCTTGAGTGTGGTTACAGTCTTATTTGTTCTACTAGATTCCCAAACCTCAAGTCTGATCTTTTAGATCATACTTTGCTTTTATTTTTTCTTGCAAATCTTTGTATACGCTCTTTACCTTGTTTACAGTCGCATATACATGCTCGTCTCTACAAAGTGAACTCGCGTATATGCAAGTTTCCTATGTTGGCAGCGCGTGTGCATGCCACTGTGTTTGCACACAGTCGCGTATGCAAAGTTTTGCATTGTTTTTCCAAATCTTTCAACCCAGATAGATTTGTTGCCTGGTCTTTTCAGTCTCTGTGTGGTCAATTGTTGACTGAAGAATTTAATTATTCTACAAGCTTACTGTTTCTAAGTCTCTTCCTCATTGAAAAGAGTTGGCCTAGGTTTGCTTCTTTAGTGAGTTTGTAATTTGTGTTTTGGCACAAAAGACTTCGTCTAAAAGGTCTTGATTGTTGTAGTCCTCTAGAACACGAGATTGTTTTAAGTTTTAGTGTTAAGCCCCAATTTCAAATCTACTTTCTTTGCTCTCTTTTTTTTTTTGTGGCTTCATAGCTTTCCTTTCTTTTTTAAATTCTTTTTGACGAATTTGGAAAGGAAGCAATTACTCGTTCGCACAAATTCTAATGCTGGTACCTCCACCAAGGGTAACTAGGAAGGGGAAAATTCGCCAAATGTTTATATGATGAGCTCTCATATCGATGTCGCTACGCGAGCACGCGATTATGGTGAATCAGAAACATCTAAGGCTAAATCTGTTCCTAAAGCCACAAAACCACTTCATACTGAGCAACCCTCTGTTGAGTCTATACCTTGGATAACGAAAGGCTCCGCAAAGCGCTCGACTATTAACCCTAGTGCTAGGCTAGCCAGAACTGCTCGATTGTAGAAGATCTGGCTCAAAGTCCTTGTGCTATGTCAGTATTGAAGGTACTCCATTCATTCCCTGCTCAGAGAAGTGATTTGCTTTTGACAATCGGCGCAGTAGACCCAAAGATTTATTTAGTGCTTACTTTTGATATGTTGAATGTCAAACAGAGACTTCCTCACCATATGGATTTCGAGATAAAGTCCACATACCGAAAGACCAATATTTTTCAGACTGTTATAGATGAGGGAGCTTCCACATGCATGATGTCTATGTCATGGTGGAAGGCCATTGGATCACCTTCAGTTGTTCCTTCATCGACTCTTTTGACGGAATTTGATTAACATTCTCATAGGCTGCATTGGATTATCCCAGCCTTTCCTATCTGTGTTGGGGGAAGGTAGTGAATATTGAGGTAGAAATCGTCGATGTGAACCTAGATTATAACCTCCTCTTAGGCAGGAATTGGATTTATGAGATGGATGCCATAGTTTCATCATTATTCCACATCCTCTATTTTCCTCATGAGGGGAGGATTGTTAGAGTTGATCAGTTAGATTATTCTCCATGTGACTCTCACGCAACTTTGGATTCTACTGTTCCATTGGTGGACAATCCCCATCAACCTATTGAGAATTTAGGAGTTGGGATGTACTCTTCTTAATGGGTATATTCGACCTCCCTGCTCCTACAACTAGAATTAATGTGATTTCATCCTCTAGGGGACCTTCTTGGAAAGAGTTCTTTTGAACTTGTTATTTTTCGGACACTTGGCCTTTACCTTGATCTACCACCAAATTAGATGGAGGGAAGGTAGGTGGAATGGCATTTCCCATGTCTGCAACGGAGCTCGCTTATCAATCTATCATTAACTCTGCAGACAACCGTCCCACTCCTTTTTCACTAGAGGAGTTAGATGGCGATGTGGCTCCGGCTTGGACCCTCAATTCTACTCAAGCTTTGGATTTCTTGGATACATTCTTACCATTTGAAGAATCAATTTTGGAAGCAATGTTGGGTGTGGATCGACCATGGGATGATTTACATCATCATTCATATTTTCTCCCTCCATTGCGTGAAGTTGAATCTAGTTTGTCCAATTTGTCTACTAGTGATGTTTACATAATTTCAAACCCTTTGGCTCCAGTACAATTTTTTGCCAAAGATAACATGTCAGTTATCTCACGAACTGTAATTGTGAACATCTCTAGGAATCCTAACGTAATAAAAAATGTCTTCATTGGAGCTGACTGTTCCCCTGAACAAATTTAAATCTACACCGATCTCTTCATATAATTTTGAGATTTGTTTGCTTGGTCTTATGATGCCTAGAATTGATCCATATATAGTCCAACATGAGATCAAGACATACGAAAACACCAAACCTATTCATAAAAAAATTCAACTATCAATCCTCGGAAAGCGATAGCTATTAATGTTGAAGGTGGGTTTCATATACCTCGTTCCTCTAACTGAGTGGGTTTCTAACCCAGTCCCGGTAGATAAGAAGCAAGGAATGATCCGAGTATGTATCGACTTTAGGGATTTAAATAAAGCTTGTCCAAAAGAAAATTACCCCATGCCTTTTATTGATCAAATTGTTTATGAATGTGCGGGTAATGAAATTTTTTTGTTCATGGACAGATTCTTTGGCTACAATCAAATTACTATCCGTCCAGAGGATTAGCACAAGATAACCTTTATTTGTCCTTGGGGCACGTTTGCATACAAGAAGATGCATTTTGGCCTTAAAAATGTTGGATCTACTTTTCAACGGGCCATGTCTTATGCTTTCCACGACATCAAACATGTTATCAAAGCATACTTAGATGAATTGGCTACTAGTTTTCACAAGATAATTGATCATCCCAGGCACCTTCGGTTATTCTTTGAGAGATGTCGTTTTTATAATATCCGGTTGAATTTGAATAAGTGTTTTTTTGTGGTCACATCCGGTCGGATGTTAGGATTCATTATATCGACTGAAGGGATTCGAGTTGATCCTTTCAAGGTTGAGGCAATAATTCAGTTTCCTCCCCCGTCTTCCATTCATCAACTTCAAAGTCTCCAAGGAAAGGAAAATTTATTGAGGAGATTTATAGAAAATTACACCGAGATTACCAAAGGATTTATGCGTTTTCTTAAGAAAGGAGTTCCATTTTTATGGGACGATTTCTCACAACGATCTTTTGATGCTTTGAAAAAAGCATTAACCTCTACTCCATTATTGAGTCCACTAGATTATGGTAGAGATTTCCTTCTGTATCTCGTTGTGGCAAAATCAACCATCAGTATGGTTCTGGTTCAGGAGGATGATGCTCTCGGTGAGCATGTAATCTACTACTTGAGTCGAGGCTTAGTAGGGCCTAAGCTACCTATTCTCCCATTGAGAAATTGGCCTTGGCGGTTGTCCATGATCTTCAGCAACTTTGTCATTACATTCTGCTTTGAAAAATGTTCGTCTTAGTAGCTGTAAATCCTTTTCAGTTTGTCCTCAGTAGGCGAGTGATTGGGGGCAAGTATAATCAATGGATTTTTATTTTGCAAGAGTTCGATCTCGAATTCTTGTCAGGTAAATCTAAGAAGTCATTAGTTTTTGTGGAATTTATTTTGGAGCTGCCTTGTGAGGAAGCTATTGTCTATGAGGAAAATTTTCTTGACAAAAATTTATTCCTCATTTCTTCACAGGATCCCTGGTATGGAGATATCATTATATATCTCTAGACTTCGAAGTTTCCACCTGCTTTCTCCAAAGATGAGCATCAAAAGTTACGTCACCTTGCCAGAAAGTATGTTATTATTGGTGATTCATTATATCACAGAGGGGTTGACTCAATCCTTAGGCATTGCTTAACTTTGGAAGAAGTTGAGTCAGTACTTAATTATTGCCACAGTGGAGCTTGTAGTGGTCATCTATTAGGGCTTGCAATAGCCCAGAAAATTTTGCAAGCAGGCTACTTTTAGCCTTTAATTTTCAATTATTGTATTGAAGTAGTCAAATGTTGCCATCCTTGTCAAGTTTATATTAAGAAAATGCGTGCGCACCCAACTCCACTTTTTCCTGTTATCACTGTCGGTCCATTTACGAAATGGGGCATTGATTTTATTACTTGTAATCCACCTTCAACAGAGAAACACAAATACATCATTGTGGCCATAGACTACTTTACGAAGTGGGTTGAGGCCATGCCTACTTTCAAAAATGATAGTGAGACAATAGCCTTGTTTCTCTTCAACCAGGTTATTTAACGATTTGGTATCCCAAGAGAGATTGTCACTGACCATGGCAGTCACTTCCAAAATCAACTGATGACTGAATTAGCTCTCAAGTTGGGCTTCCAGCAGGAGGATTCATCTTCATATTATCCTCAGGCCAATGGATAGGTTGAAGCTGTGAATAAGTCCCTTAAGAAAATCCTATAAAGGACAATTGATAAAACTCAATCCAATTGACACATCATGTTGTATCAGGCACTTTGGGCATACCGAACCTTAGTTAAGACTACCACTGGTTTTACTCCTTTTCAACTAGTTTATGGGTTGGAATCTATCTTCCTTATCAAATGAGAAATTTTGTCCCTTAAGCCAGCTGTAGAACTTCCTCCAGAGACATCTAGTCTCAAAGAATGCCTCATTCATTTGGAACATATTAATGAGCAGTGTCGAGATGCAGCCATAATAAACGAATCCCATAAGAAGAGGATTAAAACTAAATATTATAAAGTTGTACGTCCTTGGGTTTTTTTTGAAAGCGACCTTGTCTTAGTCTATGACTAAGACAAAGATGCCTCAGGGACAGGCAAGTTCAAATCTATGTGGTATGGTATCTTTATAGTCAAGCGTGTTTTGAAAGAAGGGGCTTATGAATTAATTGACTTTGAAGGGAACAAGTTGGCGGAGCCCAGAAATGGGCTCTACCTTAAGAAGTATTTTCCTTAGGCTTTGGCCGAGAAATTTCTTGTTTCTATATATTGTATCCTTGTACATGTCTGTCTGGCATTTTGTGATGTCAATATTTTTTGATCTACTTTGGCAGCTATTGATGGGTGATTTGACATATTTCGGATTCATCGACAGTGCAAGTAGGCACACTCAGAATCTTACTTCCGCGGCTTGGGTGATTTATTATCCATCTGGCCAATTGGTGGTGTCAAGGGGAGTATTTATTGGCCCTGCTTCGAACAACATTGCCGAATATATTGTCGTTCTTAATTTACTATTCGAGGCAATATCTTATGGGATTGATCTGTTGGTAGTTTATTTAGACTCACAACTAGTGGTGTCACAGTTAAATAACACTTATCAGGTTTGCGATCCTTATTTATATCGGCAATTTTTGAGAGTGACAGTGTTGTAATGATCATTTATTTATATCACATATGTTCACATTCGATGATCTGAGAATTCATTAGCAGACTCTATTTCTAATTAAGCATTAGATTGGCACATTAATCATTCATCAAATTAAATAACATCAAAAAAATCAAATATGTATATATATCATAAAATTGCTTATATATAGATGCAGTGTTCAAAAATAATATACAAAATTGGCACAGGATGCCCTCAAAATTTGGGATTATGCCCATAATCATGTCGAGCCATACATAGATCTATCTATCGAGCTGGCTTAGGATGAGCGGTTAAAAAGTTAACCACAACGTTGGCTACACGTCGAAGTATCTGGACCCAATCCCGTGGTACCCCTACCACATGGTGCTGCATCTCCTCAGGCAGATCCTCTACAGCTATCATAGGTACCTGGTGAGTTAGTCTCACCAAGTTTCTCTAAACAGCATAAAGGACTCTCTCTATCTCGGCTATCGCCTCTTCGGCCCCTCTTTCGTGACACCTGTGCCTCGAAAATCCATCAGGTCTCACTGGACCCACATCTAGAACATGGTCATTATATTTTGTCAGTATTTTGTCTCATTAAAAATATTTTTTTTTAAGTTCATTTCATATTAAAAAATCCAAAAAAAAACAAAAAAAAACTCACAAAAACTTAAAAATTGTTACCTATGTCTTCCCATGCTGCATTTGGTGGTAACACTAAGTCTGGATCTCCTCAGAAATCCATGCCAGAATATGGGTAGTAATCGACTACGATGATCTGTTAATCCCACCAGGTGAAAAACTCATCATCAAAGGTCATTCTGCGTAGGTCACCACCCCCCAGATGCTTCATCAGGTCTACCCATCTACCCATTCGTGGATCTCTAGGGTTGCTGATGGACATTGATACTTTGGAATATAGCCCAGATACCTTCTCGAAGAAGAATGAACACAAGATGGTTCCATATCCAAAATTATTCGTTTGGCCCTTCTGTATAGAGGTAAATTGACTCTTCATGTTAGTCAGAAGAGGAGTGCACCAATGAAATACTGTGATAAGACATTCCACTGCCAGGCTCATAGATACTCGTGACGCCTGATGCAGGGAAGCTAACCCATTTACCTGTGTAATGGTAAATAGAAAAATCCTCAAGGATATACTTTCCACATGTTTGATTGGAATTTGAATCCCAATCTTCTCTGGATGTCCAGGACAATATATATGGACATTGTCTTCCACCGAAAGACTACCTCTCATCCTGCCTGTCCAGTGCATGACCTCCTCTCTTCAGGAGAGGCCGGTAATGAAATAGATATCTTTGACCTCAATTCGTAGAGGCATCTGGTCGATCATGAAAGCTTCGTCCTCTGTGCTTCAGTAGTGGATCAAAAGTTCTAGCAAGCACGTATTGGCTTTCATATTTGGCACTTTGAAGAATTTGAGTAAGCCGCAGCCTCTCATAGCATTGAATACATTTTGACTCATTATCTATGACGGTATGCTCTCTTTCCCTCCAAGTGATAGTCATCCTGCAAAAAATTGAAGTTTCAAATTTTAATTTATATGTTAAAACCTTAACTCACGTACAGGCAGGTTCCTTTTACACACAGTCGCATGTAGGGTCGTCATATATGCAAGTTACTCACATCCAACCCACGTGTACGCAGAGTTGAATTTTTGAGCATAGTTTCCCACTGTCCAAACTTTCAAAAAACTTTTAAAAACTATCATAAAGCATTACAAGTAGGATTTGAGCCTTACGTGGAGACTTTGGGGTGATTCAAATAGTCCAATTGTTCAGAGGAAAGCTTGCCTAGTTTTGCTCCACATCTCTTTGCTCCAAACAGAAATGAAAAAACTGTGAGTTCAAAAGTCATTATATAACTTTGAAATTGCAAAATATTTTTTCAAAAATTGTTTTTTGTCTCATGGATTTTTTTACCTGTGGGCTTGGATTGTCAAGAGTGTGTTGTTTTTACAGGAAATTTTGTAGACTTCTTCGAGATTTTGTTTCGGTCCCATGACCACTGACCCATCATGGCAAGTATCTTTCTCTCACTAGGATTTAGGTTAGGGAAAACCATTTTTCGCTGCATCTTGCATACTAGCCTCCATTCAGTGATACATTAGTCATAGGGTCAACCCCATCATATCTTGGTAAGAAAACCATTTTCACTCGCCATTTTTTCAAAATCATGATGTGATGGTAGAGCCATCCTTTACGTGGGCATCTTAGTTAGATCATCACTGAAATTGGTTTCCCATGCTGCTATACTGAGTAGGCTTGGCAGTCATGTTTAGTCCCGCCATGACTAATGCATTGAAGATGCATTCTCCTTTCTTCTGCGCTAATTTCTAGCCTTATACCCTAGAGGCTCCTTTGTGTTGAGTTGTACTGATGCATTGCATTTTGACTATTTGCACCTTTTGGCCTTGAGCCGACTTCACTTGGACTCGTGTTTAAGCCACTTATTTGACCATGTCATCTGCAAAGTCAACCATGCAATCACATAGCTTCTGCAACTTGATGCATCCTTTTACCCATGGAAAGAGCATCCCTTTCAGTGTCCTTGACTAGTTTCACCTCCCTACATTGAGCATAGGAATGTTCCCCTCCTACGAACTAGATCATATGTTTCTCCGACACTCATTATTTCCACTGTACTATAGCATTCTTTTATTCTTTTTCCAACTTAAAGAAAAAGACAAAAAAATTATATATTCCAAAAATAGCAGGAACGAGACAACATTTCCATATTCAATTGGCAGCTAGAGTCAGTCGTGTTGCCCTTAAACAAAGAACTCAAAAGAAAGTGTCTCCTCCATTGGGGTGGGATTTAGTTTGACTTAGGAGTGCCTTAACCTTGTTATTGAGTCAGTACTCGTCTGATTGGTTACCTCTTCCAATCATATGGAGAGTTTGCTTATGCCTCTTGCATGAAAAACTTATACAGAGTTATCATATCCTGCCATATAGTCATCATTAAGTCGTGCTTTTTTTCAAGGGAGGTAAACTTGAGTCGGCCTCTTTACGGTGTCTCTTGACCTATTTTTGAGTTGGCCATCCCTGGTTGTTAGTGTCATGTTTGTCATCACATCAGTTATATTGGTCCTTTGCTCATGCCAGTTTGAGAAGGTCTCCATTGACCTCTTGCTAGTGGGTCTTGTCCTTATCAACTATGAAAAATTGCTTTGAGGGTAGATCTAGAGCCACACCCTGGCCATATTTTCATTATTGATAGGTCACCTTGTGCCCAACATCGATCAGTATTATGGGTCTTTGAATGAGTGGTTTCCCTTATGTTCGACATCACCTTTCATTATCACATATTGGGATTCATGCAGTGCCTTGGTTTCCATTTGACCCTATTGGTGGATTCCTCACCTCTCTGTCAGCTTTCATTATTGGTTGGTTCAAGGGGTTTCTATCGTGCACTAGCTACATCTTGTGTACGCCAAAAACGTGCTTCGGTTGGGTTACTACATCTTTTTTCGTCTAATTTCTTCCACATTATTGGTCTACGGGTTACACTCATGCTAGATTGATGAAGGATGCCTTAATTCCTTCCTTCTAGTGAATCTTTTCCTATCGACTACAACTTATTTGCTCTCAGAAAAAGATATAGAGTCCATTTGGTAGTACCTTGGGGTTTTCAATCATCAGTGGCACATTCCTTCACTATAGACAGTGGGAGACCATCATTGTCTCCTAATTGATAGATTTTTTCAAGTGTTCGACTTCAGGTCAATCATTCACACTTGTTAGATTGTACTAGGTACCTTGACTCTCATTATCATTATCGGTGAATAGTATTGCGTTTGTTAAGAGTATAAATCGATGACCGGTAATCAATCACTTTCTCACATGGTCGACCTCAGATCATTCATTCCCATTATGTAGAAATGTACCATGACGGTCGGTGAAGACTTCGGGTTGCATCAACATGTTTTGGTTCACTTGTCAGTTGCTCCTGTTGTTGCTAGTTAACACCATCCACATTATATGTTGCAGTTCTTGACAGCAACATATTATATGCTGGCATCCGAGTTGTGAAGTAGTATCATTTTATTCCATCATGTTCATTTGGTACTATTGGGATCAGTTTTTGACATGATTGATTAGTTCCATCCTTCAACATCATTGATCGTCTTCTTATATGTGATATTCAGACATGTACTTTTTCGATCGCGATCAAATGATCCATTATGTACTTTTAGTTCCTTTATACTAGTATACATATTGGATCCACTTGTACTTGATATGCGGACATGCTTTACTTTCTCTGAGCATGGGTATGCCCACCTCAGATAGTAGCTTCTTTCTGATCTCTTTTGATGGCTTGGTAGGCTTGATTCTGGTGAATTCCTTTTCAGACTCAACATGATTCTTTCCATACACTTAATACATTTTGGCCATCATGTACCCCTTCTGACCTCATATATTAGCAGGCATCCGTTATAGCACAATTTACAATTCTTGGTATATATGATGTTTTGTTTACGGCCTAGGGAAACCCCTCCTTCTAGACTTGGTCCAAATATATAAAAAAAACAATGTTTTATTCCCTGTACACTACTTTTCCTTGAGCTAAAAGCATGTACACGTGGGTCAGTCAATACCCAACCCGCATATATGTATTAAAACACTTAAAAAAATAAATTTCCTTAATTTTGGGTAGAGTTCACGGGTTTTACCTGTTGATTACCTCCCCTTGCCTATGGCACAATTGTTTCCCAACTAAGAAACTAATTGGGAGAGGTATAAATAGACCTCTATGGGAAGGCCTTAAGGAGAGGAGAAGAGATAGAGTTATTATACTGAGATTACCCCTGACTGAGTCTGATGAATCCATGTGCCTCATGCACTTCCCTAAGCTTTAGGAAACCCTTGTTTCCTAGATTATAGATATCTTTCCTTTTTCTTTAGATATCATGGTGTTGGTGATGGAATAAGATTGTTGAAGGTTGGGATAGGATGAATCCAGAAGATGGTTATGCTTGGAGCCAGAGAAAGACTCAGGTGAATTCTCTCCATGTTATATATAGCTTACTGCAATAAAATAAATGTTGTCTTGTCTCTGAAATTAACTATGTCTATCCATCAAATTATGTTTTAATTCATATATGAATGTTGTCTTAATGTATTATCAATCATTTGTTTATATGATATAAAGTCAATTTGGTGAACATGTTTTACTTCTATACTGCTATGTATGTTTGAATTGAATGATTTTTAGGTTTGAGGAACATTGGGAGTTGCAGAGGGTTTGAACCCTGTGGGAACTACTCAAACGAAGGAAATCTGGGTACAGTCAGTCTTGTGTAGTTTGATAAAAGAAGCACCTTGCTTGAATTGTTTGAGTATTTATTGTTGTAGTTTGCTTCTACTCTTTTGGGTTTCTAACCAAAATCCCTAGGGTGCTTTCACCCAAAACAGGTAATCCTCAAACTCTATTAGAGTCAAGACTCCTATGGTTTCCCTAAAAAAGTGGACTAGTTGACGTGTACACCATCGGAAGGTGGTCGACAAGGTCGCAACAATATTGTAACAAATATAGGAAACAAACATAATCGAAAGAAGGCTTATGGGATGGATTGATAAACCTCCTAGCCATATATAACTTTTAATTAAATTGAAGAAGTGATTCTATATGTGGGGATAAACCAAAAGTAGCATTGATTCTATATGCCGGGATAAGCAGAAATTGACTTAGTGTCAGTGTCTCAATAATTATAAACTGTCAACAAATAACCATGGGGAGTTGCTTGTAGTTAAGAAATCTGTGACTAGAATGTAAAGACTTAGAGCTGCATCTTTCCATTTCATTCAAATTAACATACTTACATATATTTAATTAACATGATAGGATTTTTTAGCTCAATTATCAATAAATAAGTGATTTTTGGTGAACTAGGTAAACTTAAAACAATTACTATTACAACATCCCTCTGATTACCTACACATATGCAACCAACAACTATGATAGTCTGCTTCGATGACACTATGAAAAGGAGAATAATATCCACACACACACACACAGATACCTCTCTCTCTCTCTCTCTCTATATATATATATATATATATATATATATATATATATATATATATAAATATATATATACAACAAGCAAGCATGATAGTGTGCTCAAATGAAATTATGAACAAGAGAATAAATTATGGAAAACATTATAATATTGTACATCAACCGATTTCATGCAAGTAACTAATAACAAGTAGGTAATTAACTGCATAGTCATAGTACAGGCTCCATTTCTAACACAAAAGTAAGTTCATAGGTTAAGTGAAAATTATTAATCAACAGTTATGTTTGTATAGAAAATAAATAAGGAGGCCTATGGCCTTGAAACTCCTACATATTGAAGCAGAGCAGAAAAATTACTGCTAACGTAAAGAAATAAAAAGGAAATTCTGAAATAGTCAGGCACTCTTCCATAGGATAAGAATATTGGCGTGCTAAAAGAAAAATTGATGTTGGTGATTTCCAAGCCTTCATAATTCTAAGGTAGAAAATATGAAGCTAACACCTATAACGTGGAGTGAGTATGAAATAAAAACCATGCAATGTGCATTGAAAAATCTGGAGACAACCCAACAACAATTAAGAAAGTCGAGGGTATAAACATACACTCCCTCCACACATGCATTAACCTGAAGAATAATTGAATTACTAAACATTCTGGAGTGGAATGAGCAAGGGTCACCCACCTATGAAATGTAGGATGGGATAGGTGCTAAGGACCCTGAAAACCTTCAGGAAATTGAGTCAAGAAAAGGAGAGCGTGAGCATACCGATGAATTTCGTAAGAAAACATGTTAGATTAGGTGTGACATATCAAAAAATTTGTGTATTAGAGAGTAAGTGACTATGGAAGAAGGGAGGAGGTCGGGAATGATTACCTATTTTAATTCAACTGGGGTTCGAGCTCCAGTCCCGTTGCTGCAATGGCCAAAAGTTAGAGAAAATGAAGCACAAAAATAACCCCCACAACAAGTGTGTTAGAAGATGGAGTTATCTGAGCATCATGTTACCTAGAGCACGGGGATGGAATTGCAGTAATATAATAGAGGAAACAAAATTGTGCCCCTCTTGGCCTTCTCAAGCAATAAATCTTGTACATTTGCTCTACACCTACATAACCCATAATAAAATAGAGCATAATATTAATACCTATGCTGCACCTTAAAAACCCTACCAAACTTTATAAGAGGTGATGAAATATTTTTACCTGAGTGTTCTAAAGCATAACCCCAAATCACAGAGAACACCCATTCTAAGACGTGGTGCATCGAGATGTAGCCTAGGGAAGCCGTCAAGACCTTATATTAGAAAACCTGCACTGAGAAACATAGTGGTTGGTAAAAGGGACCAATAGAAATTGAATAGTAACCCAACCAAATAGGCTTGTATGAAATAGTTACCTGGTTGAATAAGGGTGTGAGTCTACTATCATGGCAATATTGTAGTATTGATGCTTTCACGATTTGGAACCAATGCTAATAACCACGTAGAAATTATCACTCCACAAAATAAATGAATTAGTGGAAGCATGCCAAGGGGTGAAGCACCAGTAACATCATGGAGGAAAAAACCCTTAGACATGGTAGAGTGAATATTAGAGTGGGAGGAAGAATTTGAATGCGGAGGAGTGGGTAGATGGTGCTTAGGCTATGGTTTGACAAGCCAACTTACACTGTTGGATGAACAAGATGCATTCACCACCATTCATCTACCTTAAGATGGGAGCTAGCATGTGAAGTCACATGTGGCTACTGAGCTAGAAGGTGAGCACTAGTCGGTTGTACAATAGCGCTTGACCTAAAGTTTAACATGGAACGATAGTATATAGACAGGTAAGATAAATCACTTACATGTTTCTACATACCCTTGTGATCCAATAATCATTATACTACATAAACTTTATGATGCGCTAACAGTAGGATGCAAACAGGGGTGTGCACTAAGGAGATGCAGAAAATATATGTTAATTATGTATCTCAATTAATTAAGGAAGGGTTGTTAACACCCAAGCTAATACATTAGAGAAATTATTAGGATATAGAGAGAAGTAAACTGAAATAATAATGAGGCTAGCTATATTATGTAATGTCAACACCCAACCTTGCATCAAACATAGAATAGAGTACCTTCCATTATCAAATCGGTTACCATAGATGGGACATGGAAAAAAAAAATTGGGTGTCTAACATACCATTACAGAGCTTATGTTATCATTACAGTGTAAAATAAAAGACTTTCATCTTTTCAAATCTAGCAACAATGAATAGATAAACCAATAAATAAATAAATCCATAATAATAATTAACTTTCATCATGCAATAGGAAAACAAGTCATACTTATATGTAAACTCATGACAAAAAAATTACTCAGGGATAGAGAACATTCGTTCCAGCCTTGAACTAACTCCACTAGTGCCCCTCGAGCAAATATTTTCTTGTGACAAGAATCAACAACCCTATTGATTCTTAAATGGTGTGTTATAATAATTTTTCCTTCCCCGGAACATTTTAGCAGTCTCATGATTTTGGGTCTTCCAACCAATTTAAATTGCCTTTTTTCTTATGTTTTTTTCTTTTTTGAAAAAGGTACTTTAATTTTTCTTTAAAGCTCATCTTTCTCTCCCGCAGTTTTTCTACCCAACTTGGTATCTTTAGTATCTTTATTGACCATCATATTAAATCCTTTATATTTCCTAATAAATATTTTTAGGAGATATTTAGGGGAAGATTTATCTTGTATTTAACCACCAGCAACTATTTCCACTTGGAAAGAATCTTCTAACTCTAGTTATCCGTCTTTGAGTATTTTCCAATGTTATTATTTATTAATAATTAATTAATTAATTAGATCATACTAGTTTTATTGATCACATCCTTTCACAAATCTATCATGGCTTTCTAACCATCCAATCTAATACCATTCTACATATATACATAGACAATCTTTAACATATAAAATGTAGGGGTGTTACATCTTCCCACCCTTTTATTCAACACCATCCTCTATGTTTGATGTTTAATTTAATTCCTTCACGAACACTGCTAGAAAATCCTCCCACGTTTTTCTCTCCATCTCCCAGGTGGCCTCCTCAGGTGTAAAGTGTTTCCATTGCACTTTACGTTGAGCAATGTCTCGATCATAGAGAAAGATTTTTATCTGATCTAATATGTGAAGTGGTTCTACCAAGAAATATCCTTTTGGATTGACCTGTATCAAGTTCCAATAAATTATATCTATATTATCATGGACACAATTTTTTAACAAAGATATATGAAAAACATTGTGTACTTTTATATGGCTAGGCAATGCTAGCCGATATATTACTAGTCCAATACTGTCTGAAATCTTAAAATTCCCACAGAACTGTGGTGCTACTTTTTCATAGGATCCCATGCCTAAGGAAAGTTTCCTTGGTTTAACTCTTATGTATACATGATCTCCACAATTCATTCTTTTCTCCATACACTTTATCACAACTCAAGGTTTTTCCAACTAGCAATTTCCTATTAACACCACACAGGATGCTAAAAGGAGAATATTTAAGTTTACCTCTGTGGAACAACAATTTAAATATATGGGACATTTTTTTACTTGACTAGTTACCTTTCTCTTTGTGTTGGTTGCTAGCTGTCCCAACCATACATTTTCAAAATTTTCAAATTTTAATTTATAGTTTTCTAGAAGTTTTGGACTTATATAACAAAGACTATCCCCTGGGTTAATTAAGATAGAAACAAAATGTTTCAAAATAACACCTTCAATCTCAATCATAGTGGATTGACACTTTGCTTGTCTATCCTCAAGTACTACACTTATTTTTGGCATATTCCTTTCAATATCATTTATTGTTGTAGCCTCATGTATTTATTGTATATTCTAAATAGCCCTGGCATTATGTGGGAAGTCCCTCAACAAGTGATTTTCTCCACAACCCCAACATTTTTATGGTTCTCTTTCTTTAACCACACTTATGTTTTTATTATTTAGATCCATGGGTTTGGATCTGGTTTGAGATTGAGGACGCTAGTCGAGACTCCCTCTACTAAATTTCTTCCGTTAATGGAACCTACAATTTTTTTAAGATATGCATGTTTTTGTCTTTTTTCCCCATTGGAGATCTATGTCTCACCTTACCTTGCAAGGGTCTTAATCCTTCTCCCCTATTTTTCAATTTCTAATGACATAGTATTACTTTCCTTATTGCTTTTCCCATTGGTTTAGGATTTTTGAACTCAATCCTTTCCTTAGAAGAGACTCGTAGGTAGTTCAAAAATATCTACACCTTGGCTTTCTCTATATTAATGTAAGGAATATAGCATAGTAGATTTGGGAACATAGCCATAAATTAATCCATAGTTAATTGTTTGAAAGTTAACTCATGAAATTCCTTTCATCTATCATCATAGTATTATTCATTTAGATATATGAACTTGAATTGTTTCTGTAACTCCTCCCAGGAAACTATGGTTTCTTCCAATTTGTGCACGATTTTTACCTCCTCCAATCAGAGGGAATATTTCCCTTGTAACTGGTAAAAAGAAAATATTTCCCTCAGATTAATCTCATACTCCAAAACGTGGATGTACTTTTTCATATTGAGAAGCCATGCTTCCGCATCTTCCTCCATTTCAATGTCAAATGTCAGGGGTTTTATTTTTTTTAAATTCGCCTTGCAACTCCACTTTCCTCTTTTCTGTAGGATAAAATGCACGATGTATGGAGAATGAAGATACCCTCAAAGGTCTTCTTGAGACCTTTGGTGGACTGTAAGATTATCTACAATCGTCAAAAAGTTACATGCATGTTCATAAACAATAACTAACTATCAATGTAAGACAAATAGATTACCTCAAGCCTCCATGTAGATTTGTTGGAGAGCACAATGAAACTAGGTGGAAGTCCCCAGAGCTGGCTCCAAATCAAGTCCTGCACATAGAAGAGACAAGCATAATCACAACATACAACCTTGATAACTAATACATGAATACATAAAAGAACATCTATTTACAGATAACTAAGCTACTCATGCTAAAAGGTATTGGACAAACAAGTTAATGAATGATATTAGCAACACCACAGAGTAGATAGTACAACTGCAGTTCTATATTAATGTTGGGAGAGTGATTACAACCATCTGTTACATCAGCCTTCCCTTACCCCTCCAGATTCTCTCTCTCTCTCCCTTCTTACCAACTTCTTGTAATTTGAGAAAATGCTCAACAATCAAGTATGCTGTCCTTTCAAATGATCTAACATATGTCACCATAGCCCTAGCTTTGCTTATGTAGCAATTGAGTTAAGGTTTCCATGTTCCTCCATGAGTTCCTTAGGGTAAAAGAAATGAAGTTTCCATGGATTTCGGCTCTTTCCCATTTGCCTCCTTCATTAGGATTAGAAATCCCTCAAATAGGTCAAACTTGAGATGTTTCCTTGCTTTTCTTGAGTAGATTTAGGAGCAAATATCTAGATATTTATGAGTCAATTTGCTCCTTTGACCCTTAGAACCTCATTAGGATCCAGTAACGTTGTTCCCAAACTAGCAACTAGAGTTAGTAGGGTCACTAACACACCCTTAGGCTTACTGAGAACCTTCATAAAGTAGGTTGTCAGTGTATAGCCAGTGTTAGCATGGAAACAAGGCATGTGATCTTGGTCTTTGCTTCAGCTATCATGTCTTTCCCCTCTGAGCTAATGAGGGGGTCAATTTGCTGTATAATAGATGCCCCCTAAAGTGTGAGATCAGAGGCTACGATGATGGCCGAAATACTTTACTTAACTATAATTTTCCTTCTTCGACAAAAAGAGAGAGAGGATCGGAGCTTCGGGTGGTACGGGAAACCTGATACAACATATATATATATATAACTACTAAAATCATGTCCTGAATTGAGCATTCCCATGCTCAGAAACTATGTCAGAGTGATTTTCTCCAAAGAGATATGACGATGTTGGTCGACGATAAGCACAATGCAGATCTGGTGTCATAATAGAATCATCCTGATAAGCTATCTCCAAAAAGTAATATACACAACTTGGGAGAGGAAAGAGGGCTGAGTGATGCAAGCCTCTACCCAAGGTCTTGATTTACGCTTCACCGAACAGCATAGATCGATACATGTGAATATATGCATTGATGTCAAACATGCACAGAATCATCTAATTACCAGTCAATAATGGAGACTGTTAACAGATGCAAGGAAGGCTTCCAATAATGGTGATGGTCTCCAAGATGCGCAATACAATCTAAAGAGTGTGAAATATGTTTTTGTGAACACCCGTAGAATCGCTTAACCAGGATCCAATAATGAGAACCTCTGATCAGACACAATGAAACTTGCCACTAATGTCTACAAGTACCAAGACACTGAATGTGTTTCTGGGTTGTCTTCCTAGATAGAGTGTTGAAGTTGATAGGAATATACCTATCGAAAGTTAGACAATAATGTGTTCTACATCAATTGACACGAAACGGGACAAGAATGATTTGTTTTTTTGAGGAATCTTTGAGCATTGGGTCTAAAAAACAGAGGGCATGATGAAAGGACATGCTTGATGGATTGATGGAAGAAACAAAAGGTTAACCCTTGAACAATAGAAGGCATGACAATGGTTTTAACCATGTAGCACTAGACTCATGAACACCAAATAGTATCAGGATACAGAGATGCAGGAACATCGAGGTTTTTAGGCTAAACTCATAGGATGGTAGGATTCATATTGAGAGGTCGTCACAAGGAAGGTTTATCTGAGGGAGTGCCATGTTCAACGGAACGACTGCTGCCAAACCACGCTTTCTAATATTGAATGCAGTTGTATTGTCTACTTTCCCCATTTGATTAGTTTAGTGAGTCCAGACGGGTAAACTAGTCGATATTTTCATATTTTAAGAGTCTGAAAAGGACCACAAAAGAGCGACTCTCTACCCTATCTGATTAGTTTAATGAGTCCAGATAGGCAAACTCATCGATCTTTTCATGTTTTGAGAGTCTGAAAAGGATCGTAAAAAGAGCAACTCTATATCTTGTTTGTGTAATTTAATGAGTCCAGACTACACAACTTGGTGGTATTTTCATAGTTAGAGAGTTCAAAAAGGTCATAAAGAATGACTCCATGATGGTCTCTTTGTGAGAGTTGTTAACCAGGTGCGACAAAAGGTTAATAGTATCCCAAAACCAGTTACTTTTCTGTGACTTAATCTATTGAATTTGGATAAAGAGAAACCTATGTTCAATAGATATCGACCTCATTTTGTTATGAGTATGAGGTGACGGACTAAACTCATTTTTCGTTGTGAATTTTTATTGAGTCACGCGACGACAAACTCAATAACTTCATAAAATTTTAATGAGTCAAATGAAGAAAACTCAGGTATGTTTTTTAGTTTATTGAGCAAGGAATAAGAGGTAAAAGAACTGCTCATTCCTTCTTCATAGATTTAACAAGCCCGAAGAAGGGGAAAAGCTCGGGTATTTTTTGGTTTAAGAGTGAGAAATGGTCCCTGTTGGGTGTGGAGCCTGATTATCTTCTATATTCAAAGGTATCGCCTCATAGGACCCCAGTTCGAAATGGGGGCGGCAATGCCACCCGTAAAATATTCGTTGCAGGGGGGGTCCAGGGGGGGGCGACTGTGACCTTTGGGAGCCCCCCCTTGGCGGGGGGTTTCGGGGGCAGCACCCCCGAAGCTAAAAATAGCTGTAAAATTGCCTTGTAAAAGTATAGTAATTTCTAGTCAATCTGGGCCGTTCATTAGGCGGATGATCTGACGGTAGAACTTATGTTTAGTTTAGGGTTTTTTGCCCTAGAAGGCAACCCCTCTCTTTGTATGAGGGTATTGTATTTGAGGCTGTGTGATAGATGTGTATTCCGTGAGTGAGAAACAGAGAGGTGAGACTGTGAGAGAAAACAGAGGATATTACAATGGATTTGCTGTAGGTTGTGTCTCTTCATTTTTCTGGATAATAGAAAGGAAGGACTGGCTGTTCGGGGTGGACGTAGCCCAAACTGGGTGAACCACGTATATCTGTGTCTCTCTTGTTTTGTGCGTTTTCTGTGTTTATATTTCTGCAATATTTTATGTGTTCCATTGCTTCGTAATATATAATTTTCTAAGAACTGGTATCAGAGCCGAAGGTCTATTTGGCTGATAAACTCGCAGGAAAGAAGGGTTCCTGGTTCGAGTGGGAGTAATGGCAGAAGATGGTAAGTTTAGGGTCGAGAAATTTAACGCCCAAAACTTCTCGCTGTGGAAGATGCAGATGGAAGATTATCTGTGTCAGAAAGATCTATACCTACCATTGGGCGGAAAAACAAAGATGCCGACGGGTATGAAAGACGAAGAATGGAACCTTCTCGATAGAAAGGCACTCGGAACAATACGGTTGTGCCTTGCTGCATCAGTCGCCTTCAATATTTCGAAGGAAACCACGACAGAGGGTTTGATGCAGACGTTGTCGAAACTATATGAAAAACCCTCGGCCTCAAACAAGGTATTTCTTATGAAACGGTTATTTAATATGAATATGTCGGAAGGTGGATCTGTTGCAAACCATTTAAATGATTTTAATACAGTTACAAGTCAGTTAAGTTCTGTAGGGGTAAACTTTGATGATGAAGTTAGAGCTCTGTTATTCTTGTGCTCATTACCAGAAAGTTGGAATGGTTTGGTAATGGCCATTAGTAACTCCGTTTCTGGATCTAGTACTTTAAAGTTTGATGATGTTGTCGGTTCTATCCTTAGTGAGGAAATGCGACGGAAAAGCTCCGGTGAGACATCGGGAAATGCTTTGAGTGCAGAGTCTAGAGGAAGAAAAATGGAAAGAGGAAAGAGCTCAGGATATCGCAGTAAATCAAGGAAAGGCAGATCCAAGTCCAGATCGGGGATAGTGTGCTGGAAATGTGGAAAGAAAGGACACCTAAAGAAAGACTGTAGATCTCGGAAGGGAAAAGAAGGAGATGCACAACAAGAAAACAATCATGAAGCAAATGTGACAGGTGAGGTGTTACAAGATGCTTTGATTCTTTCTTTTGAAAATATTACTGATTCCTGGGTGGTAGATTCAAGGGCTTCATTCCATGCCACACCTGATAAGAAATACTTTCATGACTATGTTCAAGGAGATTTTGGACAAGTTCGTCTAGGTGATGATAAACCCTGTAAAATCGTTGGAATGGGTAAGGTTCTTGTAAAACAGCAGAATGGAAACCAATGGCTATTAAAGGAGGTAAGGCATGTTCCAGATCTAAAGAAAAATCTGATTTCAACAGGGCAGTTAGGCGGTGAAGGTTGTGTGACAACTTTCACAGATAAAGCTTGGAAGGTCACCAAAGGAGCCCTAGTAATAACAAAAGGTGAAAAGGTTGGTACATTGTATTTATGCAATGGTATTTCTAACTCTGTTAATGCTTTAACTTCCAAAGGAGCAGATGCAGCATTATGGCATCATAGGCTCAGACACATGAGTGAAAAGGGGATGAAGATTCTTCACTCAAGGAATTTGTTGCCAGGTTTGAAGAATGTTGATTTGGACTTCTGTGAGAATTGCATTTATGGAAAATAGAAGAGAGTCAGATTTCTCAAAGTTGGGAAAGAAAAGAAGAATGAAAAATTAAAGCTTGTGCATACAGATGTATGGGGACCTGCTCAGGTATCATCTCTTGGTGGCTCTTGTTATTATGTTACTTTTATTGATGATGCAACTAGAAAAACTTGGATTTATTGTATTAAGAATAAATCTGATGTATTTGATACTTTCAAGAAATGGAAAGCTTTGGTTGAGATTGAGACAGGAAAGAAATTGAAGTGTCTTAGATCAGACAATGGAGGTGAATATTGTAGCAAAGAGTTTGATAGGTACTATTCAGAGCATGGAATTCGCAGAGAGAAGACAGTTCCAAGAACACCACAAGAAAATGGTGTGTCAGAAAGGATGAACAGAACAATCATGGAGCGTGCAAGGTGCATGAGATTGCACGCAGGATTGCCTTTACAGTTTTGGGCAGATGTTGTAGATACTGTTGTTTATCTAATAAACAGAGGGCCTTCAAGTTCCTTGGATGGTGGTGTTCCAAAGGAAGCATGGACAGGTAAAAAGGTAAACTACTCTATTTTAAAGTCTTTTGGTTGTGAGGCCTTTGTCCATATTGATAAAGAAAATAGAACAAAGCTTGAGGCAAAGTCAAAGAAATGTACCTTTATTGGATATGGTGTTAATGATTTTGGTTATCGCTTATATGATTACAAAAATCACAAAATCATTAGGAGGAGAGATGTAATATTCAATGAAAAGGTCTTGTATAAGAATCAGTTGCAGGAAAAGAAACAGGAAAAGGAAAACAAGGAATACGCAGTTTTTGATGAAATCACTGAAAAAGTAAAGGTGCCTGAAAATAATAATAATCAACAACCACAACAACAACAACCACCACAACAACAACAGGCACCCGAAACACCTGGAAGTGGTGTTAGAAGATCTACCAGGATAAGTAGACCCCCTGAACGATACTCTCCTTCATTATATTATTTATTGCTGACTGATTCCGGTGAACCCGAATGTTATGAAGAAGCAATGCAGGTTGAAAGCAGGAAGAAGTGGGAGGTAGCCATGGAAGAAGAGATGGACTCCTTAATGCATAACCAGACTTGGGATTTAGTCAGGTTTCCTGTAGGAAAAACTACATTGAAGAGTAAATGGGTTTACAGGCTGAAGGAAGAAGATGGAGGAAAACAGAGGTATAAAGCTAGACTTGTGGTGAAGGGGTTTGCACAGAAGAAAGGTATTGATTTTGATGAAATATTTTCTCCTGTTGTTAAAATGACTTCAATCAGAACTATTTTAAGTCTTATAGCAGCTGAAGATTTGCATCTTGAGCAGTTAGATGTAAAGACAGCCTTTCTCCATGGGGATTTGGAGGAAGAGATATATATGCAGCAGCCACAAGGATATGAGGTGAAAGGGAAGGAGAAACTAGTGTGCAGGTTGAAGAAGAGCTTGTATGGCTTAAAACAGGCTCCAAGGCAGTGGTATCTAAAATTTGACAAGTTTATGTCTGAACAAGGTTATACTAGATGTCACTCTGATCATTGTGTTTATTTGAAAAAGCAAAATGATGGCAACTATATTATATTGTTATTGTATGTAGATGACATGCTTGTTGCAGGATCTAACATGCAGGAAATAAATGTGCTCAAAAGAAAATTGGCAAATTCATTTGCAATGAAGGATTTGGGAGCTGCGAAACAAATCCTTGGTATGAGAATAACTAGAGACAGGAAAAATCGTAAATTAACATTGTCTCAGAATGAGTACATACAAAAGGTGTTGAAAAGATTTAACATGCACAATGCAAAACCAGTTAGTACACCTTTTTCTAGCCATTTCAAACTTAGCAAGGAAATGTGCCCAAAGACCCAAGAAGACATGGATTATATGTCTAAAGTTCCATATGCATCAGCAGTTGGAAGCTTAATGTATGCAATGGTCTACACAAGGCCTGATATTGCACATGCAGTGGGAGTTGTAAGTAGGTACATGAACAATCCAGGAAAGGAACATTGGATGGCAGTAAAATGGATTCTCAGATATTTGAAAGGTACCACAAATCAAGCATTATGCTTTGGTGGTTCAAACATCTCCCTACAAGGATATGTTGATGCAGATATGGCAGGTGACAGAGATAACAGGAGGAGCACTACAGGATATGTATCTACTGTTGGAGGAATAGCTGTCAGTTGGGTTTCAAAAATCCAAAGTGTTGTTGCACTTTCAACAACAGAAGCAGAGTATGTTGCTGCTACAGAGGCTAGTAAAGAAATGATTGGTTACAAAGGTTTATGGGTGAATTGGGTAAGGAGCATGATATGGGCACGTTATACAGTGATACCCAAAGTGCCATTCATCTTGCAAAGAACTCAGCGTTTCATTCCAGGACTAAACACATACAGCTCAAGTACCATTTCATACGATCAGTGTTGGAAGATGGAGAGTTGAAGCTGGAAAAGATACACACTAGCCAGAATCCTGCAGATATGCTAACAAAAGTTGTAACTAGGGAGAAACTGAGAGTATGCTCAGTTTTAGTTGGTCTTCAAGGATGACGATGAAGATGAGAAACAGCCAGGTCCAAAGAGGAGTCATTGTCCAGCAAATGGAGCAGCGGTGGAGTTGCTACAATCAGTCTCCAAGTGGGAGATTGTTGGGTGTGGAGCTTGATTATCTTCTATATTCAAAGGTATCGCCACATAGGACCCCAGTTCGAAATGGGGGCAGCAACGCCGCCCATAAAATATTCGCTGCAGGGGGGGTGGCTGCGACCTTTGGGAGCCCCCCCCTGGCGAGGGGTTTCGGGGGCAGCGCCCTCGAAGCTAAAAACAGCTGTAAAATTGCCTTGTAAAAGTATAGTAATTTCTAGTCAATCTAGGCCGTTCATTAGGCGGATGATCTGACGGTAGAACTTATGTTTAGTTTAGGGTTTTTTGCCCTAGAAGGCAACCCCTCTGTTTGTATGAGGGTATTGTATTTGAGGCTGTGTGATAGATGTGTATTTTGTGAGTGAGAAACAGAGAGGTGAGACTATGAGAGAAAACAGAGGATATTACAGCAGATTTGCTGTAGGTTGTGTCTCTTCATTTTGCTGGATAATAGAAAGAAAGGACTGGCTGTTCGGGGTGGACGTAGCCCAAACTGGGTGAACCACGTATATCTGTGTCTCTCTTGTTTTGTGCGTTTTCTGTGTTTATATTTCTGCAATATTTTATGTGTTCCATTGCTCCGTAATATATAATTTTCTAACAGTCCCAAAAAAGCAAGTGCTCTTGGTGCTGTCGTAGATTTTTAACGAACCTGATGACAAAACCTTAGGATTTTTTAGTTTAACGAGCAAGAAAAGTACCTAAAAGAATGCTCGGGTCATCCTTATAAATGTTTAATGAGCCTAAAGAAAAAAATCATGATTTTTTCAGTTTTATGAGCGAGAAAAAGGAGCCTAAAAAGAATTCTCTAATGATCTTTTTCAGTTTAATGAGCTAGAAAAAGAGTGAAAAAGAGCTACTCGTACCATCGTCGTATGTGTTAACGAGCCCAATGATGACAAATTCAGGGATTTTTCAGTTCAAGAGCAAGAAAAAGTCCCAAAAAAGGACATTCTCATATCTTTGTTGTAGTATTTTAACGAGCCCAAAGAAGGAGACTCGAGGCTTTTTGGATTAACGAGCAAGAAAAACACCATAAAAAGAATGTTGGACCTGCTTCGTGGTAGTTTAATAAGCCCAAAGAAGGAGACTCGAGGTTTTTTCGGATTAACGAGCAAGAAAAATACCATAAAAAGAATGCTCACTCTTCTTCGTGGTAGTTTAACGAGCCCGAAGAAGGAGACTCAAGGATTTTTCAGATTAACGAGCAAGAAAAATACCATAAAAAGAATGATCGATCCTTCTTGATCTCGTTCTTGACAATAGAAGGGTCTATGTCATGCATTTCCTCATAATACCAAGGGAAAACATCGCGGAAATCCTTAAAAGGTCAGGTGAAGCTCACAATTTCCTCAAGATTGTGATTGGCTCCAATCTGTTTGTTTTCCACGATGCCTGTCTTAACTGAAATATCGATGAGCAATGTCTTTGAAAGATGGCCCATGTTTTCCTCCGAGTCCAAAGCTTGGATAGTCGTGTAAGGTGAGGAAACAATTTCAGATGCATTATATGATAGGATTTGTAGAGGCATCATGTTTGAATTAGATATCGAAACATGATGGTGTGAGTCCTCCTAAGGTCACTCTTCTAAACTCATGACTTCTCTAATAGCTTCATCCATAGGTAGGGTGTGATTGAGTGGATCGAAAAAAGGAGAGGTTATGGGAGGGGTAGTGGGAACTTTGGCTGTAACCAAAGTGACCAGAGATTCGGCTGCAAATTGAATGGCTTGGTAGGCCAGTTCAGCTAGTGACAACGAAATTTGTTCTCTGTAAGTTTCAATGTCTGAACGCGCCGAGAGGATCCAAGGATCTATCAGTTCGTGAGGAATGGATGAAACCATAGAGACCGTATGTGGAACCGCAGGCAGTGGAAGAGGGAAATACCCCATCAGGGAAGGGCCCTTCAGTAGACTGATATCGATACCAACGTAAGAGTTAGGTACACTGCCCACTAAAGGTACAAAGCTGCTAGGTAATGGGGAGTAATCTAGGGTGCAAAAGAACAGCTAGTCTACTATGACTATCTTTCCATCTAAGGGAAATAGGATGATATGGAAGACCAAAGACACAATGGAATTCATGGCATAAGTCCAAGTGTGTCCCAAAAGCAGATTATAGTTGAGTTTATGATCCACGACTTCGATATCCACCGTTACCATTTTCCCACTCAGAGTCATGGGGTAGTCAACAAGGTAACCTTTTGGGATGAAAGTGTGGACGTCAAAATATTTAGGATAATTCGATGATGGGGATAGGGTTGGAGAACAAAAAGCGAGCCATCATGAAGTCGACATGATGCAGGTAGAAGCACCTTCATTGATAACAGCTCTATGTAAACCTTTACCTTTCGAAAAGATTTGCACCTGAAATGCAAGCTAGTGGGAAAGGGGAGGTTTACACTTTTCCATGTCAAAAATTACAAGCATGGAATCCTATGGGTCGATACCACCAATAGCTGAAAGCAAAGCTTTCCTTTGTGTTGGACATGTTTGTAATACTTCGAGTGTCGATATAGTCGACGGCACTTGTGCCAAGTCTTCTACAATGGTGTAGTTTTAGGTGGCACGTGCAGATGTATTTTGCATGGTGCATCTAAGTGCCCCTTTAGGGGGGCAAATCACAAGGTCAACAATCATCCTTTAGGTATGAAAATCGTTAGGCGGCAGTGGGTTTTGACTTAAGGAAGGTTCCTCTGCATAAGTGAGAGGAGCTCCATAAGATTTGGCTCTGGTTTGTAGATCTACCATTTCAAAGGTGTAAACGGTAGAGGATCGCTCACCAGCTGAAGGATGTTGCAAATCACCATTGCCCCCTTGCGGGGGTTGGGGTTGGTTTGCAATAAGGTGTTGCTACTGCTAAGCGGGGAAAGGATTATTCAGGATAGTAGGGCTCCTTCCGGTGTACTTTCTAGCAATTGAATCTGTGCATTCCTGAAGACACGGACAAAGATATGTCATGTGGTATTGTGCATAGATTTTGCAAGGGAATCAGGCAGGTTTATCCTTTCCATCCTCATAGGGTGCAACAACGTCCTGCTTTGGGTTTTGTTGCTTTGTTGACTTTTCCTCAGAAGGAGCAGTCTTTTTCTTATTCTTCTTGTTCTTACCATCGGGTTTTTGTGTAGACTGCACAGAGTTTATCGTGGTGGTAGGAAGAGCAGTCGATTTGGTAGAGGGGTCCACTGACATCTGGGCAATGTGACCAATGATTTGTTTTACAGCAGCCCCAGAGGTTGCACGATAATCCCATCGTCGTGTGCTCCTGGGTGCTGAGTAGCAGAAACATTGGAGTTACAAGGGGCATTGGGGATTATGTCGTAAAGAGTGCCAGACAGTGAATATATCAGGTCTAAGTGTTGGGCATGACATATGGATTGGTCTTTTGTGACTACACCACCTAAAGTGACATCTTTAACGATTTGCGGGAGTAGGGACTTGTAGAACCAGTCCGTTAAGAGATATTCTGGAAGGGGAGCTTTGACTAACCTCCACCTATGTCTCCATTCATGTATATGATCAGAGATGTAGGTGGCTATATCTTGATGTAATGAAGTCAAGGGCTCTGTCCCAGTCTCATAGTGGATGGGTAGCTAGAAGTGCTTTAAGAATTCCATTGCTAGAGCATCGAAGGTGTTTACTGATGCGTGTGGTAACTCAATGTACCACTTATTTGCGTTGCCAGCGAGGGTGCGGGGAAAAAGATGTAACCGGACACTATCATCCATCATCGAGTTGGAAACACACCAAAGATGGTAGGTGGTGATATGGGTGCCATGATCCTCCCCTTGTTTCCCTTCGAACTTGGGGATGTCTATTGGTATTTTATGTGGGATCAGTGGCCAAAGTAAGTTATGATGGATGTGGTCATTTGTAAGTTTGTACAAGTTAGGTATATCTAATGTTGCCAAGAAAGGCAGAGTGTGTGGTGACCTCGACTCAGACCAAGGCGATGACATATGACTTGAGGATCCTTGCGGTCCTCCCATCATTTGACTCCCAATATTATACACAGGCTGCGTGATATATTAGTCTCCTTGGGGTATGGCGTTGTAGTGTGGATTTCCATGGGGAATCTGATGTTGGGGTATAGAATTACCCCCAGGATAAGCACTGCCCCTTTGAATCATTTGAATCTGTGAGTAGGGTGCCCCCATCGATTGGTTGGGACCTCCTTGAGGATTCTCACCCGCCACAGAACTAACCATATGTCCTTGGCTGCCGACCATATTGTTGGTGGACGGGAACCATGCTAATAGTGCTATATTGAGCGTTATAAGGAGTGTTGTATGTAGCACTTGTCGAAGGTATACAATTTGACACTAAAGGGGTGGAACCTGGCATCGGCTGGGTTCCACTCATGGAGGGTGTCATGTGAGTGGCTATACCTGGGACAAATGGGATAGCGGGCTTCACCATCAATGGTGTGGTGGTGATTGTCGACTAGGGAAGTGGTGGAGGACCAAAAGTGTCCACAAAGTTCAATGACTCATTAGTCATCGACAAGATGGATGGAAATGTTCCTTCTAAAGTGATAGGGAGTACAGGTGCCATGGGAACCAAGAGTGGGTCCAACGGATTCGTGAGTGGAGGGTTAAAGGGAGGAATAAATCCTTCAATAAAGAAATTGTCTGGAAAACTTGAATTGTCGGTTGTCCAAACAGATTCTGTGTGAGATCTAGGAGACTCATTCCTTGAAGATGGGGAATTTGGTTCACTGAAGCTCAGCAAATCTTCCATAATGAGTGGAGGAAGTCCTAACAATCATCTGGATTGACGACAACGACTGGATGTAGCCATGGTGACTGTTAATTTTTATCAATAAATTTTATCATGATATTTGTTAAAGTCTCAATGATATCACACGAGTACCTAAAAAATATAAAAATTACATTAAGTCAATCAATAAATAAACAGAGGGAAGTCACCCTGTCCTATAAGCACCGATCATTGGAGATGAAACCCAGTATCACAATGAATAACAGAGAGGGATGAACAAATGTACAGTTACGGTTACTCTAGAGCTTCGCTCGAACATCAGATTGAGGAGCCAGGTACTCTCGTGAAGATGATCACCCTCCCAAAAACTGAAGACAGAGTATGTCCGTCTGTGTCAGGTACTAGGGCAGCCCACCCCAATCACCTTGTGTAAGTCCCTAAACGCTTGGCCACTAAGGATACCTCAGATCACAGACACTACTAGGGGGGACATAGTCGCAGACAGTATTCTATGTGGGTAGGATACCTGAGTCCCCGACTCAGCACCAAAATCCTTGAAGGGATCCCCAATACATAGAATACCCAAAGGATTTGCAGGCGAAGGCAGGCTACCTTCACTTATAGTTCGATGTTGTCTCGTATTTAGCTTTGCATTTAATGGAATGGTCCCAGTAGTATGAGTGTAGAAGGAATTTTCTCCATTTTAATGACACTAGTTTTGGTTTCTGATCTTGGGCAGTTTACTCACACTGCCTATCCCAAGATCCTAGCCTGAACTAATGTTTGTTTGCTCAATAAAGAGTTATTGATTGATTTTAGGTAAATTTTATGTGTACTTTTTTAGTGTCTGTGGTAGGTGAGTTGACGTATGAAATGTGATGGGACTCTGACTAAAAATTCATGCACAAGACAATGCTTTAAAAAATATTCAATTCGATGAAAACAAGTTGTATTCTACAGGTGAGAGTCTTTCACATAATCATATTTTTTCCATGCATCTTAGTCATTATAACACATTCATAACCAACATAAATCTTTCCAATGCTTTCCTAACGACTATTTGAAACCAAAATAAAGCAGCTTTTAACCAACTAAATAGAAGAATGAATAAAAAATGTGGATCTTTCTTTCATAAAAAATGCTTTTAAGAAAGAAAAAAAACTTATTTCCTAAAAAAAAAAATTCTTTCAGGACACATATCTTGCTAACAAAATGCAGTTATAGACCCTCTTTCAGTCCATGAGTAGGCTTCCTATCCTCTCGAGTTTGCAGACATGGCTGTATATCAAGATTTTAAGGGACTAATGCTCTATAGCAGTGGCCACAGAGAGTTACTGGTTCCACTAACGCTCTGTGTATGCAGAGACAGAGCTTTATAAAGCACTGTGTAGTTTACAAACCTGCGTTAGTGTGGGAAAACAACTCAAAACAGGGCCTTTTGTATCAGATTCAAGGTTGAATATGTGAAGGTAGAATGCAACAAGGTTTTGGTGGGTCGGAAAGGGAATGTAGAAGTATAGGGAGGTCTTAGAAGAAGGAGGAAACTGAGAACTATTCGGGTAAACCAGGAACTAGATGTATAGTCGCCAGTGGAGTCACCAATTCTACTATAGGATAAAATGCATGGTGTATGGAGAATGAAGATACCCTCAAAGGTCTTCCCAGGACCTTTAGCAGAGTATAAGATTATCTGCAACTGTCACAAAGTTACATGCATGTTCATAAACAATAGCTAACTATCAAAGTAGTACAAATAGATTACATCAAGCCTCCGTGTAGATTTGCTGGAGAGCATAATGCAACTAGGTGGGAGTCCCCTGAGTTGGCTCCAGATCAAGCCCTACACATAGAAGAGACAAGCATAATCACAGCATACAACCTTGATAACTAATACATGAATACAGAAAAGAACATCTATTTACACATAACTAATCTACTCATGTTAAAAGGTATTGGACAAACAAATTAATGAATGATCGTACCAACACCATGGAGTAGACAGTACAACTATAGTTCTATATTAATGCCGAAAGAGTGATTACAACCATCTGTTGCATCAGCCTTCCCTTACCCCTCCAGCTTCTCTTTCTCTCTCCCTTCTTACCAACTTCTTCTTATTTGAGACAATGCTCAACAATCAAGTATGCTATCCTTTCAAATGATTTGACCTCTATCACCATAGCCCTAGCTTTGCTTATGAAGCAATTGAGTTAGGGTTGCCAAGTCCCTCCATGAGTTCCTTAGGGTAAAAGCAATGAAGTTGCCAAGCTTTTCAGCGCTTTCCCATTTGCCTCCTTCATTAGGATTAGAAATCCCTCTAATAGATCAAACTTGAGATATTTCCTTGCTTTTCTTGAGTAGATTTAGGAGCAAATATCTAGATATTTATGAGTCAGTTCGCTCCTTTGACCCTTATAACTTCATTAGGATCCACTAATGTTGTTCTCGAACTAGCAACTAGAGTTAGTAGGGTCACTAACGCACCCTTAGGCTTACTGAGAAGCTTTATAAAGCAGGCTGTTAGTGTATAGCCAACATTAGTGTGGAACCAAGGCATGTGATCTTGGTCTTTGCTTCAATTATGATGTCTTTCCCCTCTGAGCTGATGAGGGGGTCAATTTTTTGTATAACACTCTTCCTTCTGGGTGTCTTGAGATAAGTTTTTTCTAATTCATCTCCACTCTCATATTTTTCTACTTTTGTCTACACTTTTTTTCTTTTCAATAGCTATATTTTTCCTCCATCTTCTCATATTCCTGTTAGTATATTTTTCTATTAAATATCTTATCATCTTTTCCTGTTCTTTAGTAGTCTTCAACAAACATTCATTGTTGGTTCTGAGGTGAGCTAGCTCTTCCTGTAGACCTCTTATAATCTCTATAAGTTGAGTTTCAAGTGGGGTATTTCCTCTTACAAATTCGACATAAATTCCTTCTCCTTCTACCAAAGGTAAATTTGAATCATCTTTCATTCCATCCTATAACTTTGCTTCACTTGAGTACCTTATAGTCAACACTATCTCATTATTAGATTACACATTCAACCTATGCACAATACCATTCAATTAATTTTAATTATGGCATTTCTTTGTAGTTCGAGTTTTGAAACTTGGTCTCTGATACCATATGTCTTGTCCCCAATTCAAAATCATTTTTTTTCATATTTATACATTCTAAACTCATAAGAGATTTTTTAATTAATAAAAATTTGTTAATGGTTTTTTGTATTTTTGTGATTCAATTAAACCTAATCATTTTCCTTTCTATTATTTGTTACGATACTCTATGTTACAACTTGTATTTCCAAGAAATATCAATTATTTATGGTACCTATGTGGCCATTAAATTAATTCCATAGATATGACAATGACCTAGCTTTTGGTACACTTGATAATTCCTATATTGATCATTGTTTACTACTTCAACCATTAACGTCCACATTTTGATACGGCATAATTTTGTGATACTTATGATTCATAAAGTTAAAATCCCTATGTTTGTATGATGGGCATTATTGGGGGAGTTTCATTGGCGCTCCCTCTCGTAGTCATGTGCTTGTCACATGCCTTCCCCCACCTGGTTATATCCAACAGTGACCAATCATTGTGCATATCCAAGAGCTGAATTCGATTTGGCTTTTAATCTAACCATAGCTTTTATTTTTCTGGTTCATTCTTCTCTGATCAAAGATGTCGTGCTATAGATAATTACTACACGGGAGGGGCATACTTGCTAGTTATTATAGATGACACTCACCGAGAGAGATTTTTTTCCCAACACTTAGAACTTACAAGTTTCTGCGTGTCACTCGTTTAGGTAATATTTTTCCTTTTGTTATTGTAAACTTAAATTGTTGGGGTTAATGGCTCAACGCTCCTTCTTGGGGTAAAGCATGGCTACCTCTTAAATGTATTGTCACATGTTTACTAGAGAAAACTCGATGGATTAATTGTGTTTCCTCTTGCACAGTTAAATTCCACTCAAAAAATTTCTTGGGGAAGCACACCCTTTTCCCTTCCTGCACGTTGAAGTTATTCTTCTGAATCTATGGCGATTTCCATATTTTATTCTATATTTGTGTCATGTTACAGTTTTGCTATTCATTCTGTCAGAAATTGAGACTCGTTGATCTACCGTACCCTAACATATTCTCTTTTATTTCATATGTTATTTCAGTTATGCTATGGATGGTTTGAGGGTTCTTTCGCTTGATCTTATCCAAACGCATTTCATTTCCTCAGTCAATTCGATTCAGTTAAAGACCCGACTCTCTTCCCTACCACCGACAACACAAATATCTTAGGCCAAAATGGGAGTTACCACATTTTTCTTCGAATTAGTGAATGTAAGGGGTACATGGCATACAAGTCCTATTTTATGTCATCAATTTTTCTTTTCCTTAATGGATCTTAGTTAGGAGACCCTCTTTAAGTTATTTGCAAGGATATATGGCCGTGTCTCATTTAAAATTATTCTGAATTTTTTTTAAAGATTTAACTATGGCAGTGTCTTTGTAGAGTGTTACGGTTGAACGTTACTATTAAGAATTTGGGTCGTTTGAGTCCATTAATAATTTTGTCCATTCAAAGAGTATGTGGTTATGTGACCCTGGCACGGGTTTATTTGTACCGACTTGTACTAAATTATTTGTTTTATGTCACATGACTTCTGGGTTAAACCCTGTTGTCATCTTAGGAAAAAAATTCCTTTTTTTTTTTTTTTATAATCCCACTATCGTATCACTTATGCAGAATATATAATTTCTCTAGTACCTTCCTAGTAATTCTTATTGCCTTCCTTGTCATTTTCCACAGGTATACGATTTTTTCAGATTTCAACTGCCACCGAATAGAGCGACACATACTTGTTTTATGTTCCCCTTCAAAATTAAAGTAATTAATTCCACTTTTGTGTGCATTCTCTAGATGGGTTTGAAATATCGCACTGACTCATCAATTTAATGGTTCCTACACATCGATTATATTATAGGTTCCAAACGATAGTAAGCACGAAAATGGAAGAATTTAAGTTTGTACATAATAATTTTCTTATGTTATTTTCTCATAAAACTTCATATTCCTACTATGCGCTCAATTGTATAATACAATACATAGGCAATGTGCTTTTGGTGTCTCATTGAGAAAATTTGAATTTATATGATGTAACTTCTTTGTTTGTCTTTTGTTTTATTACAATCACATTACCTAGAGGGTTTAATTATGTGTCCCTTGTTTGATGTTGTGAAGGCATGTTGCTTTGATGATAAAATGTCCACAATTGTGTTGTAGATCTATTATAATTTTTGGGTTATAATTAAAACCATACTTTCCATTAGATGATAATTGTATCAACATATACATTTGGCATGTTTCTAATCTCTTCTAGTGTCGATATTGCCACTAATGTCTGTCGTCTTGTGTTTTATTTTTTTCCTCTTAGATACGACTAAATTTTTTCTTTATATTAAGGTGACTATCATCATATAGTTGGTTTCTTAATTTTAAAGAAAAATAACTAAACATAGGAATTCTAGGCTTGCATAGGACTATGTGTCATATGGTTGTGCATATAGTTGTTTGAATTATGCATTCTACCACCATACAAAGATTCTTATTTTGTACTGTATAAATTCATATTATAGTGTCCTCTCTTTCATATTTGTTTCTCATGTGTTTCTTGGGGCTACCTGAACTTCCCTTCACATGGCATGCCTCAATGTTTATGCATTGTTTCTTCCTTATAGTCTAGTTCAAACTTTTGTTCTTTTGTAGCTCTGAAATGGGTAATTTTCTATATGCTTTCATTGAGGTACTAGACTAGTAAATTATGCTAAAATCACTTATACACAACTACTATAGTCAATAAAAAAAATGGTTCATTTTGTTTTACCTTTTGGCTTCTTAGTCTGTTCTACATATCACCATTCCATATATTGCTTACATATATTCCACTAGTTTTTTCTGCAAACTCTAACCCATCTACTATGCATTATTTCTATATTAATAGTTATCTAATCAATGTCTAGAGGATTCTTTAATATATGTGTGTGTGTGCGTGTGTGTGTGTGTGTGTTAGGCCCCTATACTACTAGTGTAACCCCTTATTGTTATTAGTACAACCCACTTATTATATTGATGTACCCATGTAGTGCCCATATTATTACTATTGTGCCCCATAGAAGCCCACTATTTTTGTTATTGTGCCCTTACATTATTATTGTTATGTCGGCTTTGGTTATGTTATGACCCCTTAGACTCCTATATATAGAAAGGAGGTCTTTTCATTTGTATCATCCAATAATTGTTCATTTATGTAATGTAAAGGAGGTTGCCCCCTCGAAGAGGCTGAATTCTAAGGCGTTGATCTATCTTTTCTATCTTTTCTTGAGCTGGTTTCATAACATTTGGTATCAGAGCTTTGGATTCTAGGGTTTCGCTACTCCAAACAGGTCATCGTGGCATTTTCGCTATAATTTCTTTCTGTGACGTTTCAGAAGTCGCAAAAAAACCCATTTGAGAAGAAATCACGCTGAACCTTGGGTCCGAATGTCATATCTTTTTGCGCGATATTTGCGGAGATATGATCTGAGGAATTTTGTCTTTTTTCAGACTCCTGAATTACATTCCAAACAGGTGACCTAGGGAAAATCATCATAACTTTCTTTCTGGGTATCGGATTGAAATTTCGCAAGAAGGTACAGAAAGAGGATGGACTGTAGTTTTCTTTTATATATTTTTCAGAGTCAAAGCTTAAAACAGTGACACGTGGCACTTCATACAAGTTCGCTCTACTGAACTAGTCTACAATCATGTCACTGCAGGAGATTGTGCATAACTCTTTCTTGGAGAATCCAATTTGGATCAGACTAGTGGCATTGGAAAGAGGACACAGAAGGCTACTACAGGTTGCAATTTCAGAACTTAAAGATCGAAAAGTACAGAGTTACGGTCATTTCAAGGTCAAGCTCATAAAATCAAGAAAAAGCAAGATGAGGAAGTTTGATGGCAAGGATCCGGTAAATTGGATACTTCAGATGGAGCAATATTTTGATCTACATGGTGCACAACTGTTACAAAAGGTATGTATTGCATCTTCATATTTAGAACCAGATCCATTTTTATGGTACAAAGGGCTTTGTTCTCGTAAACAACTTGTTACGTGGTCAATTTTCACGGAGGAAATGATAGCACATTATGAGGATACAAAGAGCAACACCTTCTTTAGAGCAACACCACAACAATTGGAAAGAGTAAAAGGGCTTTGTGACATAGTGGAAAGCAAAATTATGGAAACCAGGAAGCGTACCCCTCACAACTATAAAGATGGAAGTGTTGTTTCTCCTAGCCTTCCACAACCTAAAAGGGTTACACCACAACAACTGGAAGAAAAAAGAGAAAAAGGGCTTTGTTACAATTGTGATAGCAAATGCACTAAAGGTCATAAGTGTGCTGAGAAGAAATTATTTTACATAGAATATGAAGAGGAGGAAGAAAAGGATCAAGAAACATCAAAAGAAGAAGATATACGCCAAGACCCCACCCTAGAGAAAGAAGAAACGAATCAGACCATATCTTGTAAAGCATTGGCAAGAATTACTACTCCTCAAACTCTCAAGATAGAAGGACATATCAAGAAGAAAAAGGTGCAAGAAGTGAAAGATCACATCGAGAAAGAAGAAATGAATCCAACCATATCTTGTCATTCATTGTTCGAAATTACCACTCCTCAAACTATCAAGATAGAAGGACATATCAAGAAGAAATGTTCAAGAAGTGAAAGATCATATCGAGCATCAAGAAATGAATCCGACCATATCTTGTAAAGGATTGGAAGAAATTACCACTCCTCAACCTCTAGAGATAGAAGGACATATCAAGAAGAAAAAGGTTCAAGCAGTGAAAGATCACATCGAGCATCAAGAACAAGTTCTCCAACTTTTAAAGGATAACGCCACTTCGATACAAAATCAAATGAAACAACAGGTAGATCAACATCGTAGTGAAAAATGTTTTGATGTAGGTGATTGCTTATCTTTACCGCTACATCTCAAGCAAGCTATTTATGAGAAGGAAATGTTGGCAATACTACATGCACTTAAAAAATGGCAAACTTACCGAATGGGAAGACTCTTCAAGGATGAGGATGTGGAAGCATTGTTTTGTGCTATTTCTATTATCCAACCATATTGGATAAACAAAGCAAGGGATGAATGGAAGAAGGACGAAGAAGTATGGCCACTTATTCAAAAGTTGCAAAAGATCCCAATTCAAACAATATTGCCAGAAATTGAAGAGGAATGAAAAATCATATTGGAACCTGGAGCAGTCATAGAAACAAGAACTCGACAGCTACGAAATCGATCAATTTCAGAGTATCTCATCAAGTGGAAGAACTTACCCGCTGAAGATTCCACATGGGAGGACAAGAATTTTATACAGAAGCATCAAGAACTACTCAAGCGTTGAGGACAACGCTTTTTGAAGGAGAGGGGCATGTTAGGCCCCTATACTACTAGTGTAAACCCTTATTGTTATTAGTACAACCCACTTATTATATTGATGTACCCATGTAGTGCCCATATTATTACTATTGTGCCCCATAGAAGCCCACTATTGTTATTATTGTGCCCTTACATTATTATTGTTATGTCGGCTCTGGTTATGTTATGACCCCTTAGACTCCTATATATAGAAAGGAGGTCTTTTCATTTGTATCATCCAATAATTGTTCATTTATGTAATGTAAAGGAGGTTGCCCCCTCGAAGAGGCTGAATTCTAAGGCGTTGATCTATCTTTTCTATCTTTTCTTGAGCTGATTTCATAACAGTGTGTGTGTGTGTGTGTGGGTGTGTGTGTAAACATTTAACCATCATAGGAACACAATCCTATATTGATATACCACTACAAGGCTTTTGTTCTCATTATAATGTTAAATAAAAATCTTTTATTTTTTTTGAATCTAGCAGCAGTGAATATAAAGGCCAATAAATAAATAAACCCATACTAACAATTAAATTTCGTCATGCAATAGGTAAACACGCTAGACTTATATCTAAACTCATGATAGGAAAATTACTTAGGGTTGGAGCAAGTTCCTCCCGACCTTGAACTAACTCCATCAGTTCCCCCTGAGCTAAGGATGGCTTTCCACTGTAATCAACAACCCAATTGATTCTTGAATGGCATGTTTTAATAAGTTTTCCTTCCCCAACAGATTTGGGCAGCGTCCCTCTTTTGGTTTTGCTAACTCATTTACCTAGGCCTTTTTGTTTTTGTTTTTTTTTTTCTTTAAAGCCCTCCTTTCTCTCCCATAATGCTTTGCTTTACCAAACTTAGTATCTTTCTCCAACTAAGTGCTAAATACTATATTTCTCTCCCATCATATTAAATCATTTATATTTCCTCCTAGGGATTTTTAGGAGATATTTATTGGAATACTTATCTTATTTTAACCATTAACAACTATTTCCACTTGGAAAGAATCTTATAACTCTGGTTCTCCCTCCTTCATTAATTTCGAATGTTATTATTTATTAAATATTAATTAATTAATTACATCACACTAGTTTTATTGATTACATTTTTCACAAATATATTATGGATTCCAAGCACTCCTATCTAAAACCAGTTCCTATCTAAGTATAAAAAATCTTTAACATAGAAAATGAAGGGGTGTTATAGAAGAAAAAAATTCGAAATAGACTAGTTCTCCAATTCAATAGAATTCATCAAATTAATAAGATTTTTTTTTTTATACCAGTTGTTGAGTATCCCTAAAAGTAATTTCTCACATAGTGTAGTACCAAAAAAACTCTGCCAAAATATGTTACATGTCTTTTTGGAACTTATGTTTCTCCACAGCATTAAAAAAATTACTGCAATTGCAAACCTTGACACGTATAATCCAAAACCTTAAATATACTAGAAATCACATTTTTTTGGGCATCTCAGATTAAATCCATTGACTTTGTTGATCGATAATTAATAATTACGACGACACTACGATAGATAATAAACCAATGAAAAATAATTATCTATAAACACAAAGGAACCAATTATTGATTTGAAGAAGGGAGTTGAGTGGAACGAAGAATTGGGTGGAGAATACATTTTACCTATTAGCTTGCACAAACACGTCACCTATTAATGGATGGTAAGAATTACTATGTTATTCTTTAAACATTTTTCAAATTTTTGGTGGGCTAGACCATGAAATATTGGAAGCTAAACTTGTATTGTATATCCTTGTAGGTAACAACTTATATGATCAAAAGAAAATGAAATAAATTTAAATAAATATGTTAGAGAAGTTTAAATAGCTAACAAGAATAAGGGTAATAATACCCTTGATTAAAATAACTTTATAATAAAGAAAAATACTCAAAATCACTTAATTAAATTGTTGTTATTAAAATATACAATTTAATACAACATGTACAAACCAAATATCAGAATATAAATGGTATTTAAAATGACATATACAAATGTTGTCAAAATTGTAAAGAAGAAAATACAAAGTATAACATGTGATAATAAAAACATATGATAATTATTTATTGAGTTCATTCAAAGAAATTTTTAGACATCTTGAGACAATATCGACAGATATCATAATCTATAACAAATAATTCTTTACAAATGATAGTGTTTAATGACTGCGGGAGTCAAATGAAAGCAGTAAGGAACCAAAACAAAACCCAGGCATCACTGCAACAGGTTCGAGTAGAAACCTTCTGGATATTGGTATGACTACCGCAAAATTATCAATAACCAACAAAGATAAAGAAGCAATAGCACAGAAAACTCTCAACAACTAAAATACAATATAATACCTTAACAACAAGAGAAGAACTTAATAACCCCATTCATTTCTAATTTTTAATACAACACTTATTTCACTATATGTATTCAACTGATTATGTTTAAATAAATAAAAAATGAATCGTCTGAAAACCAAAGAAAAACACTAGATCATACCATTCTCTTTGTGAAAGGTTTTGTCCCTTTCTCCTTTTGTAAGTTGAAATATATAGGTGAATAGTTGTTGAAATTATTTCCAAAAAATCATTCTCCTTTTTATGATTTTAATGCTCAACTTTGTCACTGAACTTTTTCCAAAAGTTATCACAAGGCTAAAAGAAAAAATAAAATAAATAAGAATGGAAATTTCTAAAAAGTAGATAGATGGTGACATGACTTACTAGGAAGGGAGGATTCAATTTCTTTTAATGCATAATTAATTTAAATTTTAAAATTTATTTAAAAATAACTAGCATCCAGTAGGATTTTATCACAATTTTATAAACATGACAACAATTTATGTGTCTTTTTTCTTTATATATATATATATATATCATAATTTTTTTGGAAACAATTGATTACATTATGACAAAATTGCAAAACTGAGACAATGTTTAAAAAACATTTTTTGAGAAAGCTAAATAACATTTATGTATTATGTGGTACCTTATGTGATTATCATTTAATTGAAATAGATGGGTATGTATTATGATATTGTAAAACTATAATGAGTTGCATGTATTTACTACAGTTATATGCATATTTTCATATCTTTTTAGGTAGTATTTGACTCTATCCATTTTAATCTTACATATATGAAGCCTTTTTAAAAGAAAATCTTAAATGAAAAACTTATGGAAGAGTTTGCCTTTCAAGATATTTTGTATTTGTCAAACCTTCACAGGCTTTCAGTTGAGGTGGACCTAGGCTCGTTTGCATAGTTTTTTTTAATAATATTATTTTTTAAAGTTTAAATAGGTAATGTATTTATAAAAAATTATGTATAATTTTTTTTTTTATGCTATTTTTTTTTTGTTTTATTATGCATTTGAGGCCAATTTATTATAAAGTATCTTATGAAAATAAAATTGTATACATCTTGTTTTTGCAGAAAAGAGTAGTGAGAAAATCAAGTATTCTAAAATTTGGGCTTTTGGGAAAAAAATTAAGTTGACAACTTGTGAAAGTCACTAAATCACATAATAAATGTATGCATTAGAAGTGTTCTATGACAATTTATTCTATAAATATGTTTGTGTGAGGAATAATACATTAAAAAAATGTACAATGATATTTGTAGAAATTGATGACTGACTCAACAAATAGCAAGAAATTTGTTGTACAAATGTTCGTTAGCAAATTTTAGATGTATCAAAGCACTAAGGAAGTGAAGATAAGTGTAGAAATTTATAGAAACCGAAAAATGTGCATTGTAAAGGTTTATACATAGGTTTATTTTCATGTGCATCCATTCACAAACAAGATTTTCGAGTTTAAAATATATATCTTCTATATCTATCACTGTATTAATTTTTTTTTAATATTATAAATTTACTAAAGTTCTTAATGTTTTTATTAAAAATATAATCTACATATTTCCAATATATGTTTTCTTTTCCAATTTGAAAACATAAAGTTAAAATACACAAATTTGAAATGTGATCTCATATTATAATTATAATGATGTGAAGAAATATATTCATTACTTAATTAATTAATATAAATATAAACTTACTTTATGTTCAACTTATGACTTTTGTTGCCAACAAGATGTTGGCATTAATGCCAGTCCTAGAGCCAATTGAGTTTCCATTGACGTCAATACTGGTGATGTAGGAGATTGATAACCAACCAACGGATGCCTTAGGGGGGAGATAGGGTGTTGCATGGTTTGAGTTGATCTAATCTTACTTGATGCATGGAAGAAGAAAACTTATTTCAAGTTAATTTGTTGACCAAAATAATGTTATATTAATAACTATTTTCCACCCAATGTACCATTATGCATTTAAACAATGGTATGGGGAGAAAGGGGAATCCAAGTGAAGTGATAAAATACAAAATTAAATCTGGAAGTGCCCGGGTCTAATAATTTACCAATTATTTGTGTTTATTTAGTTGGAAAAGTATTTAATTTGGATAGATATGTTATGGATTTGACCATGGTGCAATGAACAATTTGACTAGGCTTAAGTATCATCAAAATTTACCATAGTGAATGCCCTTGGTATATCTTCTTAGCTTTATTTGGTCTAAATGAATAAATGGCTATATAAATGAAAACCAAGATACATTTGAAGAATCAATTATTAGTCCCTGCCTGGGACTATTAGCGATCACTCGATCGCTGACCAACTATTAGTTTGTGGTTTGACCGTATTTTTTTTTACTGTTTTTTGCAGGTTAACCTAAGTTTAATGCTAGGAATTTTATTCAACAAAATTTTAAGCAAAGTTTTGGTTTTGGAAAACAATTGGGGTCTTATTGCAGACTTCACGTTGTCCGATGCAAAAATATTGGGACAATATGATGTTATCCAAAGTACGGTGGATGCCGGATTACTGGTTCCAGGGACGTGCCATCTACCATGTTTGGTTGGCACCGCAAAGCCACCTGCCACCGCAGAAAACAACGGATGTTCTGCATGCTTTTGTTGTGGAGTCCGAAGGGTCTGTGTTCATTGTTACGGTTTTCTCACGCAGCTGCTCTTTTTCTGTCTCAGAATTCTCATGAAATGGTCACACTGTAGTCTGCCTGCGGTTCCAATCTTTGGACGGGTTCTTTTTAGTACATTTCCGAGCTAGTTTTTTGGAATGTAGAGGCAGCTTTTTGGTTTTGATGAGTGTTGCTGCATGGGCTTTCATACTTCGATTGATGGAGCTTGAAACCCAAAAAACTTGCGCGTAAGGAAACTGTTGTTTTCTGAGAGTGGTTTTGAGGTTTCTGAGCGGAGCGTTGTAGACATTGCGGAGTGCTAGAACTTGGTTTGAGCTGTACATGCATGCTTGGTCTGAGAAGTTAGTGATACATTCAAGCTCGCTGCATGGGGTAATTCTTGCTAATTTTGTCTGAAGGCAAGCCTTATAGTAGAATACCATATATTCCCTCTGTCGTTTGCTGTACATTGCGTCCAGGATGGAAAAATCTTCTACCAAGAAGAAAAGAAGCAACAATGAGGGCTACCTTGGAGCTGTGCCTAGGAAGAAGCTCAAGTCAGAGCCCGAAGTGAACAAATATATGTTCAGGGTTTTACTGCCAACTGGTCTTAACCTGACACTAGAGGGAGAACGCTGACGAGACTATGTCGGTGGCCGAGTTTGTTAGGACCGTATGACGCCAGGCTGAGAAAGAACTAGTCGAAAAGGGGTCAAGAAAAATACACCGGGGACCCCAGGTATATGTAGAGGATGCTATGGGGGAGCGAATTGAAGATGGCAAGATCATCGGCCAGGCTTCTCGCGACAAGACTATGATTGTAGCCCTGCAGGTTTGGCTCTGAACTTCCTTTAAGCTATTTTTTAGTGTTTTTTTTTTTTTATAACTAAACCTAAACCAAAACGTAGTTATTTGTGTGCTTTGAAAAGAGTTCTGTGCTTTGTCCAAACTGCATTCTGGTATAACAAAGACTTCTTTGAAGTATTTAGCAGCATTATCTTTATATGGTAAGGATACATGACTCTTTCCTCTGTTTTTTGTTTTATAATGTTTGACAGGATGGTGGTATAAACAGTGTACACACATATCATGTAAATCCCTGTATATATGTATATTTAGCATTTTTCTGTTTTAATTTTTAAAAATTGTATGTAGTTTTCGTTAGAGCACAATGCCTAAATAAAGCTCGTTGAAAACAATACAAATTTCCACGCCAATCAGGTAACAGTATTTGTAAGTAGAACATTCCAATGCAAGTTGATAATCTTGTGGAAGATCTCTACTGGAATGATTGATTGTTGATTTTCTTCATAGGACATGTGGAATGTGACTCCAGAACCACATCTCTTAGTGGAATTTCCCCAGGAGTACACTTTCCAGATAGCATTAGCTGATTTGATTGTATGTGGAGTATTCATTTTATAAAAGTATTTTGAGTTTTTCCATGCCTGAGAAATGACTAATGACCTCTTGTGTATTGATCTAGGGTCTATTTAATTTATAAGTTTAATTGTCAACGAACACTGTATTTCCTTTGAATAGGACAACTCTTTACAAGCCGTATGGGCTAATGGAACTGGCGAAAGGCGATTGATAAGGTAAAAGGTTCTGGCAATTTTTTGTAGTCTATAGACTGTTTATTTCAAATATCTAGTTATTTATATGTAATAGTATAATTCCACAGTGTGCTATCAAGTGGTATGAGCTCAATTAAATTTGGCCATGGGGCCATGTTTTCTGCATTGCCTATATTCTCATTACGTATTATTTTTTTATCTGTCTTGCATTTTATCTTGTATGTACTCTGTTAATATAACTATGTAATTTTATGTTCGATTTGTAGGTATTATTTTTCTGATTTGTCTTGCATTTTGTCTTTTATGTACTCTGTTGTATAATATAATTATGTCATTTTATGTTCTATTTGTTGTTCATTTATTCTATTTGTTGTTTTATGTTCTATTTGCAGAACCCGCTCGAGATAATTTCATTCTTATTCTGTCACACTTAATTGAGTTTATAGAGGGGTTTTTGTGCTTGCAGAACGAATAAGTCATGCTCAGGATTTTCAATTTACTTTGTGCAATCACCGCTTATGGATTTTATGGTCTTGAATATAATCAAGCTTGAAAATCCTCATCACTAATCATTGCCAGGGTTTGAAAACAAGGTCAAGTCTACGTGCAGAGGGGTAATCCTAACGGAACTTCATTATTCCCGACACTACCTTTTATCCCTCCCTGCTTTGGGTCTGTGCAGCGGTTTGGGCTTGTTCGAATTCGGAGAGCAATTGTGGTTGGGCTTGCCGATGAAATCGAAGGTATGGCGACTTTAAAACATAGATCACGTCTGTTCTTTTAGACAATTCAATCTGTTTTAGCATTCAAATGATCCTTTACATGTAAAAGTTGTCGATGCTTGCAAAATTTTTCATTAAAAGTCTTTAAATTTGTGATACCAATTGAAATTATCCGTATTTCTGCGCGGAGGTGTTATTGAATTCTCTGTCTGCGCTTAGGGCTACTTTCACACAATCTGTTATGTTTTCTGTTGAGGAAATCCGAATACTGTAACTTGTTGCGATATTAATTGGATGCTTAGCATCTTTCCCCATTCCGATATTCTGATGCATTGCCCTGGTTATAATTTGTGTACAGTTTCTAGATAGATACAATGTTTTTCATCATTTGTTCTAAGTGCATTTTGGTGCTCTTGGATTGCTTTTCCTTTCTCCAAACCTGCGTTTCCTGCATATTTTTATCATAAATTAGATCTACTATCTGTGGACAGCAACAAGGTTTGGTTTAAATGCTCTATTTGTCAGGTTTGCTTCCATAGATAGTGGCAACCTCCATGCTTTCAAGGAATTGGCCTAAAATGAAAGGCAAATCATATTACCCTGCGTCACCATGGTTAGGAAATTCGTAAGGGTGCTAATTTGAGCAGCAACAAACACAAAATGCAGTTTGTTTCCTTGGGTTAATAAATGGGGTGGGTCATCCGCTTACGGCAGGGACTACCGGCTGCATGCAGCACTTGTCTTTGGTAGTGGGTGTCATATACATATCTCGTTTGAATGTATGAAATCGACTCAGAAGCATGTGATTGGGTCTCTTCTACGTTACTTTTTTATTGTTGTCCTTGTTTTGCTACTTGTGTAAGGATATTACTTAATAACACATGGTATTCAAAGGTGAATTAAATCAATCAAATAATGTTTGATAGTCTATGTTTAATATTAATTGTTGAAGGTCAATTAATTTTTTTGTGATCTATGTTGTTTTATATAAACCATGGTGGGATGGAGGATCACATAGTTTTAATGATGGTATGGTGTTTGTAAGAATGTGGTCATATTTGGTTTTGAATAGTTTTTTTATGAGATGGTCTTTGGAAGATCGGAGATTCTGATTGGACATGGTTCTGTAATGAGTGGTTTAATTGTGGGAAGAGATTTGATGGATAATCTATTACTTCAGAGTTGGATTGGAAAGATTAATTTCCTTATGGTACAGTACTTTATGCGCATGGTTTTTATAAACCATGTGTTTATTTTATGAATGGTTTAATGGATGATTTATTACTTCATAGTTGGATTGGAAATATTAATTTCCTTATGGGACACTGCTTTATGCTTGTGGTTTCTATAAACCATTTATTGATTTTACGAATGTTTTCATGGATGATTCATTAATTTATAGATGGATTGGAAATATTGGTTTATCTATTGTACATTTCTTCATGAATGTGGTTTCTCTAAACCATGTGTTTACAAATGGTTTCTAGCATGATTTATTACTTCATAGATAGATCAAAAAAAAAAATTCCCTTATTGTACATTGCTTCATGCAAGTGGTTTCTATAAATCATGTGATGAGCTTTGTTAATGATTTCATGGACGATATACAACACGACATAAGATTGGAAATGCATGGTAGTGGGTTTGGTTTTGGTTTGAGGAAATAATTAATGCGAGGCATGGTTTGGAAAGCCATGAATTTCTTGGAATGTGTTGTCAATGGTTCAACACCCTCCAAAAATTTCAATTCATTCAAATTTTTGAGCCTAGCTCACAGTCATATTAAGTGTCCCCTTGGTCGCTAAGTGTCGTTTCAAGTCACTCTATATATTTCAAATGTTTTTGGTTATCCTTAATTATTGTTGCATTGATTTTAACATATCTAGTACATTTCATGATCATGACATCTTTGTTTATTGTAAAACGACACTTTTTGGTTGCATTCGCACACACTTTGTCCATTGTGCTTGGGGAATATATGTAAAATAACATTTTGATGTATATTTATTATTCTTTAATCATGTCCAAGTTCTATTTATGAGTTTGTATGTGCCACACATGATGTCTAAACTCATTATGCTCTTCCCTTGTTCCATTATCTAGACTTCGGTAGTTTTTGATTATTTAAGTGAACTGATGAAGGTAAGGAGCACATAAACACACTCTTAAACCTTGAGCAAGAATCCTTTATTGTTCAAAAGTGCACCCCATGCCCTCATAGAGTGCATATCACACTCTTAAGAATATTTCCCCTTGTTATGAATTGCTCCCTAAAGAATCAAGTCTTCCTTTGAGTGCACTCCTTTGACTCGAAGGATTGCGCCCTCCTTGAGTACATGAGAATTCCTTGAAGACCCTAATCATAACTCCTTTAGCCTTCAAAAATGTACCCTATGCACTCCTTGGCCTCCTTGAGCACATGAGTGCACATTGAATCCCTGAAGCCTTACCTTTCATCCTTCGAAACAATGCCCTATGCCCTCTTTATCCCTCTTGAGTGCATGAGCACAAGATGAAGCTCTGAGGCCTTCTACTTCGACCTTCAGCTTTTCACCCTACCCTTGTGGCCTTACTTTTCTCCTTTGATCATATAATGCCCTTGGGAAGCCTGAGGCCTCATCGTTCATCTTTCAAACATGCACCTTGTGCTCTCCCTTGAGTTTCTCTCTTTCCTTTTGAGTGTGTGAGTGCATACTGAAGTCCTGAAGCTTCCTTTATTCAACCCTTCAACATTTTAAAGTGCGCTCTTATGCCCAGAATTTCTCCTTGATCATCTGAAATGCACTATCAATTCATGAACAAGAAATCAGCATGAAATATGGTAGAATAGGACATTTTTTCGGTTGATGTTTGTTGTCCATAGGTGATTATAGTTACAACTATTTCATGGAAAACATGCCAAGGATGAAAGAATAAGATCAAGCAATGAAGGTAGTGAAAGGAAGCGTTTAGGAAAAAGGAACATATTGAAGTCTTGATGATCAATGGACCCAAGAACTCCATAAGATAAAGTACTCTTTGGAGGCTGAAGACATCAATGATCGGAAGCTACATAGAAGAGAAAATAAATGAGTGGAAACCATGTAAACCATCAGATAATGTCCATGTCATCAGTCACTACAAGCCCAAGTCATAAATGACAGTGACTTGTCATCTCCTCATCACATGATGATGTGGAAGTTATGATGTAATCATGTCATTATTATAGAGAGAAAGAAGTGGAAGTCCAAAAGTCACGTATGGACAAAAGAGACATGTATAAAATTCCAAAAGACATGCAATAACAAGAGTCATATGTAATTCCAAATGTCATTTGGAAGTCCAAAGGTTCTAGAAGTCCAAACATCATTAGAATATGGAAATTGAAGAGTGATTGAGATATGAAAGGGCATGCCTCAAGTTTTAATATAATCCTCATTACGGATGAAAAAGGATTTTAACCTTGGCTTCCTTCATAGGTATTAGAGAGAGACAGATAGTACTTTTAGGGAGAAAGTAGTGGCTCTAACGCTCCACTATTGAAGCTAGTGATGTTCATTGTACTTATGTATCTTGAAAATTGTACTTAATACGTGAAGTCTCTGAGCCATCATATTTTCAAGAATTAATCATGGATGTTTTAAGACTAGTATTCTAGTGTTTATGGTAAGGGAAAAATTGAAGGATATAAATTCATCTAAAAGTTTAGAGACTTTGGTGAATCTTACTAGTCACTAATATGCAAACTACCAAGTGTTTCCTGATAGGCTTGGAAAATGATTAAAATTTCTAATCATTTTATATATACCCTCTATACAATTTGGTGATTTTTAAGGTAAAGTGATTTCATACCATAAATTTGGGTGAATCATTTTTAGAAAAAAAATGGAAATTAGAGATTTTTTTTAAACATCGAAAATTATCCCACTTGCAAATATTAGCCCCTAAAATTTTCCCTATTTATAGTTTAGTTTTTCTCTCACATATACTAAAGTAATTGAACTATTTCAGTGGATCTGGTACTTAACTTATTGGTAGCGTGTTGTAATTATTTAACAATCATGGCATCTATGTGAATTATTTCACTTGATGTTGAATGATTCTTTCTTCTTATGTGTGTGTCCATATTTTATTACTAATATTACTTATATTTTAGAGAATCACTCTCTCTCCCTCGCAGTGAAATAATCTTGATACATCGACCATTGAACATTTCACTAGGGACACTATCTTAATCATTAACAAACACATGTACCCTTCTATCACATCCTAACTACTTAAGCCAAGGAAAATATTTATTTAAATGGAAGTTGGGTCCTATTCTAGATGGGACTCCTGCACCAAACAGTGTTAGGTCTAATCGGGACCTCATATCGAGGAGATCCCCTGTATGTCAAAAGTATAAAAACCATCAAAATTTTGGAACTACAAGGATGGAAACCAATTTTTTATGGTTTATAACTCTATATGTCCAAATGATTCATCTTCTAGTGAAGGCAAAAATATTATTCCCACCATCCCAACATCTATTCTTGAAGTAGGAGGTTATTCTCAACCATGTCTAGAGTTTGCCTACAAGTTCACTTAGAAACAACTCGAGGCACTTCATCCTATTACCCGTCCGTTTGTGAAAGCTATCGATTTACTCCCAATTTCCCATAATTGTCCTCACCATGCCAGGAAGAAAGAAACAACTCGTGCTGGTGTGCTAGTTGCATCAATGGAGGATTTGGTTTTCACCACCCTTAAGTAGTTAGTAGAATCTTTAGAAGAGAGAATTCATCAAGAGTCACTTCCACTGACACACGAAGAGTATGATAAATCCATTTTCCTTTGGGAAGGAGAATAGATGGAAGCTCATTTAGAGTTCAAAAAATTCCTTAACAACGAAGGAGAATGCTCATCGGTTTTAGAAAGGGAGGAGGATCAAAGAGATGAAGACATGGTTGATTTGGACATGGATTGGATGCCCCAAGTGCCACTTACTCTTTTGGTAATCTTCATAGAATGCCTATAAATTGAAAAAAAATGTTATTTAATTTTGATCCAGATAAAAAAACTAAGGCAGAAGGTCATATCGATAATTTTTACATTCATCTAGGGATGTTAGGGGTATGGTATGATGATGTTTCTTGTAGGATTTTCACTTTCACTTTAGAAGGTCTAGAAAAATCATGGTACCACAAAATGCATGTTAATTCAATCCGTGTTGAGAGGTAGTTTGGAAAATTATTTTGGAGAAATTCGTCAATGACTAGACTCCTGCCATGTTATTAAAGGAGATCAAAAATATTAAGATGGGGGAAAAGGAGAAAGTTAAGGATTTGAATAAAATGTTCAATTGTATATTCAACAAGTTTCGTCCAGGCACACAGCCTCATGATTCTATCAATATTGATTATTATACAACTCCCTTACCCAATAACATTTATGATTTTGTTAAACAAGCTGGAGAAGAGACAATAGCTCTAAAATTTACATAATCGGTCACTCTAGAGAAATAATTGTGCACCATTAGAGCTAGTATTGATAATTACAATTCAAAAGACTCCAAGGACACTAGAAAGAAGTCTCAGCCTTCTTCTAGTAAGGATAAAGAAAAGGATTGTGCCCATATTGAAAGTTTAACTAGGTTTTCTAAAGGAACTCACTAATGAATTCATGGAATTAAAGAGAATGCCAAGAAAGGCTTCTACTAGTAGAAAGCCCCCCAAATATCTTCCACCCAAAAGGAATAAAAACAATAATGAGCTAGCTAAATCTTCCCAGAGCACGAATGTTGTGTTGAACATCAAAACTATAGGCATGGATAATTATTTTTCCTTCCATCCGGAATGAAATTTAGAGAAAAGATGCCCACAATGGAGCAAAAAAATGAATTCTCTAGGAGCGCACATTGTTAACACTTTACTAGTAGATGAGAAGTCCCCGCAGATAGAAGAAATGAATGAAGTTGCAACAGCCGAGGAAAATATAGGAAATGGGAACTCGATTAATTCATTTTATTTCATTACTAATACTGATAAGAAGAGTGGTAAATTGAAACCACAAAGAAAATCCCCTCAACAATTCAATGGTCGCTATACTTTGCGGAGCCAAGGGTCCATTTCTAAATACGAGGTGACAAGAAAGAAACTAAAGTAGAAAGTGTTAAGAAGGATCTCATCACTGAACAATCCTGCTCAAAATGCATAAAGTAAGTCTAGGAATGCTACTACCTCTAAGAACACTTCAACTAGCAGCAAAAACAAGTCCATTACTCTGGAAGTGTCAAATAGAGCTACTCCTCTGGACGCTTCATTACTTCCCAATAAAAATGAAACTATTGATGATAATATCGTTGAATATTTGAAGAGAGATCGCACTAATATTTATCTTCAAGCTCACGAAGATAGCAAACCAATATTAACTAGTTGTCCAAGCCTTTTCATAACCTTCATAAAGTGACAAAGCTTCTACTTCTCAAAATGTGTCTTGTAAGTCTTTTGGTAACCTCAAATATATAGTTAATGCTATGAGTTCAGATGCAAATAATCTTTGCCCCCCATTTTTTTTAACCTTTGAAATTTTTAATTATAATTTCCATAACTGTTTAGTCGGTTCAGGTGCATCTATGAATGTAATGAAATTGTCTATTTCTAAGAAAATAAATTTTAAATGGGATAAAGCCGATGAACAAATCATTCATCTTGACATATCCCTTATCCAAGCTATCAGTGAACTCAACTATTTTATTATATGACTATCATCTGATCACTGAGTTAAATAATATGTAAACATTGTAATTGTGTACATCCTTGAACCCTATGGTGTACTCTTGAGTAGGGACTCGTGTAGTAAATTACAAGGGTATTTTGTTACTGATTTTTCACACTTAAGGTTTCCATATAAGGCTAGAAACAACCAAAGTCTATTGGAGAGTCAGACATGCATGAAATATATTGTGACACCACTTGAGGATCTATTGTAATATGAAACAAACCCCCCATTTATGTATAGTAATAGCTAATGTTAGACATATAAGTGGGGACCTTTTTTTTAATTTTTAGTATTTAAAAAATAAATCCTAACTCTAAGAAATTGCCTTGAAAACTCTTAGAATGACCTAGGTTTAAGATTCTCATTGCAAATCACAAATATCAATTTTTCCATGTTATGATCATAAATACCTTAAAGAAATTGTGATATGCAATCAAACCTCTCGCTATGACATATCGATCAAAATCCCTTAAGAAATCACAATCACATTTCGCAGGAGTCGCAAGTACACAAGACCTGCCACTATGTCATCCATTAATGATTTCTGAAATGCGATATTGCAATATTCGCAATCACATTAACATTATAAGCAGGCAATGCTATATCACACCATTTTAAAAACTGTGATGCGCGAATAAAGAAGCACGCGTGGGAAATAACTGTGTTTTAGTATAATAATGAACGATTTGATACGGTAATTAATGTTTAGCGGCTCGAGGAGAGGTAATGCTTTTCCAAGTTATGGCTAGTTAACATTGAGTATCTCATTTGAAATCATCCCACGATTCAAAGTCATTTCACAAAGCTTTCAGCCTTAATTACCCAATATTGTTTGTGTTGATATATCTCGTCTATTTTAGGCAATCTACAAAAGATATTTCATTGTGGAAGGTGATGAAGAAATAGAAAAAGAAGAGAATTACAGATTATGAGCTAACAGAAATGTCTCCTATATTCTTTGATATGGTCTGTAGTGCTGATGGGGGAGCAACATCTTGGGAGATCATATATAATAGGCTTAAGGATGAGCATCCTAATATTATTGTCACAAAAGTGACGGCTGACTCAATAAGACCTTCAGGACTCCAATTCAAGGGTGTTTCATGTTCTTTCTGTCATAGGATAGGATCAAGAGAAAAAATCCTCCCATACACTGATATGATTAGTGGATGGTTGAAAACCTCACCATTGAAGATATGCAATTTAGGAACTCGAGAATGGAACTCATGGGATCATTCAGAGCAAATGATCTGAAGCAAACGTACCATATACATGACCCTAAGGATATATATGATATAACATATGTGGCCAACTTCGAAAAGAAGAATGAAGAACCCCTTAAGGTCACCTAGTGCTGGAGAGTACCGGAGAACAAGTTCAGATTTGATAAAATGCTTACGTATCATGTAGCCTCTTTGGAAAAACCCTACATTTATGCAGCTACTATGTTATGTAGACTCTAAAGGTTACCTAATAATGCTAGGTTTTCCATAGAATGGATTCCTCTGATTGATGCATGTGCTAATTCCCACATTAGGATTTGGGCAACCATGCTTTCTAGTAATCTAGCCACCGTCATCACTAAATATCGACACAAGATATACCCCTATCTAGAGAACCTTCCTCCATTCTATTTTAATTCCTACATTATGGATGCCATTTGTTTCTACACTAAATTTCCAATCATGGGTTGGAAATGGACCTTGCAGGACCCCTACACTATTCATCTCAGTCATAAGCAAATTTTGGAATCCCATTATATACCCCATTTCTATAATATATACCATGTTTTTATTTTCCATTGCATCAATTAATTTTCAATAAGAAAGCCCCCAGGTTTTCCCAAGAAGCCACTACATACCTTCTGTCTGTCCGAAAATATTTTGTTGAAAAATGGTTCACCTACATTAGGGTTTTTGGTAGCATAGCAGACTCATGTGTCCTCCCTTTGTATGTCTCTAATAAATTGTGAGCAAGAGAAATAGCCCACCAAACCACGAGAAAAGTCTTGACTAAAGTTTTGAAAGAAAGAAAGAAGTTATTATGCCCATCTTTTCCTATTAGGTGTGGTTACTTTTCATTAGTAAATTTTAATCATGCGATAAAGGATTTAGTAATCCTGGAAAGTCTCAGGCTCCATACTTTGCCAAAAATGAAATTTGATCCAGACAAGATGGAATATAACCTTGATTAAGCCTTATAACCATGAAGCTAAATATTTTTAAAAACCTTTTACAATCAGTTCAATCCCTCGAACAATCATTTGAATGGGAAAGGACAAATATGAGTCCTGGATATTTTGATAGGTTTTAGGAGTTTAGAAACAAAAGGCTTGAGGTAATCCTACTACATCTGTTGAAAATCGAGGACAATCTTACCTCCAGTGTGATTGTCAACAGCAAGGGACCTGATTCTCACAGAGAGTCTCATGCAGATACAGGGAAAGAACTGAATACAAAGAAATCCCAAGACATCGAGACTACTGCAGAATCCAGTAGGAAAGAATCCAAAAAGAACGGTATGAGTACCCCACCCAAAGATATTGGTTCATAAGTAAAAAACAACAGTTTAGAGTGGGAGTGGGATCAATTCAATAAGAAACTACAAGACACTCCCAAGACAACATATGCCCAAGAGACTACAGAGTGTCAAAATCCTCTGCATGTTTAGAAGAATACATAGTCTGAATTGATGGATGAGGAAGTGACGATGTCTCAACAGACTGAAATCATCCCCGCTTTGCCTACATCATAAATTCTATTGAAGGTGACCAAAATGCCTCCTCTTGACAAGTTTTATAGCCCGCTGCATAAGGTTGTAGTAACGAGACAGAGGAAAAGGAGAAGAATAGAAATACCTGAACTCCCACGTGGAAATGAGCTAATGGACATAATTTGGAAGGATGTCCCTTCCAACCCAGCTGAAAGCTTGACTAGATTTTCAAAGTTTACAGGAGCATACGCAACTACTACCATTGAAACAACTACCGAAATATCTGTTTTGTTGAAGGAAAAAGAAGAAAATATTGCACAGCTCGAAATAGAGAGCAGAAGTATGAACAAGCACGCTGCTGATTAGCTGGCCCAATTGCAATAGAGCATGGAGGTGTTGAAAATAACCGACGAAGTAGACATATCGGCCAAAAACATGCAACTCCAAGACTTGCAACAAGCCATGGAAATATATAAGGATGTTCCTACTGTCAAGGAATTCATGAAAGAGGTGATAGAGCTTAATTCTCTCTTATTAAAATAGCAAGAACAATTTTCCCAAAATATGTCACATATCACTCCTTATCTAATCACTAGTGACTAGCGAACGGATAAAGCGATTGACCAAAGAACTGATTTTATTGATCTAAACAAAAGAATCTCAGAGTTCATAAAATGGCAAGAAACAGAAGAGGGGAGGAAATCCAATCTTCCTAATATCGAGGAGACGCATATTGGGACGCAAGGATCAAACAAGCCGAACTAGCAGTTGCAAGAGCAGTTGGGGTGTCAAAGAATATAGTAAAGGCAGTAAACCATACTTTGTTTGACACCAACTTGGTGAAAGAAGGCAACCCAAAAGAGCTACCCGATCTAAACGAATTGCATAATAGATGGAAGGAAAGAGCGGAAACTCAAAGGGAATTAATCCCAAAATTAGCAAAGACTGATTGGGAGTCGTATTGGAAATACCTTGTCAAGCCACACAGTCAAATCATGACCCTTAACTTCTCTCTCCATTGAACTCAGCAGATGTTGCCACCTCTCATAGATGATATTTTCACAAGACAGGTTAGAACATAGTTTCGGACACCTCCTCAAGTCAAACCAATGACTGATATAAGTGATTTGAATGATAAGTTGGCAGGAAACAAATTATCATCACAGCCTCTGCTCATCAAGCCATTGTTTGTTTTTAGAGTTAGTTAACTAGTTAGGATGAATATTGTTTGAAACTCCACAAATTTTTGTATAATCTATTTTTGAACATTATTTAGAATAGTATTTATAACCTTCTCGTGCATTTAGAGAAGGGTCCATAATTTTATCAAAAACATTTGCAAAGAATGCACTATTGTAAGTTTATGAATGCTTTCGTGAAATTATGGAACATGATGATTTGTTTTAAATATCGGACTACTTTCCTTTGTTGATGAACTTTTGTATACTTGGAAGATAATTTGATTTGGAGAAAGAAGTTGATCTATGTCATTAGTCAGATGAGCAGAAGTTCACATATATGATACTTCGATCTTATATGATTAGTCATGTTTCTCCTTAATTAGTGACAACACTTTATTTTCATGAATTGTATCTGAGATATTTTTTTCTGTTAAAGAATTAATTGCACTATTGTATGATGCCTACCTGAGAATATTTATTTTCATATATATATATATATATATATATATATATAGATATATGCGATATAGTTTATACATTTATTTGACTAACTATTTAGTCAAAGAAATTATATTTACACGTTAACATCTATGTTTTATGCGTGATGGATATTTATTATCACATGTCAAGCAGATATCTTTGTAGATCGCATATTATACAGAAATACTGGGGTTTATATTAGATTTAGTTAGTTAGATATTTGCATGATAGAATAGGTCATTTAAGTTATCATTATTCTATTGCAATCACTCGTAAACCACCTACTCTCATTTTAAAACCCATACTGGGAAATTGGTCCCATTATCCCTAGTTGGAGCCATCACTTTAAATGGAAAAGGAGTTGTCTTATGGTCTGGACCAGGAAGTTATCTAATTTGAAATGGGGCACTAAAGGCTTTTTATCAACCTACAAGAACCTCTCCCACTCCAAAGCTTAAACAATTTCCAAGATCTATGCTTATGATTGATAATTTGCGGAATTAAAAGAACTGAGAATAGGTGTATGCTTTGTTTTTCTTTAGCTATTCAAGCGCCTTAAGTTCATTTTCTTATATGATATTTACACACATAACAGTAAACAACGCAGTGCATAAAAAAACACATAAGACAACAATTTTGATTAGGATTTCACCCTTATATCTTGGGCTACGTCTCCTTGAGCTCTAATAAACTCGATTAGGCTCATTAGGATTATGGCTTGAATTATTTTACAAGTATTTGACTATGGAGTTTACAACTGAACCAATGGACTTAGAATGCCATCTTTATCCCTGGATGTTTGGCTCTTTGGCTCTCGACTCTTGGCTCTCGACTCTGGCTCTAGGCTCTGGCTCTTGGCTCTGGCTCTCGGCTCTGGCTCTTAGCTCTCGGCTCTGGCTCTCGGCTCTGGCTCTCAGCTCTCGGCTCTCAGCTCTGGCTCTTGGCTCTTGGCTCTCTGTTTTCTTCTCACTGGCTCAGATTATTACAATGTGTGAGCTCCTCCTGAGTCTCTACACAACAATGGGATTTATCCCTGAGATGGCTCGAACTCCTCAAGTCCACAAGAATAATGCTTCCAGAACCCGTGGATGATTATGAAAACCTCTTTGGTTCCAAAAAACACCTTCCTCTATGCTGGACCCTTCTGTCCGTCTCTTCACCTCCTTCTGCATCTTTTTTTTATTTGATAACTTTAACCAAATTTAGTTATCATACTAACTTTTCTCTAAACTTAGCGCATTCGCTAACTTTAGCCATTTCCCCAGGCTGACCGTCAGGGGTAGCCATTTGGCTTTACGCAACTGCTAGGCATGCATATGGGCGATATAACCCCGGCAGTTAGGGACATGCAGCCAGTATGCTTCGGCGGTTGCGTTCATCCTGGATCGTCGATCTGTCTTGTAATCCAACAGTTCATGCTAAACCTGATCATCAAACAATCTGTGCAATCTCCACCGTTTGATCCACAATCTCCAATCCAACGACTGACAGCCATTTCGGATGGCCCACTTGCATGAAGATTACCCACCTGAAAAAGAATTTTCTTTCTCCTGCGGTGTGCTACATGTCGGTTGGTGTATGGAATTGGGTGAAGCCCTTCCAATGCCACTTAACACTTGAAGCCCGCCTGAAATACCGTTTAACATGGAACTTAAAAGGTTCATTGTTTTATTCATATATCCATCGGGTCTGTTGCCTAATGAGGTTTAGCAATAAACAATGTTTAACCTCATTAATCACGTTTTTCGCATTTAACCTTGTTCCACATCTTTGATGCCGTGAGCGAATCTCTTAGTGCCACCTCATCCGCTATGCTGACATCACTAGAAACCTATGACTCTATCCCGGGTTGCCACATGTCCTGCCGATGTAGCCATTGATTCTCTGGCCCTAAGTTTGACTCTCTGATTTGTGATCATCGATCGCATCTCAACCATTGATTCCTTCTGATCTGATGGTTGATAATGCTCATCGCAATCGGCCCATCGCAAGTCTTCATGCCTTTGTTTAAGTCCTCCCTTTGGCTTTTTACGATGCGATAACAGTTGATAACTACTTCATTATTTTTCTGCCATCGGTTGATCTTTCTGATCCAATGGCCCTTGAGCATTAATGTTTCATTTCTTTGACGGGCTTACGTTTCAATGTAGTTTCCCTGTCATACTTCGATTTAAAACATTTTCGAAGACTTGGAAGGTTTATTCAAGATCCATTTTGGATCACAACTCCCCATTGGGAATCTTTTGGACCCCAAAAGACTAACATACTAATCTGAACAGTAGATGAGAGTAATAACACCCTATTCTTTCAGCCTCCATACACTTGCCTACATGGCTAGAGCCTCTAAACCAAAAACCTTTGAACACTTTCCTTCCTGGATGTGTTGGTCCTCCAGTTAAGAACTGTCTTTCTCCTTGACTTCATGCAGAACCCCTGCTGAGAAGGTTACAGTAGGTAGTTAGAACTTCTCTTCCTAGATCATTGATCCAAGTTGCCTCAAACAAATGTGACGTTACATCTTCTTCACAAAGATTTACATTTGTATCTGTTTGATGTATTGTCAACAACAACAGAGTTACAGACGACAACTGGATGGCCTAAGCTCTTGCTTCATCAAAAGAAACACATTTCACATCTTGTGAACACCTCCATGTCTTTACATCTGCATACAAATGATTGACTACATAACAAGCCAACAAAACATGCCTTTAAAACAATTGACCCTTCAAGTCAAGCATGTAGAAAAAGAACTTTAGGATTCTTTTTCAAAGATGAAACACTTCATCATTATCTCCATCTTGGAGACCAAGTCAACCTTTTCCAAGACAACATTAACATTACATGCATTCTTAAAAACAAAGCAATCAACCCTTCATGTTAATTACACATATATCTTCAAATACAAGGAAATCATCAACATCCCTATGTTCATGCACATCATTCTCATGCATGCATTTCATCCTTCAACTTTCTCTTAAGTACACTATACTTTTGAAGCTGAAATGAACATAATGTTGCAGCAATAAAGTGAGTCTCCTACTCAACTTTTCCATTCACCTTCTTGGTAAAACCCTGCAACTTGCATTCCATTAACAAAGAAGTGAAAATAGATGCATTATATCAATAAACATGCAATCTTAATTGGATAAGAATTCTAACCATTTCCTACCAATCAATTTCAAAGGTGTTACCTTTGTCTGCACATCAACATCAACATGTGAATCATCCTGAAACACATCAATCATGGCATCTTTCCTTCCATTCTTGCCATTCTTTCATTCCACCTTCTTCAAGTTTCATGGAAGCATCATTGGATTCAAAGTCTAACACTTTTCAGCAATGTGTCATTGCTTATGGTAGTAAGTGCAACACATGTGCATCTTCTCAACAACATGATTTGGCTTGTCTAGTGGACCTTTGACTTCTTGTTTTCTTTCCTTCAAAATTTTCCTGTATGTGGCCATTCTCTTCCAACATCTATAAACATTATGGTTATCCAAACCACAAAAGAAACATGCAATTCTCTTCCCATGCTTATATGGACATTTATCATGCTTTACATAATCAAAAGGAATATTATTAGAACTAGATTTATACCTTTCTCTTTCACCTTTATTGCCTTCATGAAGAGGTGAATCAAATGAAGAAGTGGCTCCCTTTGGAACACCATCAATCTCTTCAAGGCTTTTAGAGTTTCCACAACTCTCTGGTTCAAGTGTATGATGATATACACCTTCTTAATGCAAAGTATGCTTCACACTATTACATTCCCAAAAATACAATCTTCACACTTTTGAGGTTGAAGACCTGAAATGAAACCCCTTCTTGGAACTGTTTCGATTGTCAACTTTCTCCATAAGCTTGTCCATAGCCAAGACAAAAATACTTAGGCCTTTCCTCAACTATTATTGGCTCAATAATACCCTATGCACGTTTTCCCAATCCTTTTCCTTCATAGCCCATTTGGACATTAACTTGGAACCTATGCCTCTGGTATGTTTTTCAAAAGAACCAATATAACCATTCTTAGAGGAAATTGGAGACAAACTAGAATTATTTACCTCTTTTTCAAGCTGATACTTGACTAAGGCTTCTTTGGAAACGAAGAGATGTGTCTCCAACTCATGCATCCTTTCCAGGCTCATATTTGCAATATGAAGTTGGCCTTCCACTTCATGTAATTTGCTAGAAAGCAACTGCTACTCTTCCTTCATGGAATTCAACTGCTCTCGAAGTCCAAAACTTATTTCTCTCACCATATCCATCATGATGAAAAAGTCTTGCTTCATGTCTTCATCAGAGAATCTTGTGAAGAAGGAGCGATTTGAGGACTCACTTGTAGAAGTAGTCACTATCAAAATGAATAAAATAATTTCAAATAAGATTAACAAAGAGCTTATTCAAGCAACCTTTTGCGACAAAACTCTTGTGCTTCCATGATTGCTTTGAGGTCATTTGGGATAAGAAGAATGCCTTTAGCCCTTCTTCCTTCTTGTCCTCTCCTGGACTTAGCTATCAATAGCTCTCCCTTCACCTATAAACTCAAACAACAGTCAGTTTACAAACAATCAAGCAATCAATCCTCGACTGTTTAAACACCTTTCAAGTTAAGCAAGCAAATAGATTGCTCTGTCAATCAAGCATTCTGATCCGATACCACTTGCATCACGATACCACCTGCTTCATGATACAACTTGCTTTGATATAACTTCGCTCTGATACCACCTTCTTTTGAATGTGGGGTTAATCAACCTGATGCTCTGATACCACCTAATCTGAAATGGGGCACTAAAGGCTTCTTGTCAACCTACAAGAACCTCTCCCACTCCAAAGCTTAAAAAATTTCCAAGATCTATGCTCATGATTGATAACTTGTGGAATTAAAAGAACTAGGAATAGGTGTATGCTTTGTTTTCCTTTAATTGTTCAAGTGCCTTAAGTTCATTTGCTTATCTGATATTTACACACATAACAGTAAACAATGCAGTGCATAAACAAACACATAAGACAACAAGTTTAATTAGGATTTCACCCTGATATCTTGGGCTATGTCTCCTTGAGCTCTAATCAACTTGACTAGGCTCTTTGGGATTATGGTTTGAATTCTTTTACAAGTCTTTAACTCAAATCCATAGGTTTACAACTAAACCAATGGGCTTAGAATGCCATCTTTATCCTTGGTTGTTTGGCTCTCTATCTCTCGTCTCTTGGCTCTTAGCTCTTGGCTCTCGGCTCTTTGCTCTCAGCTCTGGCTCTCAGCTCCAGCTCTCAGCTCTGGCTCTCAGCTCTCGGCTCTCGACTCTGGCTCCTAGCTCCTGGCTCTAGTTCTCAGCTCTCAGCTCTCAGCTCTAGCTCTTGGCTCTTGGCTCTCTTTTTTCCTCTTAGTGGATCGAATTATTACAATGTGTGAGCTCTTCCTAAGTCTCTACACAACAATGGGATTTATCCTTGATATGGCTCGAACTCCTCGAGTCCACAAGAATAATGCCTCTAGACCCCTTGGACGGTTACCAAAACCTCTTGGTTCCCAAAAACACCTTCCTCTATGCTGGACCCTTCTATCTATCTCTTTGCCTCCTTCTGCATTTTTTTTTATTTGATAACTTTAACCAAATTTAGATATCATACTAACTTTTCTATAAACTTAGCGCATTCGCTAACTTTAGCCGTTTCCCTAGGTTAACCATCAGGGGTAGCCATCTGGCTTTACGTAACTTTCAGGCATGCATATGGGCGATATAACCCCGATGGTTAGGGACATGCAACCAGTAGGCTTTTGCAGTCAGGTTCATCCTGGACCGTTTATCTGTCTTGTAATCCAATAGTTCATGCTAAAATTGATCATCAAATAGTCCATGTAATCTCCACCATTTGATCCATGATCTCCAATCCAATGGCTGACAACCATTTCAGGGTGGCCAACTTGCATGAAGATTACCCGCCCAAAAAAGTGGTTTTCTATCTCTTGTGGCGTGCTACGTGTTGGATGGTGTATGGAATTGGGTGAAGCCCTTCCAATAGCACTTACCACCTGAAGCCTGCCCGAAATACCATTTACCATGGAACTCAAAAGGTTCTTTATTTTATTCATAAATCTGTCGGATCTGCTACCTAATGAGGTTTAGTGGTAAACAATGTTTAACCTCATTAATCACGTTTTCCGCTTTTAACCTTGTTCCACATCTTTGATGCCGTGACATCACTAGAAACCTGTGACTCTATCCCGGGTTGCCACATGTCTTGCTGACGTAGCCATTGATTCTTTGGCCCGAAGTTTGACTCTCTGATTTGCGATCACCGATCGCATCTCAACCATTGATTCCTTTTGATCCGACGACTGACAATGCTCATTGCAATCGGCCCATCGTAAGTCTTCACGCCTTTGGTTAAGTCCTCCCTTTGGCTTTTTGCGATGCAATAACAATGGATGACTGCTCCATTATTTTGCTCATGTCCGTTGATCTTTCGGATCCAACAGCCCTTGAGCATTAACGCTGCATTTCTTTGACGGGTTTATGTTTCAATGTAGTTTCCCTGTAATACTTCGATTTAAAACATTTTCGAAGACTTGGAAGGTTTATTCAAGATCAATTTTGGATCATTATCCCCCATGTTGGAGCAGCAGAAATCTGAGGCCTCAACATTTTGGCGCTAGAAGGAGGGCATCTGACTATGAATGGCATATAAATATAAAGATCAATCGAAAAAAATTCATAAGAGTCAAAACCCCTCTGCCACTTCTACACCTTCTAGATCTTGTTCAAAATCACAGGATTAGAAATGTGAAGTTGTAAGAACATCTCCCTCGTTTCCTGAAGTAGTAAGAAAACCACCTTCTCTAGATTACACTCCCGATTATCCCGATGTTCATTATTTGATACAAAAATTGGAACATATATCCATTTCTATCAAGAAACCAGAGAGGCCTGAAGCGTTTGAAGAAAGTGTTACTTCCTTATTACGAGAAATTGGTGTATTAATTAGATTGCAAAGTGAAAATATTGGAGTAACTCCTTTTGAGTTTCCCATCCCTTAATGATGTAGGAATGTTATTACATCAAGATCTGAATCGGATACTGGGGAGATCACATCACCCGTCCATCCATTCACTTCTCCATCAATTTCTACTCATTCCACTACTTCCCAACTATCGACCTCTCCAACTAGCACTTCTACTAGTAGTACTAGCCAACCTTGGAAAAGTCCTGGTGCTGTTATGGTTGCTAATCCAAATGTTCTCCCAACAAACCCAGAAAAATGCTTACCTAAGTACAATCTTGATGATGGTCTTTCAGCTAAAGAACATCTAAATAACTTTATGTTAGCCATGAGTCTTAATGGATTTTCACATGAAGATGTTGTGATCAGAATGTTTCCTTATACTTTTGAAGGACCTGTTGGGTGTTGGTATTTTTCCCTTCCAGAAGGTTCAATAAGAGACTGGGATACTTTTCAAGAAGTATTTCTTGCAAAATTTGGTGATGACAAGACCATTTCATCCTTAATCAATGATATTTCTAACTTAAAAGAAAATTCATATGAAAGGATCAAAGACTTCAACTCCAGATTTAACAAGTTACTAAACAAAATCCCAGCTACCTTAAAACCTACAGTAGATGTATAAATAGAATGGTACATATCCTCTCTTCCTTCTAATGTTGAAATTTTTGTAGATATAGAGAATAAGGCTACCCTTGTAGAAAGCATGAAAGAAGCCCTGTCTGTAGAAAGAAGGATTATTTCTTTAGAAAAGAGATCACAGATAGACGAAAGGAAGTCAAAGAAAGTAACATTAAGGATGATTCTAAAAGAAAACTTCAAAGGACCCTTTTGATCTTGAAGGCCTTCAGAAAGTGTTAAAAACCATGTCCAATGAAATCTTCGAAATCAAGAAGGAGGTTGTAGAATCCTCTGCTCCCAGGAAACCCTTTTGCTCATTTAACCAAAACCCTACTTTTGCATCGCAAGCACTGAATATTATTTCAAACGTTAAATCTGATCAAGAAATAGAAGAAGACTCACCAACCGAAGAGGAAACTGAAACAAAAGAAGACGTTGAACTAAATGGAATGTGGGATTTCATTCTTCCAGCTAAAGAAGAACCACAAGCTATGACAGTAACTACAAGAAGTAAAAAATCTCTTCATATGTGTACGAAAAATCAAAAATAGAGAACTGCTACTCCTGTAAAGGAGAAAATAGTAAGTAAGAAGTCAAAGACTAGTCAAACTGATCTTATTCCACTAGATCCTTCAAATGCTTCCAAAACATTGGTAATCTCAAATATAGTAGAATATAACATAGTTGAAGATATGAAAAAGATGAGAGCAAACATTTCTTTACACGAACTCACTAAACTCAAGCAACAATAGAAAATTCTATTAAGAGAGTCAAAAGAAGTTCTTGTATTCCCTCTACCATCTGTTGTAGTTACTCAAGATGCCTATGATATGGGAAAACCTCCCTTATCTTCAAACAAAGTAAATTCGACAGATTTAGTCCTGATAGGGGATAAGTCTATCTTTCATACACCTCCATTTCTTCTTGCTTACGATATTTTCAACATAAATGTCCATAATTGCCTTGTTGATTCAGGCGTGTCTTCAAATATTATGCCAAGGACCGTGTTCATCAAATTTAATATTACACATCCAAAATCTACAGTCCACATAGTTCAATTGGACAGGAAAAAAGTAGAGGTACTTGGAGAAATAACATCAGTTTTAATTAGGCTTTCCTCTAATCCAAAAGTTTCACAGATAATCGGTATTCTAGTGGTTGATATCCCTTAATTTTATGGTTTAATTCTATGTAGGGATTCATCTGAAAAGTTGCACGAATACTTCACAACTGATTGGTCTCACATGTGGCCGCCACACAATAGTAAACCAAACCAAATCAGAGTAGACAAAGAAAAGTTCATGAAATACACAGTCACTGATCTTGAGTGGTTGAAGGGAAAGTACCCCTAGGGTCCTTTGGGCTAAGACTCTACCAGACTGAAAATTGCTTATTCAAAGAAACACACACACACAACCATCTTTTTTTTACTTTTAAGCAAATTCTAATGTTTAGGGTACATACCTAAGGTCCTACGTTCGAGAAGACCGTTAGGGTGCAAACCCTTCTTGGAGTTCCCTTCTTCTTTCTTTGACCTGCAAGACAAACAAATCAAAGAACACAACAGTACATGTATAGAAGTTTATATATAAATCATCTTTATGCTATAAAGTTAGTTATAAAAAATCTTTAAGTAACCTCTTTCATAAGAATTCAACACAAGAATTTCATAAGCATAAAGAAAGATTATTCGCGAACAAAGACGTGTTTCTTTATATATAAAGGCAAATAAAGTACATATATCGGAAATATATCACCTGAGCACCTTCAGCAGGCTCCAAGCAAGCTTCCTCCCGGATTCGTTCCAGCCTCAAGCCTCCGACAAGAGCTCCTTCCAAGTCTTACTCAATGATGATATCAAGGATGAATGATCACCAATACACATGGAAACAAGGGTTTCCTATGCAAGATGGGGGAAGTGCAGAAAGCACCAAGGACTTCAGACCTGGTCAAGGGGAAAAATCTCAGCATAATAATCGTGCTCTCCTTTCTCTCTCCCCTTGGCCTTCCCTTTGATGTCTTTTTATACCCTCTCCAAAGTAGTTTTTTAGTTAGGAGTTGGTTGGGAACAGTTGGGCCACGGGCACTAACAGGTGATCCAGCAGGTAAACCCGCGATCACTGCCCGAAAAAGAAGAATTTATTATTTTTTTAAGTGTTTTAATAGATACACGCGGGTTGGGTATGACAGACCCGCGTGTACACGCGTTTAACACAGGGCAAAGTCGCGTATAGGGAATAAAACACTGTTTTTTAAATTTTTGGACCAGGTCTGAAAGGAGGGGTTGCCCTAGGCCATAAGTGCAGCATCACAAACCATAAGAGTGAGATTTGGAGCTATAACAGATAATACCAATTGCCTTCACCAATAATATCATTGGTAATTACTCAGCTGATTCATTTTGAGGATATTTTAATGCTCAAAAGTCCCCCTTTTTGAATGATGTTGTAGTGCCTCAAATAGAGAATTTTTCACAAACATATACATCAAAGTGTGTACATATAGTAGATAAAATTTTAGATAATTCATGATTTTGGACTCTTTATTTTGATGGTTCCAAATCTGAAGATGGTACAGGTGCAGAATGTATTTTCATCAACCCGTAAGGAGAAAAAAAAATGTTAGCCTATGGACTTGAATTTCAATGCACTAACAATACCGCAGAATATGAAGCATTGATTCAAGGGTTGTATAAAGCCATTGGCCTTAATGTCAAATATTTGCAAGTATATGGGGATTTTGAAATAATTGTTAAACAGGTAAGAAATACAATTCATTGTGTGTATGGGCACCTTAAACATTATCAATATCTTGTCCAGAATCTTACTTATTATTTCACTTCTTTTAACATTTCTTCAGTTTCCAGTTTGCAAAACGAAAGTGTTGATTTACTTGCTAATGTGGCATCCTAGCTTATACCTTCTGAAGAATTTAGTCCAGATAGATTTTCAATAGAGTTAGTTTTTAGGCCATCCATTCGCAATAATGTGACAAATTGGAGAGTGTTTAATAATGATGTGGATATAATCAATTTCCTTACATCAGAAGGGTCTTATGAGGAACAGATCATAGATGAACATGAGCATGATCTGCAAATCAGACCATAAACAATATCAAAACACAATTTCGAAATTTGTAGTTAAGATGGAAGATCTGTATTATTTGAAGGATAGATTCAAGAAGACTAACAACTCCAAAACATAGAGTTCCACCATGAGAATTGAAGTAGTAAACCTAGGGTTAACTAAAAGACCTCAAAATGTCAACCTAGGTCTTTGATTATCATATGAAGAAATGATATCATCCATTAACTTGTTAAAAACGTATAAAGGTGTCTTTTCCTAGGATTATGCAGATCTCAAGACCTATGATACCTCATTAATTCAACATACCATACCAATGACTTTGAATGAAAATCCAATACAACAGAAGCTTAGGAAAATTCACCCAAACCTTGAAAGTCAAATCAAATCTCAATTGAGAAAGCTTCTCAAAGCCAATAAAATCTGTTGGAAACCTAATCCTTAATGGTTTAGTGTGGAAGCCAAATGGACAAAAGGAGTCCAATAGACCTTGGGATGTGAAACTCAATGGTCACAACATGTACTATAAATGTAAATCATTTGTTAATAAAATGTACTCTCATGTTTTATCTTTCATATTTCTCTTGTTGCCCATGTGTGTTTAACATGGTATCAGAGCAAGCCTATTCCTGCCCTACATAATTAATTTGAGCCATTTGTTTTATGGCCTTTCTGTGCAGGTTATTTCTGCCATGAATTTCATGAATATTTTCTCATGAATATTCTCTTAGCTAAATTTTAGCTGCAACCTGTTATTTCTCCATCGCTATTTTTATTCACCTGCCTTCTAAAAACACTCCTTGCTCAGACCTGCCATCTTTGCCTTAGCAAGAACGTATCTCTGACTGCAATGTATTCCTGGCTACGGCCTCTGCGCATTCCTGAATTTGTAACGTTGCGCTACCCTGACATGGTCTCCTGCCAAATTGTGGATACAGTTTTCAAGTCCGCATGCAGCTCAAGAGAACCATATATCCCTTAAATGGTTCTTGTTTTTCCGTTTCAGCATTGGCTGCTCATGAGATGCGTATTCATTGTCAATTTTAGTTATTGCTCCATTAAAACTGTGATGGGCACCGTATAGGCAAATATTATTCACCGCATGACATTATTATCTCATAAAAAGATATGTATGTTAATACATAGTCATATTATCCGACAGTCACTTAGGTAGCAGCTGCAGAGTTTTGACTCGGGTATCCTCTACCTCCCAGTTGTTCAGTCTGCTCCACCGTTCACATGTATTTAATGCTTGGATGAAACGTCCAACTATGCATTCAATTGCCATATTAGTCTTTCAAGTTTCAAACTATTCAATGTCATCTTAGTCTTTTGAATTTCAATCTATTAAATGCCCCCTCCACCTGCCAGATTTCAAACTGATATGGCGCATCTTAGATTTCAAATTGAGCATTTGTGTGTGAAATTTTTGAAGTAAATTGGTGTCGGCATAAATCTTGTGATTGGTGAATTATTGGAAAATATGTTTCATATGGAATTTTGAACTTATGCATTACGGAATGGAAAATTATGTGCTGAGATGGCATACATGAATTTGGTCCGATTTGATATGGATGGTATTGATATTTACGCTGCTCCATACCTCGGCTTGGAGCGCTGTGATGTGGTTCAGAAATTCTAATGGTGCAGGACCTTCACACAACAACATCACTTAAAGACCATCTTTCCTCCAATTGCTTAAGTATATCCACGGTATTTTATTGCTGAGCTCCTGCCTTGAGACTTTGGGAATTTAAAATGGTTTTTAATGGCTGGCTATTTAAAGGTCTTCCATTGCATTTTTTACTGCATTGCCTAGTCTTTGCATTGTCTGACAGCATGGATGCTTCTAGTTCCAAGCTCATGTTCTTGCCTTTATGAATATATATACATTTTGCTCTTGCACTTAAAAAAATCCTCAGGGTTTTGCAAGCCAGGATTTAAATATTTACGCCAACCATATTACATTGAATGTGTTGTTTAACACTGCCATATATATACACAGTTACTCACCATATGTTTACGCTGCCCCATCCATATATATTTCTTGAACACTGATTCCATTGAACGCTGGTTCCATTGAAGTTTGAATAGTTTCTTGAACACTGGTTACATTGAACGCTGTGTATTACATTGTATTTGCGCTAACCATATGCTGCCCCACTCGTGTTGGTCACTCTCGTTGAATCATTGCATGTTGAATGAATTGAAGGGAGGCTCTAACAACTGGTCTGTTGACTCCTAATAAGCCCCAACCCTTTAATTCCAGGAGATCAAACTATTTTGAGTGCAGCTTACTATATTAATTCCAGAGGAGATCGCCCAATCATCGCTGGTGTCAAAGCTTGTTGTGGGTTTTTCTATAAACATCCTTATGCATTCCATGTGATGGCATATGATATGTTTGCATAATGCTTCCAAGATCAGATATTCAATAGAGGACTAATTAAATAGGGATCATATCTTGCATGGCAGCTCCTCTCCGGTGTTCTACCCCAAATTGTATCCCCTACAATTTGCTCAAATAAAGTTCAGAATCTGTCTCTCTCCAAATGATGGTATGCTGGTGCTGATAAAACATTGAGAGGCTTGTTGGAATTTTTTATCATGTCGATGATTGAGTAATAATCTCTTGTAAGAGTATTGGTGGTGAACTTGCTGGTGCCCGAGCTGCCTTCAGAAGACCCGCGTTTCATTATCAATGTCGATGCCTTAAGCCTTCCTCTCCAGCGCGAGACCTAAAGTGAATACCTCGCTTTCGACTCCATCACAGTATCTGCAAACAGAGATTCTTCGAACAGAGGTGGCAGTGAGCCCTGCATTATATTCTACCTTCTTGCTGGTTTGATATATTAAATTATTGTACAGTTCGAACAAAAAAAATAAATTGTTTTTGGCTATTCGAAACGTGGAATACAAATATTTAAACGCCCATTCTGACAATCGTTGTGGGGTTTATATACTTATTATTTCTAAATCAAGCAAGAAAAGGTGGTAGACCATTTGTTCATATATGTTAACTTGTGACCCGAGGACTTGCTCCAGTTTTATGAGGTGCTGTATCATCCCGAACAGTACTCCTGCCAGATGAAAAAGTACCTAGGATGCCCTCTACCAGTGTTGTGATGGAAGTTCCTCCTTGAACCTTGGGTATAAAGTTGATAAAATACACTGTATTTCTTGAATATATATCTGTGTAAAGCTTGCATCCTTGTTGATATATATTTCTGAGTGGAAAAACAAGTATTTTATCTATTGCAGCGTTTGAGTTTAATTGTTTGGGAATGCAAAATATACTTTATATAAATGCAACCAACCATCATTGTGTGTGGATTTGGAGAATAAGTAGAGTTAAAATCTAGCTTTTGATTCATTCCTCAAGGAATAATCTCATTTGATTGTTGTAGTTTTCTGAGAGAACAAACTTTGAGAATACCTTGTAGTGACATTGGTTCATAGTTGGCTTAAAGTGTAAGTTTAACATTGGAGAAAATGGCCAGAATCAATGAAGTATTAGAGTTCCTCAAAACTCTGATATTGTCTACTACTCATGATACATTAAAATTCAACAAAGTTTCTCTCACAAACATTCAGGTCTGTCTATAAAATGCACAGGAAAAGATCAATTTTTTGCAGCTTGAATCTCAGCTACAGCAAGAAGAACTAAAACAGAGGAGTCATTTTGAACATGTTTCTGTTTAGAACATTGAGACTGCAAGCCATCAGAAGCAAGTCAATAATGTTACAGTTGGTTCAGATTTAGTACCCAATAAAGTAGCAATTGTACATGCAGATGCAGAAACTCAGTCTGCATTTCCCAAGCCCATCATCAGACCTTGGGAACAACTTGTCCACAACAAGCATAGAATTGGTCTTGGATATGACAAGGACTTTTCCTTTCATATTCCAGACTATGCCAATCCCATTCAGTTTCAGTGTGTTGGATTCATTCATGACAGTTTAGCTTTAGCTGTTCCAGACTCTACCCCTCTTCCACAGCAACAACAGATTGTGAAATGCCAACACTGTGATCGAGTTGGCCATTTGAAAGATCACTATTTTGATCTTCATCCATGTAAGCAATTCCATAAAACCACCCATTCTTCACACAGATGCTTCAGAAACAAACATCCTGCAAGAACAAAGATTCGTCTTGGAAGGATCGCTTCTTGGCAGTGGAAATCAACAGCCAAGAAGATACTCCAATCACATGTCAAAACTTGTTTCAGAGTATTGAACAGTCTTGCAGTTGAGTTTTCTCCATCATATCACCTTGTATCTGATAGGGGGGGAAATGATGGTCATCTACAAGCTTCAAAGTCACATCAAGCGAGCTTGAGCCACAACCTGCCACACCAGTTTCAGAGTTGTAGCTAGAAAAAAAGATGCCCCTAAGCATGCCTCCAGTTGGTAATCTGGGACACTTCCTCTAGCAAAAGACTTCAGCTTGTTGCTAGTTTCGGAAGAATTCCAGGAACAAAATTGAGAAAACTTCCTCTAGCAGACGACTCTAGCTTCTTGCCAGTTTTGGAAGAGTTCCAAGAATTGCATTAAGCATTCCAGAGTTGTTGGTCATCCTTAAACCATCACAGGTTGAGACTTCCCTTTTCAGGTTGAAGTTCTCCCTTTTATGTGAGGTGAGACCTCCCTCTCATGGTTGAAGGTTTCCCTCTTCAAAATAATAGGAGCACTTCCTCTAGCAGAAGACTTTAGCTTCTTGCCAGTTTTGGAAGAGTTCTGGGAACTGCACTAAGCATTCCAGTGTTGGTGGTCATCCTTAAACCACCGCCCTTTATACCAACATTTCAGAGAGCACATTCAGCCTAGTGCTGCCATGTATTTTTGCACATTTTGTATTAGAGCTCTCTTCTTGGACTCATACATAACCCTTCGGATTAAGGGGGATAATGTTGGACACCTAATCCTCAATGGGTTAGTGTGGAATACAAATGGACAAAAGGAGTCCAAGAGACCTTGGGATGTGAAACCCAACGGTCACAACATGTACTATAAATGTAAATCATTTGTTAATAAAATGTACTCTCATGTTTTATCTTTCATATTTCTCTTGCTGCCCATGTGTGTTCAACAAAATATTTCCTGTTAGACACTCAAAATGGGTATCAAATATGCTCCCTGTGAGGAAAAAGAACAATGATATTAGGATTTGTATTGATTTTAGAAATCTAAATCGAGCTTGTCAAAAGGATAATTTTCCTCTGCCTACTATGGAGCAAATATTGCAATCAATTGCAGGTTCCGAATTAATGTCTTTTCTAGATGGATTTTTAGGATACAATCAAATTCTTGTACATCTAGATGACATATTAAAGACAACATTTAGGACCAAGTGGGGAACATACACTTATCAAAAGATGCCTTTCAGACTCATAAATGTAGCTGGTACATTTCAACATGCTATGGATATTGCTTTCAAAGGTCTCATTAATAAATTAGTTGTTATTTACCTAGATGACATCACAGTCTATTCTAAGGATAGAAACAATCATTTAAATGACCTGAAGCATATTTTTGAGAGATGCAAGAAATATGGAATTTCCTTAAATCCAAGAAAATATTACTTTTCATTACCAGAAGGTAAAATCCTTGGATTTATAGTGTCCAAGAAAGGGATTTACGTTGATCATGATAGAGTCCAAGAGATTGAAAACATTCCTCTCCCACATAACAAAAATACCATGCAATCGTTTCTAGGCCAAATTAATTTTGTAAAAATATTTGTTCCAATTTTTTTACAGATTGTCCTACCCCTTCAAGCAATGATAAGTAAAAATGCAGTCTTCAAGTGGGTAAAGATGAAATCATTTGAGTTTATTAAAAAATCCATTATCAATGCTCCTTCTTTAACAACCACTGACTTTCTCAAACCTTTTGTGTCATACAATTTTTGATCTGATACATCATATGCAGCAGTTTTAACACAGTTGAATCATCAAAATATCGAGGCACCCACATCTTTTTTCAGTTCTAACTTGCAAGGTGCCGAGTTAAATTATTTAGCTATTGAGAAACAAGATTTTTCTCTTTTTAAAACCTTGAAACATTTAAGACCTTTTCTTCTTAAAACCCATACAAAAATAGTAGTACCTTACCCTGCATTAAGGCAATTATTGATTCAAAGAGAAGTAGGTGAGAAAAGAGCCAATTGAGTTACTGTGCTTCAAGAGTACGATGTAGAAATCCAGCCAGCTAAAATTGTTAGGGGCCAAGATTTTTGCAGGATGTTAACTGGAGCTGCCCACCTATCAAAAAAATAAGACCAAGGTAATGAACTGGAGATATCAGAGGTAAGCCTCAATGATGCACAATTGCAATATGTTTATTTGAAGTTTTATTTGAAGAATGGATATGCCCCTATGCATCTCAATTATAAAATAAAGTGTGCTTTAAGGTTGCAATCAAATCAGTATGAATTAATCAATGATGCATTGTTTAGAAAAAATTATGATTCAGTATTGTTAAGATGCCTAGAAAAAACTGAAGCTGAAAAGGTCATGCAGGAATCACATGATGGGCTAGCTAGAGGACATTTTGGAGGAAGAACCATAGCTCACAAAATCATCCATGCAGGTTATTATTGGCCAACACTATTCAAGGATGCGCATGAATATGCAAGAAAATGTAAAACCTGTCAAACTGCAGCTGGAAGAGAAAAGAAGCCAACATTCCCTTTGCAACTAGTGAACATCCAACAACCATTCAAACAATGGGGATTAGATATAATTGGTGAGATTGTTCCTAAATCTTCCAAGCAACACAAATACATCCTTACAACTACTAATTATTTTACAAAATGGGTGGAATTTATCCCCCTAAAGATAGCTAATACATACAGCATTATGGACTTGATTGATCAGTGCATAATTACTAGGTTTGTCTTACCCACAACTTTAATGTTTGACAATGCATCTTATTTCTCTAGAAATACAATTGTAGAATTTGCTTTGAAGAGAGGTTTTAAATTAAAGTATTCAACCAACTATTATCCACAAGGTAATGGGTTAGCAGAATCGACAAAATAAAACCTCATCAGAGTCATCAAAAGCACTATTGACCAAAATCTTAGGAATTGGCACAAAGCATTGACATTTTATCTTTGGGAAGACATAATTACACAGAAGGCCTCCATCGGTTCCTCTCCTTTTGATTTAGTTTATGGAAAATAAGTTTTTCTCCCGACAAACATAGCAATTCCATCTCTCTCCCAAGTGAAATTCATCGATGAAAAACCTTCCTCATCTCTCTAAGCAAGATAATTCCATATTCTTAAACTTGAGGAAGAAGGAGAAAAGGCTAAAGCAACCCACTTCCATCATCAACAATTAGTCAAAGCCTCTTTTGATACAACCTCTGCCAATCATAAAATTTTTGAAGTAGGTGATCTGGTTTTGAAATGGTACAAAGCACACGAGGAAAAATGTAAACATACCAAATTCCAAAGACTATGGTTTGGCCCTTTCCTATTCATTGAGAAAATTGGTCAATCAAGATTTCTTTTACAACACTTATCAGGAAGGACAGATTACTTTCCCGTTAATGGGAAAATTCTCAAGAAATACTTTTCCTAGAAGATAAACTCTTCTAATTTTGTATCATATCCCCTTTAAAATTCTTAGGAATATAAAGGTTAAGTAGTATTTACTTTTGGTTTTTCAAAGTAAAATATTTGATAATATATTTTAATTTTCGCTTCTATAAGTAGGAAAAGTTAAATAAATAATTAGGACATTTGAGTATCAAAGTATGTCTGATTTCATTGGACAAACTTGATCTTTCTAAAACATTTATTCTATGAACAAACTCTTACCTTTAGAAAGTATAGATGTGTTTTTATCATTCAAGAAAATAATCTTTAACCTAGTAAGGACTTTCTGCACATCAGTATCTTAAAGCTCTATCATTATCATCCAAAACTCTTAAATGAGCCAATGATTCACCCCACCTGATAAAATTTTCCTTGTTCAAAGTGTAATTCTAAAATATAAACTACTTTGAAGATAATAAGTATCATTACGAGACTGTTTACCATGATCATAGGGAAATAATTAAACTAATATTACCAAAATTGCATACCGAAATAGGGTAATAGCCAATGATATAATCAATCAAAGGACAAGGTGTCCCATCAAGAGCCATTGTGTTCAGTTTATCTACAACCAGTGAGTGGCGTTGTCATTATTAGGTTACCAAGCCTAGACAATGTCTTTTAAGAAACTAAAAATAAAATTCTATATAGAAAAGAAAAAGGACAAAATCCAAATGAGATTGGAAGCAAGTGAATATCATTTTTAATTTTGAAGATTTCTTCAGATGGGACAATGAATCATTGTTGGTTAAAAGATAACCCTGTCGAGGCTTTGAACGCTTGTTGGCAATAGAGGCTCTATTTGTGATAAATGAGTAAAAAACCAAAAAACTAATCTGTAGGAAGACACCTGCTATATATCTTTAAATATTAATATTGACTTGTGAAGGCATTTATATTTTTATGACTACAAAGGGTAAAGTAGTTGAATAAATAGAATGGGTAAGTGATTATGATTCTAGAGAAATGTTGTTTACTTTATAACTCATGTAATTATTATTCCTATAACTCTTCTTAATTTGAAAGTTCTAGAAATTCCAGAAAACCAATTAAAGATAACTAGTTCTCCCAAGTGAATCACCAATTGTTGTAATATGAAACAACCCTCCCATATATATATAGTAATAGCTAATGTTAGATATATAAATGGGGACCATTTTTTTTAATTTTTTAGTCTTTAAAAAATAAGTCCTAACTCTAAGAAATTGCCTTGAAAACTGTTAGAAAGACCCAAGTTTAAGATCCTCATCGCAAATCGCAAATCGCATTTTTTCCATGTGATGATCATAAACACCTTAAGGAAATTTCAATATGCGATCAAACCTCCCGCTGCGACATACTGATCAAAACCCCTTAAGAAATCGGAATCTCATTTCGCAGGAGTCGTAAGTAAACAAGACCTACCAATATGTCATTCGTTAATGATTTGCGAAATGTGATATTGTGATATTCGCAATCGCATTTCACATTATAAGCGAGCAATGCTATATAACACAGTTTCAAAAACTGTGATGCGTGAATAAAGTAGCACACATGGGAAGTAATTGTGTTTTAATATAATAATGAATGGTTTGACAAAGTAATTAATGTTTAGTGGCTCGAGGAGAGGTAATAATTTTCCAAGTTATGGCTAGTTAACTCTGAGTATCTCATTTGAAATCCTACCATGATTCAAAGTCATTTAACAAAGCTTTTAGCCTTAATTTCCCAATATTATTTGCACTGAGTATCTCATTTGAAATCCTACCATGATTCAAAGTCATTTAACAAAGCTTTTATCCTTAATTTCCCAATATTAACTCTGAGTATCTCATTCGAAATCCTACCATGATTCAAAGTCATTTAACAAAGCTTTTAGCCTTAATTTCCCAATATTATTTCCACTGATATTTCTCATCCATTTCAGGCAAGCTACAAAAGATATGTCATTGTGCAAAGTGATGTAGAAACAAAAAAAACAGAGCATTATAGAGTCTGAGCTAAGATAAATGTCTCCTATATTCTATGATATGGTCTACAAAAATGATGGGGGAGCAACAACTTGGGAGGTCATATATAATAGGCTTGATGATGAGCATCCCAAGATTACTATAACAAAAGTGACGGCTAACTTAATAAGACCTTTAGGAATCCAATTCAAGGATGTTTCCTATTATTTCCTTCATAGAATAGGAGCGAGAGAAAAAATCCTCCCATACACTGATATGATTAGGTGGGTGGTGGAAAACCTAACCATTGAAGATAGGAAATTTAGGAACTCGAGAATGGAACTCATGGGGTCATTCAGAGCAGAATAAATAAATCAAATGTACCATATACCTGACCCTTGGGATATGTATGATAAAACATATGTGGCCAACTTCACAAAGAAGAACGAAGAACCCCTCAATATGATCCAAGGATCGAGAGTATGGAGAACAAGTTCAAATTTGATAAAACGGGTATGTATTTTGTAGCCTCTTTGGCAAACCCCTACAACTATGCAACTACTATGTTATGTAGACTATATGGGTTACCTAATAATGCTAATTTTTCCATAGAATGGATTCCACTTATTGATGTGTGTATTAAATCCCACATTATGAATTGGGCCACCATCCTTTCTGATAATCTAGCTATCATCATCACCGAATATCGAGAGATCCTCCTCTCCAGAGAACCTTCCTCCATTCTATTTTAGTGACTACATTATGGATGCCATCTATTTCTGTACTAAATTTCTAATAATCGATTTGAAATGGACCTTGCAGGAACCCCACCCTATCCATCTCAGCCATAAGCAAATTTGGGAATCCCATTATATACCACAATGTTATAAAATATGTCATGTTGTTATTCTTCCATTGCATCAATTAATTTTCAATAAGAAAGCCCCCAGGTTTTCCCAAGAAGTTGCTATAGACCTTCTGACTGTCGAAAAATATTTTGTTGAAGAATGGTTCACCTACATTAGGCTTTTTGGTAGCATAATAGACCCATGTGTCCTACCTTTGTATGTCTCTGATAAATTTTTAGCAAGATAAATAACCCACCAGGCCATGGGAAAAGTATTGATGAAAGTTATGAAAGAAAGTAAGAAGTTATTATGGCCATATTTTCTTGTTAGGTGTGGTTCCTTTTCATTAGAAAATTTTGATCATGAAATAAAGGAGCCAGTAAGCCTCAAAAGTCTCAAGCTCCATACTTTTCCCAAATGGCAATTTGATCGAGAGGAGATAGCATATAAAATCACCACCGCAGTAAAGATCAAGCCTTATAACCATGAGCCTAATAATTTTGAAGACCTTTTACAGTTGGCTCAATCCTTCGAACAATCATTCGAATGGGCAAGGACAAATCTGAGTCCTTGATATTTTGAGTGCTTTTAGGAGTTTAGAAACAAAAGGCTCGAGGTAATGCCACTACATTTATTGAAAATTGAGGACAAGCTTACCCCCAGTGTGACTATCAACAACGAGGGACCTGATTCTCACATAGAGTCTCATGGAGATGCAGGGAAATCATTGAATACAGAGAAAGCCCAAGACATCGAGACTACTGCAGAATCCAGCAAGAAATCAGCTAAAAAGAAGGGTATGAGTACCCCACCCAAATATGTTGGTTAAGAAGTTAAAAGCAACAGTTTGGAGAGGAGTGGGATCAATTCAATAAGAAACTACAAGACACTCCCAAGACAACATATGCCCAGGAGACTATGGAGTATCAAACTCCTCTGCATGTTCAGAAGAATATAGATTTTGAAACGATGGATGAGCAAGCGACGATGTCTTAGCAGACTGAAATCATCCCTGCTCTGCCCACATCGGAAATTGTCTTGAAGGTGACTGAAATCCCTCCTCTCGATGTGCTCGACAGCCCGCTGCACAAGGTTGTCATACCTCTGAGATAGTAGTATGTCAGCTACCAATGCCAGAGCATCTAAAATAATTGTTTTGGGGTTTTTGGTTTTTGTTTTGGAAGACCAAAGAATGAAAACAGATGTAGAATTGAAATACGTAATCCTTTAGGTTATATTAATATCTCAGCAAAGGGTTTCTATAAAGCTTTACACAATGATATAGATCAAACATTAAGGTGAGAAGAAGATAGAAAATAATATGATTATCACAGTTTCCAGACTGTAAAACAGAACAATCATAAGTGTGAAAACCTTCTAAACTATGTTCCAAAGGTTCAAGGAAATATACTTAAGCTAAACAACAAGTTCATTAATCCATTCTCTTAATAGATGATCACTCCAAGAGCTTATAGGAATTAATTGAGACACAATTATTCCTACCTAGACATATCTATAAGTCATAAGCATATGAAGAAAGACATAATGATTGATAATTGAAAAAAATTACAGGATAACACAAACTATGTAAAACCAAATTCAGAATCCTCTTCTTTGTATTAAGGTTCCAGAAAGATTGAGTACATCAAGTGTCTACAAAAGCTTCGTTCACAAGTGCAACCAGGTTCAAATTAGAATGAACAGTCACAACTTAACAAGTAATGAATAATGACTCTTGAAATTTGAACGCTTAAAAGGTCAAGAAGAGAGTTATTTATACAATAATGAAAATTAAGAAAATATCCTAAATTGATTAAGATTTATTCTAGGAAAGGAAAGATCTTCATACAAGAAGATAGGGGCAGCTATTTGAACTACATCTTTCTTTCCCTTTTATTCAGGTTGTACTGGCTTTGTTGTTTCATATTTTGCGCTTCTAAGCTGCCTGACTGTTTGAATCCTTTACACTTGGTTGATTTCTTCGTTTGTTCTTTCATGTGATACTCTTTGAACTCTATGAATATCCTTTGACCCTTCGAGTAACCTTTACTATTTATTTTTACCTCTACTGTGTATTTTAGGTTTTAACTATGTTTTTCAATAGTAAATCCCTTTAGATTTGTGTTCAAATTGTATGCAGGCTTTTTTTTGTAAGCCTGGAATAGGGGTTTTTACCTGCAAAACACAGAAACTGTTAAGAAAAACATAGGTGATAGAGAAGGTCTTCAATGGCTTTATTGAGCTTGAGAGGGTATTGGAAGGAGTCTTGAGTGTATCGGAAGGTCAAACAATGGCTTTTGGTTGTAGAGGCTTATGGAGGGTTTACTGTGAAAACAGATGAAACAAAGGCAAAATGGTGATTTTTTGTGTTTAAACAGAGAAACAACTTTCTTTTTTAAATATGGTGTAATGTGAATAGTGTCATTTTGTCGTTATGCGGGAGGCGGTTTCGGTTTTCATCGCATCGCTTATAAGGCTTGGGCAATTTTGGGAGAGGGTAACCCGAAATGATTTGAGCTTGACACATAGCAAAGGGGATCAGTGGAATACCGCTTTTCGGGTGGGTAATGCTTGTACAGAGAGCCAACCCGAAATCACCGAGGGTCGTTTGATTTCAATGGTCATGGTTGGATGGTGGAGGAGTGAAAGAGCAATGTAGAGGGGCCCAATGATTAATTATGGTGCTTATGGGCTTTATTATGGTTGAAAACCTAGATTAGCGGTGTTTTATATTTAAACAAAGGTTTAGGTTCGTTCTTCGTTAAAATCGTAAAAAACATTTTAGCAAAGAAAAAATTTGCAAAAACATATATGGCGGACTTGAAATTTTATGAGTTCATGTGGATAAATGATATCGGTTCCGGGTTCATCGCATATCACAATTGGAGTTTAGCAAAGGAAAGGCCCTTCGCAAAGGAATGTGATAGGAGCCAGAAGTGACGTAGGAATAAATCATGTATGATATGTGATCCGGTCCAAATTCCCATCGCATATCGGAGATCGCAATGGAAGAGGGTAATGCTTTAGCGAGATTTGCAATGAGGAGCAAATGCGATATGGGTATGAATTATAATATATATTTCGTTGGGTCCGTTGCAATCGAAGATTGCAATGGTGGAGGGTTATTTCTTTAGTTGGGACTTATGATGAGGGGCAGATGTGATATGTCAATGGATTGTGATATATTTTGTGTTGGGTTTGGGCCCATCGCGTGTCGCATATCGCAATGGCGAAGGGTACATTCGTATGAAAGGCTTGCGATGTGATATTTTATGAAAATACATACTTTTATAATAAAACTAAAAGTTTCAGGTTATTTAATAAAAAGAGTTAATATATACAGTAAAAGGGACTTTTAGGGGTTTAATACTTTTGACTTAGTTACCGGAGAATCCACAGTAACAACCATTTTCTGCCAACGTTTCAAATCCTAACTGGGTTTAATACTATTGGTTAGTGTTAATATGAAAATATGAGCGGAAAGAGGAAATATAAGAAATATGATGCAGAATGGGGAAATACACTAAATATAATGCTTTTCATGGGTTATTTTCTTTCACACACACACACACACACACACACACACACACACACACACACACACATATATATATATATAGATATACTTAGGCTAAACATCATTTTGTGGGTTTTTCATGTAAAAGGGGATTTTACATGGGGTTTTCACTTTTCCTAGGTAAAAAGGATTTTAAACATAGGAAAAGGAACTTTTATGGAAAATGAATGAATATGAATGTATGAAGGTGGGAAGGGGAAATTAGTGAATATAGGGATGAATGGAGATGAATGGGAAGTTAATTAATTGATCTTGTAGACCTTCATTTGCTATGTGTAATTGCTTCATGGACATAGAAACATATGGTAAAACATGATAAATGTACATTTTGTTCAATGAATCATCAAACTTCTGCAACCTTTCTCTACTTACCCTTTGCTTATTCTATCATTTTTTCTTCACTTAATGGGTGCATTTAAGCTAGCAAACCCTTTTCCTTTATTTAACAAAAGCAAACTATCTAATTCTAATCTTATAACATCCAAAGGCTCAGATTAAACTGATGAGCACCTTATTATTCTCTACCTAACTACTGATCTACCAAGATTAAACAGTTTGGCCAGATCTTCATTCTCTAACTATAACTTCAAATTTAAAGCATGATGCAGTCAAGATTAAACTATTTGACTGTCATGGGTTGTGGCATTTATGAAAAGCTACACACAACCATTATTTTCTAGAAAAATAGGAGTGGCATTTAGACTTGCTCACTTTCAGAGTTTATTTGTTTTCTTTTCTTTCTAAATTAACATTTTCTTTTTGTTTTTATTTTTTTAGGACATCTAACATAACATTTTATTTTATATGGACATCATCATCAAGATGTTTTTTTTTCAAAAACATTTTATTGACTATTGTTATGTCCATATCCTAACTTAGCATTTTTTCAAAGTATTTTTTATTTTTTGACTATTTTATTCTATCCTATCAAAACCAAAAAATGTTACAACATTGGCTCCATCTAGGGACTGCTTTGTCCTATTGAACGCAGAGAACCTACAGATCCATGTGTCTTTTCCTCGGGTTATGGAGTCCTTGCGGTAAGAAAGATCACACTGACATCTTGAAAAGTAAATAAAACCAGAGTATTTACAACGAAACTATTTCAACTTCTTAGTACTGAATGTAATGTTTGAGAAACCTTCCATTTACAGCATAAGTGGAATATAGCCCCTCAAGGTTCTGCAACACAAAAGTGTTGTTTCCCTTCACTTCAGCAATTGCTAAAGTTCCAAACCATACATTGTCAAATTTGCCATGTTTTCCTTTCTCTTCTCTCTTGGCATACCATCTTATAACTAGATCACCTTCCTTAAAGTCCCTCTCCCTGGCTCTTCTATAAAATAGGGTCATCATCTTAGTCTGATATTTATTCAGTTTGTATTGAACTTCATCTCTGTCTTCATTAAGTTCAATAATCTGATTTATTCTTCTTGAAAAATCATCAGGTTCATCTATAGAATCCTGTAGGAATTTTAAAACAGGGAAGCCCAAATGGGTAAGGAAAATTGCATCTTTCTCATAGACTAACTGAAATGGAGTTTTTCCAGTTGATCTCTTTGGAGTAATTATGTTTTCCCATACTGCATAAATCAAATGTGAATACCATCTCTTCTTATGATCAACTAGTGTCTTTTTTATTACCTTTACCAGACTTTTGTTTGATGACTCTGCAAGGCCATTACCTTGAGGGTAGTTTGGAGGTTAATGATGTAATCGAATCTGATATTTATGGCAAAGGTCAATCATTTTAATACTAGCAAAATTTGTTGCATTATTAGTGACAATTTGAGTTGGGCAACCAAATCTAGATAGGATATTCTCCTCAATAAACTTAATTACTACTAAATTAGTAGCATTTCTAACTAGAATTGATTCCACCCATTTAGTAAAGTAGTCTGTTGCAGTGAGGATCCATCTATGTTGATTAAATGAGGTGGGGTGAATGTCTCCAACAAAATCTAATCCCCATTGAGAAAAAGGTGTTGAAACTATTGATGGAACAAGTAGAGGAGCTGCTAATTTTTTTTTTACCAGCAAACATTTGATAAGGAGCACAACCTATGACCTTTGCCCCTACTTGTAAGAACAATGTGGGCCAATAAAATCATCCCCTCAGAATCGTGTATGTTGTCGCTCTCCAAGCATAACATCCCCCACAAAATATTGTATGAAACTGATCAATGATTCCTTTAGTTTTTGATTCTGTTAAACATAATATCAAAATATTCAGTGGATCTCTCCAATATAAAATTGCATTTATAGTGCAATACTTGACTAATTCCAACTTAAGGGTTTTACACTGGATTTTGGAGGATGATGTTGGACACTCAAAATGGATCAAGAAATTTACAATATCTCGATACCAATTTGACAACAAGAATTTTTCATCAATATCTATAGCACTGATCTGCTCTGAAGGTGTATGTTCTTGTGGATTCTCCTCTTTTGCATGAAAGGAAGCTTCTTGTGGATTCTCCCCTTTAGGATGAAGGGACGGCTCTTGTGGATTCTCCCCTTTAGAATTAAGGGAAGGTTCTTGTGTATTATTCCCTTGTATTTCTAAAATAGAATTGATTCCAAGTACTTTGCAGTTGGATTCAGATAGAAGCTTGGCTAATCCTTGACCTTTTACTAGCTTGGTAGTCTTGATAGTTAGATCAAACTCCAGAATTTGAGTGATCCATCTACCTCTTTTCCCATTAGTGTCTGGTTGAGTTAGGACAATTGTCATAGCACTATTAGGGTCATAAGCACTAATAGGTGAATGTAAGACATACATTCCGAATGATTTCAGGGCTTGAATGAGGCCATAGGCTTGCTTCTCAATGATGTCATACTTAAGCTTAGCATCTCTCATAACCTTGCTGAAAAATGCTATGGGTTGGTCATGGAAATCTTCATTTTTCTATAATAGAATGGTAGCAAGCGTTGTTTCAGAGGTAAAAGAGAAAATACTAAATGGCTTAGTATAATCAGGGCTGGCTAAGGTGGGAGCTTCAGAGATAGCCTTTTTATTTGTTCAAATGCAGGCCTAGAAGTGGGAGTCCATTTCAATTCATGGTCCTTTCCGAGCATGTCAGTTATATCCTTTACAATCTCTGCATAATTTGGAATAAACCTCCTTAGAAAATTAATCTTGCCTAGAAAAGCTTGAATCTCCTTCTTGTTTCTAGGTAAGGTCAATGTTTCAATGGTAGATACTCGTTTGGGATCAATTACTACTCCCTCTTTTGAAATTATATGGCCTAACAGTTTTCCTTCTTTGATAGCAAACAAGGACTTCTTAGGGTTCAGTGATATTACAAATTTTCTATGCCTATCAAAAACCTTCATCAAGTGCTTTATATGTTTCTGATCAGATTTAGTAAAAAAAGTTATGTCATCAAGATAAATAACCACAAATTTATTTACCTTCAACGCATAAAAGCTATGTCCATAGCTCTCTGAAATTTTGCTCCAACATTGGTCAAACCAAATGGAATCCTAGCGTACATGAATGTACCCTAGGGTGTAATAAAGGTTGTCTTCTCTCTGTCTGTTGTATCAACATTTACCTAATTGTAACCTGAAAAACCATCAAGCATAGAAAGTCTATGTGCTCCTGAAACCATTTGAAGTAACTAATCCATTTTGGGAAAAGGATAATTATCTTTTAATGATGCTTTGTTCAAATTTCTAAAATCCATACAGAGCCTTATTTCTCCATTTTTCTTTCTAACAAGAGCTAGATTTGCAACCCAATTAGAGTATCTAAGAGGGAGGATGATCTGAGCATCTAGCATTTTCTTAATCTCCCTTTGTATAGTTGGTAGAAGGGCTGGATTTATCCTTCTAAGATTTTGCTGATAAGGTTTTACTTCTAGCTTCAAAGGAATCTTATGCTATATTAATGAAGTATCATAGGTCTTTAGATCAGCATAATTCCAAGAAAAAACATCCTTATAATTTTTCACTAACTTAAGATATTGAGCTTTGATCTCAAGGTCAAGAGATGCACATATTTTGATGTTTTTGATATCTTCATCAGTTCCAATGTTAATCTCTTCTATGTCATCTTCTGAAGAAATGGACTAAGGGTTTTGGAGGACATCATTTTGATCCAACAATATTTCTAAAGGAATAAGTCCTTTTGGAATAAAATTATTAAATAATTGAATAATGTCATGATTGGCAATTTGGGTTTTAAAATCTAAGGTAGCATTCCCATCTGCATTTTCATTTATTTCAGTTCTATCTTCATTAATCTGTAGAAATGAAAAATAATCTATTACCTGTAGAAATGACTTCAAGTGTTCATCATCTTCAAATATTTGCCAATGTTTCATATTATCTGGGATAGATGGCCTATATTTGACTTGTATCTAATAGAGTACATTAGTATGATCAGGAATTTTAAAAGAGCTAGCAGAGACAGCTAAGGCATCTGCATGAATATTATGATCTTTGGGAATATGAGTCAAATTAAAATCATCAAAGAAGTTTTCAACTGAATCCCATACATCATTTTGGTAGGACCTAAGTCTAGGGTGCTTGGTCTGGCAAGCATTTCTTACTTGCTTAACAATAAGTTCTGAATTAGTAAAAACAATTAAGTTTTGAACTTTTATGCTTTTGGCTAATTGTAATCCTAAAAGGAAAGCTTCATATTCAGCCACATTATTTGTAACTTCGAAGTAGAATTTACATGATTGGGTTATATTTTCTTTTTGAGGTGAAATTAAAACTACTCCAGCTCCTGCCCCATATTTTGTGCAAGAGCCATCAAAGAACAATTTCCAAATATCAGTTTGGTTTAGTTAAAGACTTTCAACTACCTCTTCAAGTTTAGCTTGAGTTTTATGTTGGTTTGAAGTGAGTTGAAAACAACCAAAGTCTTGATCTATTGCGTAAATTGGATGGTTCCTTGGATGGTCAGTCTTACAAACAGTATGTACAAATCTTACCTCTCTAAATAATCTTAATTTCTCTCCTCCATAAATAGGAATAGTAGCATATGGCATATCCATCTATAGAGTTCCCCCTAATTTGGCACAGCAAGACCTAGAAAGGAGCATTCCAAATTTGGGAGGGATATCTGTGACAACAATTTCAGGTACTACACTTTTCAGTGGAATTTAGGCAAGGGTAACCACTAGATCCTTGATCAATCCCAAACAGGGCACCCTTTTAGAATCAAAGGTGTACAGGTCATGGTAGGACTTAATTATGTCGAGTTTCAAATGGTCCATGTTTGATTTTGGCATAAGGTTGTGTGATGCTCCTGAATCAAGCATACAGTTATACAACATGGAATCATTTTTTTTAAGAGTTACATAGAAATGAGGCACTATCTCATCTATCATGTCTGAACTAGGGCCAAAAAATATTGCTGGTTTTTCATCTTGCAGACTTATGACATCACCTTCAGCATCAATTGAAGTATTTTGTATCCATTTTGTGACTTGGCTTTTGTAACTAGGGTTTCTGGAAAGTTCTGATAGTGGAGTTTGGATCTTAACCCTCTCTAATTCTTTTTCAACACTAAATGTAGTCAAAATGTTTTTACCAGTTTGGGTAATATCAATTGACTGATCTAAGGGCTGAATAAGAGTTGTTTGAGCTTCAGTAGTTTTGGTACATGGTTCAATTATTGGAGTTTCCTTTGGAGGTCTCCCAGGGCTAGGCCTATGCCTAAGATCATACCTCTTGTTTAACTTTGCAATTAAAAATTCAGAGAAAGCATGATATTTAGATACTTGTGAAGCTTCCTGATCTTCCTGAACCTGATTTTGTTGTGAGAGAGGAATGATGGTTGTTTGATTGGAAGAAGAATTGATACTATTAATATCTTTAGTAATTGTCATAGTATTATCATCAGGTTGTTGGTCATCAATCAATAGAGGAGTAGGAACATGTTGATCATTTCTAGGTCTCTGAAGAATTTGTAGCAGTGGATTTCTTTTATACTGACCATGATTTTGGTTTTGGGGTCTAGTAACTGTTTGTTGTATTGTCCTAGGTTTGGTCTCAATATTTGAAATTCTATTTGATCGGTTTCTAAGAAGAGATGTTATTTCATCTATTTTTGAGTCTTCTAATTTAGTCTTAGAGGAACTAGAATCTTGTTGAACAGATTTGAATTTTCTTTGGGCCTTTTCTTCCTTCGGGTTTAAAGAAGTTGAGGTTGCCCTATTTTCTTCTACTTATATAACATTCGTTTGCATATCTTCAAGAGTTCTTGAAGTTCTCTCTCGTAGCATAACAGCAAAGTCATCATCGAAAGCTTTATAAAATATAGACTTAGCTATTGCTACAGGAGGCTTACAATCAACAGACATTTTGTGATAAAGTTTATTGAATCTTTTGATAAAATCTGATATTGGTTCACTGAAGTTCCTTTTAAGCTTTTAAAATTCTTTGAGGAAGTAAAGAGGATCCTTTTTCACACCCCATTGATTTTTAAATATGGTTGTGAGCTCTTCCCAATTTCTAATGGAAGCTACTGGTAATTGTCTAAACCAAATCCTCACATTTCCTTCAAGTGAATGTATAAACAATCTCATATAAACGTTTTCTTGTTCAATATTCATGTTGTCTACAAAGTCTAGGAAAGCTTGTAGATGGTCTTCAGCTGAGGGACCAGTTTGTCCATTGTACTTGGGAGGGTTTTTAAGTATCCAGCTGGGAATGCATCAAGGTTATTAGGTAAGACTAAGGCAGCATATATAGCATGTAAAATAGGTCGGAAAGCCATGAAAGTAGGTGGTGTATGAGGTGCTTGAGGTATATGAGGTTTTCCAAGTGGAGTATGAGGTGTTTGTGTGGATGTAGAGGATGAAGAAGAAGTAGAGGAAGAAGATGGTGATTCAGGGGTTCATGGACTAGTTGGAGGTGAAGGAGGAGATGAAGGAGGAGATCTCCTGAAAGACTTCAAAGGAGTCCTAAGAACTAACTTTGGGACCTATAAAGGAATACCTTCTTTTGTTTCAAAGAGAGGACTGGAATATATATAGAAGGTCCCTGCAGATTTTTTAGAAGAAGAAGCTTCAGGTCGGTCAAAAATGGAAGGAAAATGATAGGTGGTAGGGGATATGAAATCTGTGGTTTATATTCTCGTAGATTGACACCCAAGTTAGATTCAATTTTATGTTATCCTGATGGTAGTGTGGGTATTGGATGAGATTATAATGAATGAATAAGGTAGGTTGACTTAAAATCAACTCCTTTATCTAGAAGTTCAACAACCCTAGGTGATAAATGGGAGTAATCAGGATCAGCTGGGATATTACTATAGGGGTCAAATGATTCTAACTCTTCAGACTGTAGGACTGAAGTGGAAGAAGATGAAGGTTCGTGTCCCCTTTTAGAATTGGCTTTTCTCATAAGCCTTTCAGGATCTGACAGAGGTTTAACTATGACAGCTTCTGAATGAGATCTGGTATGTTTATAAGGTGCCATCTTGGGAGTGTGGAGCCGCCTAGGTGAATGATTTTAGCCTTTCTAAACATTTAGTCACCTTAAAGGAAAAAAATGAATGAATATCATTGTTCCAAGGGAAACATAAATGAAATTCAAATCCCCAGCAATGGCGCCAGTCTGATGTCATACCTCTGAGATAGTAGTACATCAGCGACCAATGCCAGAGCATCTAAAATAATTGTTTTGGTGTCTTTGGTTTTCGTTTTGGAAGTCCAATGAATGAAGACAGATGTAGAATTGAAATGCTTAATCCTTTGGGTTATATTAATATCTCAGGAAAGGGCTACTATAAAGCTTCACACAGTGATATAGATCAAAATTGTGGTGAGAAGAAAACAGAAAATAATATGATTATCACAGTTTCCAGACTGTAAAACAAAACAATCATAAGTGTGAAAACCTTCTAAACTACATTCCAAGGGTTCAAGGAAATATACTTAAGCTTACATAAGATGTTGATGATTTATTGATTAGAGGGGATTAACTAAACAAACAATTCATTAATCCATTCTCTTAATAGATGATCACTTCAGGAGCTTATAGGAATTAATTGAGACACAATTATACCTACCTAGGTATCTCTATAAGTCATCAGCATATGAAGAAAGACATAATGATTGATAATGGAAAAACTTACAGGATAACACAAACTGTGTAAAACCAGATTCAAAATCCTCTATTTTGTATTAAGGTTCCAGAAATATTGAGTACATCAAGTGTCTACAAAAGCTTCATTCACAGGTGCAGCCAGGTTCAAAGTAGAATAAACAGTCACAACTTAACAAGTAATGAATAATGACTATTGAACTTCGAACCCTTTATAACTTGAGGAGAGAGTTATTTATGCAATAATGAATCTTAAAAAAATATCCTAAACTGATTAAGATTTATTCTAGGAAAAGAAAAATCTTCATACAAGAAGATAGGGGCAGCTGTTTGAACTGCTTCTTGTTGTCCCTTTTATTTAGGTTGTGCTGGCTTTGTTGTTTGATATTTTTCCCCTTTAAGCTGCCTGACTTTTTGAATCCTTTACGCTTGGTTGATTTCCTCATTTGATCTTTCATTTGATACTCTTTAAACTCTGTGAATATCCTTTGACACTGCTAAGTAACCTTTACTATTTCTTTTTACCTTTATTGTGTATTTCAGGTTTTTACTTTGTTTTTCAATAGTAAATCCCTTTAGATTTGTCTTCAAACTGTATGCAGGCTTTTTCTTTGTAAGCCTGGAATAGGGGTTTTTACCTGCAAAACACAGAAACTATTAAGAAAAACATAGGTGACAGAGAAGGTCTTCAATGGCTTTATTGAGATTGAGAGGGTATTGGAAGGAGTCCTGAGTGTATCGGAAGGTAAAACAATGGCTTTTGGTCGCAGAGGTTTATGGAGGGCTTGCTGTGAAAATGGACGAAACAAAGGCAAAATGGTGAATTTTTGCATTTAAACAGAGAAAGAGCTTTCTTTTTTAAACATGGTGCAAAGTGAATAGTGTCATTTTGTCATTATGTAGGAGGCGATTTTGGTTTTCATCGCACTGCTTATAAGGCGTGGGCGATTTTTGGAGGGGTCACCCAAAATGATCTGAGTTTGACATGTAGAAAAGGGGATCAGAGGAATACTGCTATTCGGTTGGGTAACGCTCGTACAAATAGCCAACCCAAAATCACTAAGGGTCATTTGATTTCAATGGTCATGTTCGGATGGTGCAGGAGTGAAAGAACAGCACGGAGGGGTCCAATGATTAATTATGGCAGTTATGGGCTTTATTATGCTTAAAAACTCAGATTAGTAGTGTTTTATAGTTAAACAAAGGTTTAGGTTGGTTCTTCGTTAAAATCGTAAAAAACATTTCAACAAAGAAAAACTTCACAAAAACCCATATGGTGGACCTGAAATTTTATGAGTTTGGGTGGATAAATGATATCGGGTCTGGGTTCATCGCATATTGCAATCGGAGTTTAGCAATGGAAAGGCCCATCGCAAAGGAATGCGATAGGGGCCGGACACAACGTAGGAATAAATCATGTATGATATGTGATCGGGTTCGGATTCCCATCGCATATCGTAGATTGCAATGGCGGAGGGTAATGATTTAGCGGGACTTGCGATAAGGAGCAGATGCGATATGGGTATGAATTATAATATATATTGCATTGGGTCCAACAGAATCGGAGATCGCAATGGCGGAGTGTTATTTCTTTAGTTGGGACTTGCAATGAGGAGCAGATGCAATATGTCAATGGATTGTGATATATATTGCTTCAGGTCCAGGCCCATTGTGCATCGCATATCGCAATGGTGGAGGGTGCATTCATATGAAAGGCTTGCGATGCGATATTTTATGAAAATACATAGTTTTATAATAAAACTAAAGATTTCAAGTTATTTAATTAAAGGAGTTAATATATATAGGAAAAGGTACTTTTAAGGGTTTAATACTATAGGTTAGTGTTAGTATGAAAATATGAGCGGAAAGGGGAAATATATGAAATATGATGCGGAAAGGGGAATACACTAAATATAATGCTTTTCATGGGTTATTTTCTTTGGCATATATATATCAATACTTAGGCTAAACATCATTTTGTGGGCTTTTCATGTAAAAGGAGATTTTACATGGGGTATTCACTTTTCCTAGGTAACAAGGATTTTGAACTTAGGAAAAGGGATTTTTATGGAAAATGAATGAATATGAATGTATGAAAGTGGGAAGGGGAAATTAGTGAATATAGGGATGAATGGGAAGTTAATTAATTGATCTTGTAGACCTTCATTTGCTTTGTGTAATTGCTTCATGGACATAGAAACATATGGTAAAACATGATAAATGTACATTTTGTTCAATGAATCATCAAACTTATGCAACCTTTCTCTACTTACCCTTTGCTTATTCTATCATTTTTTGTTCACTTAATGGGTGAATTTAAGCTAGAAAACCCTTTTCCTTTATTTTTATTTAACAAAAGAAAACTATCTAATTCTAACCTTATAACATCCAAAGGCTCAGATTAAACTGATAAGCACCTTATTATTCTCTACCTAACTACTGATCCGCTGAGATTAAACAGTTTGGCCAAATCTTCATTCTCTAACTATAACATAAAATTTAAAGCATAGAGCAGTCAAGATTAAACTATTTGACTATCATTGGTTGTGGCATTTATGACAAACTGCACACAACCATTATTTTGTAGAAAAATAGTAGTGGCATTTAGACTGGCTCACTTTCAGAGTTTATTTGTTTTCTTTTCTTTCTAACCTAACATTTTCTTTTTGTCTTTATTTTTTTAGGACATCTAACCTAACATTTTCTTTGACATGGACATCATCATCAAGATATTTTTTTTTCAAAAACATTTTATTGACTATTGTTATGTCCATATCCTAACTTAGCATTTTTTCAAAATATTTTTTATTTTTTGACTATTTTATTCTATCTTATTAAAACCAAAAAATGTTACAACATCAGCTCCATCTGGGGTGTTATCACAAAATCAACCCTTGATAGGCTATTGATCAGGTGGACCTTGTGTAACTCTTTCAAACCTACTTTTGGCTGAGGCTTAGCCTCCTCAACCTGAGAGGGCTCTCTCAAAGGATTAATGATTTTTGATTACGAGTAAGATGGCTAACTCTTGTGAAACAAATGTAAAAATATGAGTGGTGGAAACACAATTAGAAAGTATCCTTTGGGTTTATGGAGTCAGAAATGCTTCAGTATTGACAGTAAGGTTAGCTCTACATAGAAGTCAGGGCATTTAGAACTCAATGCATGTAGAATACACCAAAAACACAAAGGACCAACATAGTTTACAAATGCATGAAGGAAATTAGAGCACTGTTAGTAATTTCTAAGTAATCACACATTCATACCACTATGGATAATAGTAACAGAACAATACAAGATGTTCAAAACATCGAATTCCTTATGATTCCTGAGAAGCAAATCCAAAGTACTGTATTACTAAAAACAGAGCCTTTACATAAAGCGAAATATGAGAGCTTTTCTGAATAATTTTCCAACCCTTTGTACATCAGCTCTTCTGCTATATATAGAGCTCTTTACATAACTGAGATTCCTCCTCCAACATGAGGGGAACTTGAATTCTTCCTATGAGACACCTATTAAGAATTAAAATTGACTAATAAATGCAACTGACTGCTAACTAGCAGTTTTAGAGACCTAAAACAATTAGGATTCTAACTCTTCATCATGTTGGTAGTAGCATTAAATACAATCCAAATCCGTTCTCTGACAGATGGCCTTGTTTAGTTTAGCTTTGGTGGATGTTTGAAACTGCTTGCTGGCCCTTAATGTCTCATCTTTTAACTGTTCCTGGAAAGTAGGAAACTGCCCCTGCTTTTCTGCTTTTGGTCTCCACAAGGATATTCAAAATCAATTATCCCTGCTGTTCTTCTTTGATTACACAAAAATGTTTTGAACTATCATGTTTTTCATGCACTGTAGACCTTGTCCATGCACCTGTATGAAGATAAAACCTCTTTAATGTTGCCTGAAGTATGATGAACAATACTAGCTGTGATCACTTTTATAACAAATGGGTTATAGCTCATATATGCTTTTCCTTTGCTCGTTTTTCCCTTGTTGGATGCTTGTATTGTGTAAATGATCTTTATTCAGAAACTCCTTTCAAAAGGGTTTCCCTTTTGTCCCTCAAAATTGGTCAACTTCATCAAAGTATGCAGCTACATCAGTTTCATTGCGCGCTACGAAACTGCTGTGTATTAGGCATCATCTTCAGCAGTTTTGTAGCGCGCTATGAAACTGATGTGTAATCACAAAAACATAGTTTTTAATGCCAAAATTTGATTTCCTTGAGCTTTATTTTCCTGAAATGTGTTTTTCATCTGCCCTAAAGCTGTTCAAAATTAAATGCAAAGATACCATTCTTCAAGGAAAACTTCAAAAAGGTAGATTATCAAAATTTTGGACTTAGCCTTTCTTGCTGTGTGATTTTCCTTAGCTAAGGAAGTCCTTCTCGTTGGCTTAGTTGTATCTTCAAATCCTCGATTTGTCTCTTCATGATTTTGATCCTAGCTCTCAGTCTTGCATTGACCTTTCTGATGTATTTGGTTTCCTTTATTGCAGGGACTAACCAGGTGTAGTATTGAGCATGACAGTGGACCATCTCGGGTATTGAAATTGTTTTGTCTTCCCACAAAGCCTCCATTTTGTTAAAATGAGCTTCCTTGATTGCATGTTTCCTTGAGGCTTTCTTCAGTTTAGCAATTTCAAGGTTTGCTAATTTCAACTTCTTTTTCAACTCTTCAACACTATATTCCTCTTGAGGGATAACTGCCTTACCTTTATCGTTTTTATGCAGCTGAGATGGTGTTTCTGATGTAGTCACAGGTTCTTCATGAGCTTTTGCTAACTCCTCTGTTTCACTTGACTCTGGCAGCTCCTCTTGTACCTCCTTTGAATGCCTCGTCACAGGTCTTCTTGGTTTAAAGACAAATTTAGAAACCTGATCATCAAATTTGAGCTTTTTCGAGGCTTTGACCCCTTTGGTTCTGTTTTTACCTGATTCTATCAAGTCTGCTCAAACCAGGGGAGATTCTTCAATATCAATAGCTTGCAACAAGTCATTCAAACTTCCCTTTGAGATCGGGCTTTCCTCAGCAACCACTTTCTTGCCTTTTTCTTTAGCTAATTGACTCCTGGTTATTCTTCTATGGACTGCTTCACCTGTAGATGATTCATGTCCACCTTCTTTGATCTGAGTTTTCTCTTTCTGGGACTGTTGGGGTGTATCTTGGATAACCATTGGTCTGGTGGGTTCCTTACCTATTTCCTAGCCTGCGATTTTACAAATCTCTTGGATCTTGTTTCTGCATGATGACTAACTGCTGGTGGAGAACTCTTCATAGCCTGAGGGCTGAGACCGGTTTCATTCTTGAAGCCAAACATGAACATGAACATGGACCATTCCCTATCTACTTTCTGGAGCTCATGCAAAATTATCAATTTGACTAAGCCGTGATGAAACAACGAGGTCTCACAGGCTTCCTTCTTTAACTGAACCTTGTCACACATTTTGCCTAGGCTTATGATACCTCCCTTCGTAGGTGAAGTACCTGTGTATGCAGGTAAGTAGGTTAGCGTATGAATCTTTGACAAAACTTCTTGGTACTGACTTGTTTAAGTCTGAATCAATGAACTCCGGTTTCAGAAATTCCTTGCAGGGGGTCATATCAAACTTAAAATTTTTAAACCATCGTTCCTGTCCTCTTGGAATCTCAGTGACTGTGGATATAATCTCTGGAGAGATTTGCAATTCAAGTACCCCAACTTTCGAATTCAGTCCTGTGAAATTTAAGGCAAATTCCTTGGTGACTTGCATATGACCTCCTTGAAGTTTTTCGCAAAACCTCCAACAACCAACCTGTTTGAAGGCTTGTTCAACCTCATCATTCTTCAGGATGACATCTAAACCCTCAGGTTCATTCCTCAGGCATCTACCTGATCTATGCTCTTTTCTTTCTACAGACCCCTCCATGAAATTCGAGCAGAATGAGAATTTGAAACACTGGCACTGTCTCAATCTTCGATCGCTGCCTTGCTTGAAAGATGCCTCGCTTGATCACCGAATTCAAATTGAATGCTTGCCAATTTTCTCCTCATGCATGAACCCAAACATAGTTATGACTATGAATACTTGGCTTCTTTTTGAAACTTGCAATATGAGCGTACCAAGACATTTAATGACCCTAATGATGAGGATAAGCGATTGAATGTGATAGGAAAAGTGCATGGACTGACCACTAATGATGTAAGGATAACTGATTTTTGATAGATTTGACAGCTGGATGAGATTTGCTACAGATCTGCATGAATCCCCGATTTCGTAGTGCAGCCAGTGTAAATTCTGGGTTTTGCGCTACGAAAACTCCTAAACAGTTTCGTAGTGCATAAGAACCTTGAAACAAGCTTCGACATGTGGAGTTAATGTGAGATATGAGACCAATAATATACAAGAACAGAGAATTGACCCCTTTTGACATACCAACAAGACTCTTAACAAGACTCTTATTCAAAATCTTAGACTCTAAAACATCACGGAAAAACCAGACCAAGACTGACACCACTCTTTTGGGAAAAACTGATGCTCAAAATTTGAAATTCTTCTTAAGTGATAACATGGGGACTGCTTTCTCATGTAGAATGTAGAGAACCTACAGATCCATGTTCCTTCTCCTCGAGCTATGGAGTCCTTGTTGTACCAAAGATCACACTAACATCTTGAAAAGTAAAGAAAACCAGAGTATTTGCAATGAAACTATTTCAACTTCTTACTACTGAATGTAATGTTTGAGAAAACTTCCATTGACAGGATGAGTGGAATATAGCCCCTCAAGGTTCTACAGCACAAAAGTGTTTTTTCTCTTCACTTCAACAACCGCTAAAGGTCCAAAGCATATATTGTCAAATTTGCCATGTTTTCCTTTCTCTTCTCTCTTGGCATCCCATCTTAGAACTAGATCACCCTCTTTAAACTCCCTCACCCTGGCTCTTCTATCAAATAGGGTCTTCATCTTATTCTGATGTTTATTCAGTTTGTATTGAACTTCATATCTGTTTTCATTAAGTTCAATAATCTGATTTATTCTTGTTTGAAAAATCATCAGATTCATTTGTAGAATCCTGCAGGAATTTTAAAACAGGGAAGGCCAAATTGGTAAGGAAAATTGCATCTTTCCCATAGACTAATTGAAATGGAGATTTCCCAGTTGATCTCTTTGGAGTAATTTTGTTTGCCCATATTGCATAAATCAAATGTGGGAGCTTCAGAGATAGCCATTTTTATTTGTTCAAATGCATGCCTAGAAGTGGGAGTCTATTTGACTTCATGGTCCATTTTGAGCATGTTAGTTATATCCTTTACAATCTCTACATAATTTGGAATAAACCTCCTTAGAAAATTAATCTTGCCTAGAAAAGCTTGAATCTCCTTCTTATTTATAGGTAAGGTCAATGTTTCAATGGTAGATACTGGTTTGGGATCAATTACTACTACCTCCTTTGAAATTATATGGCCCAACCGTTTTCCTTCTTTGACAGCAAACAAGGACTTCTTAGGGTTCAATGATCCTCCAAATTTTCTACACCTGTTAAAAACCTTCATCAAATTCTTTAGATGTTTCATATCAGATTTAGTAAAAACAGTTAAGTCATCAAGATAAATAGCCACAAATTTATTTTCCTGACCCATAAAAGCTCTATCCATAGCTCTCTGAAATTTTTCTCCAGCAGTAGTCAAGCCAAATGGAATCCTAGCGTACATGAATGTACCCCAAGCTATAGTAAAGGTTGTCTTCACTCTGTCTGTTGTATCAAAATTTACGTGATTGTAACCTAAAAAACCATCAAGCATAGAAAGTCCTTGTTCTCTTGAAACCATTTGAAGTAACTGATCCATTTTGGACAAAGGATAATTATCTTTTAATGATGTTTTGTTCAAATTTCTAAAATCCACACAGAGCCTTATTTCTCCATTTTTCTTTCTAACAAGAACTAGATTTGCAGCCCAATTAGAGTATCTAAGAGGGAGGATGATCTGAGCATCTAGCATTTTGTTAATCTCCCTTTGTACAGTTGGTAGAAGGGCTGGATTTATCCTTCTAAGCTTTTGTTGATAAGGTTTTGCTTCTGGCTTCAAAGGAATTGTATGCTATATTAATGAAGTATCATAAGTCTTTAGATTAGAATAATTCCAAGCTAAAACATCCTTATAATTTTTCACTAACTTAAGATATTGAGCTTTGATCTCAGGGTTAAAATATGCACATATTTTTGATGTTTTTTATATCTTCATCAGTTCCAATGTCAATCTCTTCTATGTCAACTTCTGAAGAAATGGACTGAGGGTTTCAGAGGACAACATTTTGATCAAACAATCTTTCTAAAGGAATAAGTCCTTTTGGAATAAAATTATTAGATAATCGAATAATGTCATGATTAGCAATTTTGGTTTTAAAGTATAAAGTATCATTTTCATCTGCATTTTCATTTATTTCAGTTCTATCTTCATCAATTTGTAGAAATGAAAAATCATCTACTACCTACAGAAATTATTTCAAGTGTCATCATCTTCGAATAATTTCCAATGCTTCAGATTATTTGGGATAGATAGCCTATATTTGACTTGTATCTGATAGAGTACATCAGTATGATTAGGAATTTTAAAAGAGCTAGCAAAGACAGCTAAGGCATTTGCATGAATATTCTGATCTCTGGGAATATGAGTCAAGTTAAAATCATCAAATAAGTTTTCAACTGAATCCCATACTTCATTTCAGTAGGACCTAAGTCTAGGGTGCTTGGTTTGGCAAGCATTTCTTACCTCCTTAACAATAAGTTATGAATCAGTAAAAACACTTAAGTTTTGAACTTTTAAGATTTTGGCTAATTGTAATCCTAAAAGGAAAGCTTCATATTCAACCACATTATTTGTAACTTTGAAGTCTAATTTACATGATTGGGTTATATTTTCTTTTTCAGGTGAAATTAAAACTACTCCAGCTCCTACCCCATATTTTGTGCAAGATCCATCAAAGAACAGTTTCAAAATATCAGTTTGGTTTGGTTCAGGACTTTCAACTACCTCTTCAATTTTAGCTTAAGTTTTATGTTGGTTTGAAGTGAGTTTAAAACAACCAATGTCTTGATCTATTGCATAAATTGGATGGTTCCTTGGCTGGTCAGTATTACAAAGAGTATGTACAAATCTTAACTCTCTATATAATCTTAATTTCTCTCCTCCATAAATAGGAATGGTAGCATATGACATATCCATCTATAGATTTCCCCTTAATTTGGCATAGCAAGACCTAGAAAGGAGCATTCCAAATTTGGGAGGGATATTTGTGACAACAATGTCAAGTACTACACTTTTCACTTGAATTTGGGCAAGGGTAACCACTAGATCCTTGATCAATCCCAAATAGGGCACCCTTTCAAAATCAAAGGTGTACAGGTCATGGAAGGACTTAGTTATGTCGAGTTTCAAATGGTCCATGATAGATTTTGGCATAAGGTTGTGTGATGCTCCTAAATCAAGCATACAGTTATACAACATGGAATCATTTGTTTTAAGAGTTACATAGAAAGGAGGCACTATCTCATCTATCATGTCTAAACTAGGGCCAAAAACTACTACTGGTTTTTCATCTTGTAGACTTATGACATCACCTTCAGCATCAACCGAGGTATTTTTTATCCATTTTATGACTTGGCTTTTGTAACCAGGGTTTTTGGAAAGTTCTGGCAATGGAATTGCGATATTAACCCTCTCTAATTCTTTTTGAACATTAAATGTCGTAAAAAGATTTTACCAGTTTGGTTAATATCAATTGACTGATCTAAGGGATGAATAAGAGTTGTTTGAGCTTCAGCAGTTTTGGTACATGGTTCAATTATTGGAGTTTCCTTTGGATATTTCGCAGGGTTAGGCCTAGGCCTAAGATCATACCTCTCGTTTAACTCTTCAATTAAAAATTCAGAGAAAGTATGATATTTAGAGACTTGTGAAGCTTTCTGATCTTCTTGAACCTGATTTTGTTGTGAGAGAGGAATGATGGTTGTTTCATTGGAAGAAGAATTGATACTATTAATATATTTAGTAATTTTCATAGTATTATCATCAGGTTGTTGGTGATCAATCAATAGAGGGGTAGGAACCTGTTGATCATTGCTAGGTCTCTGAAGAATTTGTAGTGGTGGATTTCTTTTATACTGACCATGATTTTGGTTTTGGGGTCTAGTAACTATTTGTTGTATTGTCCTAGGTTGGGTCTCAATATTTGAAATTCTATTTGATAGGTTTCTAATAAGAGAACTTATTTCATCTATTTTTGAGTCTTTTGATTTAGTCTTAGAGGAACTAGAGGCTTCTTGAATAGATTTGAGTTTTCTTTAGGCCTTTTCTTCCTTAAGTTTTAAAGAAGTTGAGGCTGCCCTATTTTCTTCTACTTCTATAGCATTCATTTTCATATCTTCAAGAGTTCTTGAAGTTCTCTCTCGTATCATAATAACAAATTCATCATCGAAATATTTGGAAAATATAGACGTAGCTACTGCTACAAGAGGCTTACAATCAGCAGGCATTTTGTGATAAAGTTTGTTGAATCTTTTGATAAAATCTGATAATGGTTCACCAAAGTTCCTTTTAAGCTCTTCAAATTCTCTGAGGAAGTAAAGAGGATCCTTTTTCACACCCCATTTATTTTTAAATATGGTTGTGAGCTCTTCCCAATTTCTATTGGAAGCTGTTGGTAATTGTCTAAAAAAAATCCTCACATTTCCTTCAAGTGATTGTACAAATAATCTCATATAAACGTTTTCTTGTTCAATATTCATGTTGTTTGTGAATTCTAAGAAATCTTGTAGATGGTATTCAGCTAAGGGACTAGCTTCTCCATTGTACTTGGGAAGGTTTTTTAAGTATCCACCTGGGAATGCACCGGGGTTATTAGGTAAGACTAAGGCAGCATATCTAGCCTATACAACAGGTCAGAAAGCCATGACACCAGGTGGTGTATGAGGTGCATGAGGTACATGAGGTTGTCCAGGTGGAGTATAAGGTGTTTGTGTGGATGTAGAGGATGAAGAAGAAGTAGAGGAAGAAGATGGTGATTCAGGGATTGATAGACTAGTTAGAGGTGAAGGAGGAGATGAAGGAGGAGATCTCCTGAAAGACTTCAAAGGAGTCCAAAGAACTAATTTTGGGAGCTGTAAAGGAATACCTTCTTTGTTTTCGAAGAGAGGATTGGAATATATAGAGAAGGTCTGCTTAGATTGTTTAGAAGAAGAAGCTTCAGGTCTGTCAAAAATCAAAGGAAAATGATAGGTGATAGGGGATATGAAATCTGTGGGTTTATATTATGGTAGATTGACACCCAAATCAGATTCAATTTTAGGTTATCCTGATGGTGGTGTGGGTATTGGGTGAGATTCTAATGAATGAATAAGGTAGGTTGACTTAAAATCAACTCCTTTATCTAGAAGTTCAACAACCCCAGGTGATAAATGAGAGTAATCAGGATCAGTTGGGATATTACTATAAGGGTCAAATGATTCTAATTCTTTAGACTGTAGGATTGAAGAGGAAGAAGATGAAGGTTGGTGTCCCCTTTTAGCACTGGCGTTTCTCATAAGCCTTCCAGGATTTGACAGAGGTTTAACTATGTCAGCTTCTGAATGAGATCTGGTATGTTTATAAGGTGCCAGCTTGGGAGTGTGGATTCACCTAGGTGAATGATTTTAACCTCTCTAAACCTTTAATCACCTTAAAGGAAAAGAATGAATTAATATCGTTGTTCCAAGGGAAACTTAAATGAAATTCGAATCCCTGGCAATGGCGCCAATCTGATGTCATACCTCTGAGTTAGTAGTAGGTCAGCTACCAATGCCAGAGCATTTAAAATAATTATTTTGGGGTTTTTGGTTTTTGTTTTGGGAGACCAATGAATGAAGACAGATGTAGAATTGAAATACTTAATCCTTTGGGTTATATTAATATCTCAGCAAAGGGTTGCTATAAAGCTTTGCATAGTGATATAGATAAAAAATTGTGGTGAGAAGAAGACATAAAATAATATGATTATCATAGTTTCCAGATTGTAAAATAGAATAATCATAAGTGTGAAAACCTTCTAAACTAAGTTCCAAAGGTTCTCTTAAGATATGATCACTTCAAGAGCTAATAGGAATTAATTGAGACATAATTATTCCTACCTATATATCTCTATAGGCAACAATCATATGAAGAAAGACATAATTATAGGATAACACAAACTATGTAAAACGAGATTCAGAATCCCATGCTTTATATTAAGGTTCCAGAAAGATTGAGTACATCAAGTGTCTACAAAATCTTCGTTCACAGGTGCAACCAGGTTCAAAGTAGAATGAATAGTCACAGCTTAACAAATAATGAATAATGACTCTTGAACTTCGAACCCTTAATAACTCGAAAAGAGAATTATTTATACAATAATGAAACTTAAGAAAATATCTTAAACTGATTAAGATTTATTCTAGGAGAGGAAAGATCTTCATACAAGAAAATAGGGGCAGCTCTTTGAACTGCTTCTTGCTATCCCTTTTATTCAGTTTGTGCTTTCTTTGTTGTTTCATATTTTGCCCCTTTAAGCTGCCTGACTGTTTGAATCCTTTATGCTTGGTTGATTCCTTTATTTGATCTTCCATTTGATACTCTCTAAACTCTGTCAATATCCTTTGACCCTATTGAGTAACCTTTACTATGTATTTAAGGTTTTTACTGTGTTTTACAATAGTAAATCCCTTTAGATTTGTGTTCAGATTGTATGCAAGCTTTTTCTTTGTAAGCCTGGAACAGGGGTTTTTACCTGCAAAACACATAAACTGTTAAGAAAAACATAGGTGACAAAGTAGGTCTTCAATTGGTTTATTGAGCTTGAGAGGGTATTGGAAAGAGTCCTAAGTGTATCAGAAGGTAAAACAATGGCTTTTGGTCGCAGAGGTTTATGGTGGGTTTGTTGTGAAAAGAGACGAAATAAAGGCAAAATGGTGATTTTTTGCGTTTAAATGGAGAAATGGCCTTCTTTTTGAAATATGGTGCAAAGTGAATAGCTTCATTTGTCGTTATGTGGGAGGAAATTTTGGTTTTCATCACACCGCTTATAAGGCATGGGCAGTTTTGGGAGGGGGTCACTCGAAATGATCTGAGCTTGACACGTAGCAAAGGGGATCAGTGGAATACCACTTTTCGGGTGGGTAATGCTAGTACAAAGAGCCAACCTGAAATCACTGAGGGTCATTTGATTTCGATGGTCGTGATCGGATGGTTGAGGAGTCAAAGAATAACACAGAGGGGCCCAATGATTAATTATGGTGGTTATGGGCTATATTATGTTTAAAAACTAGATTAGTGGTGTTTTATAGTTAAACAAAGGTTTAGGTTGGTTCTTCGTTAAAATCATAAAAAACATTTTAACAAATAAAAACTTCGAAAAACCCATATGGCGGACTTGCAATTTATGAGTTCGGGCAGATAAATGATATCGGGTCTAGGTTCATCGCATATCGCAATTGGAGTTTAGCAAAGTAAAGGCCCATCGCAAAGGAATGCGATAGGGGCCAGACGCAACGTAGGAATAAATCATGTATGATATGTGATCAGGTCTGGGTTCCCATCGCATATCAGAGATCACAACGGCAAAGGGTAATGCTTTCGCGGTACTTGCGATGAGGAGCGGATGCGATATGTGTATGAACTATAATATATATTGTATCAGGTCTGTCGCAATCAGAGATCGCAATAGTAGAGGGGTATTTCTCTAGTTGGGACTTGCGATGAGGGGTGGATGCGATATGTCAATGGATTGTGATATATATTGCGTCAGGTCCGAGTCCATCGCGCATCACATATCACAATCGCGGAGGGTGCATTCATATGAAATGCTTGCGATGTGATATTTTATGAAAATACATAACTTTATAATAAAACTAAAGGTTTCGGGTTATTTAATAAAAGGAGTTAATACATACGAGAAAAGGGACTTTTAGGGATTTAATACTATAGGTTAGTGTTAATATGAAAATATGAGCAGGAAGGGGAAATATACGAAATATGATGCGGAAAGGGGAAATACTCTAAATATAATGCTTTTCATGGGTTATTTGCTTTCGCATATATATATCAATACTTAGTCTAAACATCATTTTGTGGGTTTTTCATGTAAAAGGGGATTTTACATGGTGTTTTCACTTTTCCTAGGTAAAAAGGATTTTAACCTTAGGAAAAGGAATTTTTATGGAAAATGGATGAATATGAATGTATGAAGGTGGGAAGGGGAAATTAGTGAATATAGGGATGAATGGAGATGAATGGGAAGTTAATTAATTGATCTTGTAGACCTTCATTTGCTTTGTGTAATTGCTTCATGGACATAGAAACATATGGTAAAACATGATAAATGTACATTTTGTTCAATGAATCATCAAACTTCTGCAACCTTTCTCTACTCACCCTTTACTTATTCTCTCATTTTTTGTTCACTTAATGGGTGCATTTAAGCTAGCAAACCCTTTTCCTTTATTTTTATTTAACAAAAGCAAACTATCTAATTCTAACCTTATAACACCCAAAGGTTCAAATTAAACTGATGAGCACCTTATTATTCTCTACCTAACTACTGATCTGCCAAGATTAAATAGTTTGGCCAGATCTTCATTCTCTAACTATAACATCAAATTTAAAACATGAAGCAATCAAGATTAAACTATTTGACTGTCATGGGTTGTGGCATTTATGACAAGCTGCACACAACCATTATTTTGCAAAAAAATAGTAGTGGCATTTAGACTTGCTCACTTTTAGAGTTTATTTGTTTTCTTTTATTTCTAACTTAACATTTTCTTTTTGTCTTTATTTTTTTAGGACATCTAACCTAAAATTTTCTTTGATATGGACATCATCATCAAGATATCTTTTTCAGAAACATTTTATTGACTATTGTTATGTCCATATCCTAACTTAGCATTTTTTCAAAATATTTTTTATTTTTTGACTATTTTATTCCATCTAATCAAAATGAAAAATTGTTACAACAGTAGTAAGGACACAGAGGAAAAGGAGAAGAATAGAAACACCTAAATTCCCACCTAGAAATGAGCCAATGGACATAGTTTGGAAGGACGTCCCTTCCAACATAGCTAAAAACTTGACTAGATTGTCATAGTTTATTGGACCATACACAACTGCTACCATGGACAAAGATACTGAAATATCTGTTTTATTGAAGGAAAAATAATAAAATATTGCACAGCTCGAGAATAATCTTGAAACAGAGAGGGAAAGTGTGAACAAGTAGGCCATTGAGCAGTTGGCTCAATTGCAATGAAGCAGACATATTGGCCGAAAACATGCAACTCCAAGACTTACAACAAGCCATGGAAAGATATAAGGATGTTCCTACTATCGAGGAATTCATCAAAGAGGTGCTATAACTTAATTCTCTCTTATTAAAACATCAAGAACAGTTTTTCCAAAAGATGTCACAAATTGCTCCTTATCTGATCATTACTAACCAGCTAATGGATAAAGAAATTGACTAGAGAAATGAGATTGTTGGTCTAAACACAAGAATGTCAGAGTTCATCGAATGGCAAGAAATAGAAGAAGGGATCCAATCTATCTGAGATCAAGGAGACACACAAGGACATTCTTTTCAAGGATTGTGACGCAAGGATCAAACAAGCCGAACTAGCAGTGGAAAGAGTGGTTGCCGTGTCAAAGAATATAGTAAAGGTGGTAAACCATATGTTATTTGACACCAACTTGGTGAAAGAAGGCAACCTAAAAGAACTACCTGATCTAAGTGAATTGCATAATAGATGGAAGGAAAGAGTGGAAAATCAAAGGGAAGCAATCACAAAATTAGCAAAGGTTGATTGGGAGTCGTATTGGCAATACCTCTTCAAGCCACACAGTGAAATCATGAATCTTAACTGCTCTCTCCATTCAACTCAGCAGATGCTACCACCTCTCATAGATGTAATTTTCATATGATAGATTAGAAAACAGTTTGGGGCACCTCCTCAAGTCAAACTGATGACTGATATATGTGATTTGAATGACAAGTTGGCAAAGAGAAAATCATCATCATAGTCTCTTCTCATCAAGCCACTGTTTATTTCTAGAGTTAGTTAACTAGTTAGGAGGAAGGTTGTTTGTAACCTCAAATTTTTATATAATCTATTTTTGAACATTAGTTAGAATAGTCTTTATACCTTCTCATAAATTTAGAGAAGGGTCCATAATTTTATTAAAAACATTTGCAAAGAATGCACTATTGTAAGTTTGTGAATTCTTTTGTGAAATTATGGAACATGATCGTTTCTTTTAAACATTAAACCACTTTCCTTTGTTGATGCATTGTTGTATACTTGAAAGATAATTTGATTTCGAGAAAGGAGTTAATCTATGTCATTAGTCAAATGAGTAGAACTTCACATATATGGTACTTGTATATTATATGTATAGCCTTGTTTATGTTTAATTAGTGACAACACTTTATTTTCATGAATTGTATATGAGATATGTTTTTTTTGTTAAATCATTAATTGCAATATTGTATGATGCCTAGCCGACATTATATATATATATATATATATATATATATATATATATATATATATATCTATATATATATATATATATATATATATATATATATATATATATATATATATATATATATATATATATATATATATATATATATATATATATATATATCGATATCTATATATATCTATATATATATATATATATATCATCACATATGCGATATAGTTAATACATTTCTTTGACTAACCATTTAGTCAAAGAAATTATATTTACACGTTATCATATCTGTTTTATGCGCGATTGATCCTTATTATCACATTTCAAAAAGATATCATTGTAGATCACATATTATACAGAAATACTCGGGTTTATATTAGATTAAGTTAGTTAGAGATTTTCATGATAGAATAGGTCATTCGAGTTATCATTATTCTATTGAAATCACTCGTAAACCACCCACTCTTGTTTTGAAACCCATACTAGGAAACTAGTCCCATTATCCCCAGTCGGAGCCACCACTTTAAACAGAAAAGGAGTTGTCTTAAGGTCCGGATTAGGTAAAGGGAAAGGTACAATTCTACCATTCATTTCTTTATCTTTCCCTTTAAACATAATTCTTTTTATTCTAAAAACTAGCAATATGATAAAATATTATAGTTGAAATGGGAAAGTAGTGGTTAATACGAATTAATCAATTATTGTGTTTTTTATACAGAAAAGGAAATATTTGGAAAACCGCTATTCGGAAGGTAAAGACAAAAGCAGAGCAATTGTTGTTCCTCCGCTAGGAAACCATGTCTAGATAAGGAGATCAAAACTGGAGCGCGCAGTTCAGGAAAAGAAGGAGAAAATAGAGCGTCTGCGCAAGAGGACAAGAAGATAATTGAAGAATAGAAGATTAAGCAAAGCCCTCAAGATATTTTGATCTTGAGGGATCACTACTTTAAAGGTTATCTACAACCTTGATGTATCTGCCTACCCACTATAAATGGGGCAGTGATTGTAAAGACATGGAGGAATTTTGATTCTTCAGAAATTACTGTTGTAATCTCAACTTTGATCATTGACTCTCTTTGAAGAGCGATAGCTGTAAACTTTGCTATACATGATTAATATATAACTCAGTTGCTATTCCATTATCTGATCCTGGAGTAAACTCAGTGGTGCTTCACTGGTGGCTAAGGGCCTGGCCCTAGTGGATTCACCTACTTCTTGTATCACTATTTTACAATTACAGTTTTGTGTGGTTTGATTTCCTTTGCATTCCCTTAATTCGCTTTATTTGGTAATCTCTTGTTTATGAACATTTCGTGGAATTTCTCTGTTATATCGAAATCATAATTGGATTGCGTTGGTGACAAAATTATTGATTATAACTTGAAATGTCCTGTTGTTCATTCTGATCTAATACTGCGTTGTCTAATTCAGATTGTTGTTCATTTAATTGTTGCTCACTTATAATTGTAATTGTTGTTCAATTAAGTTACTGTTCAATTATAACTACGATTGTCGTTCCTTTAATACCTGTGATTAATGTTCATGCTGCTAGAATAAGATTGCTAATTCAATTTAACTTATAGTCGTCGTGTGTTTCCAAGTTAATTTTCTTTGCTATTCCATCGGATTAAGATTGTTGTTCAATTCATTTTTGTCAGGATAAACTCTGTTGTTGAATTCATTACTGATAGATCAAGCTTTGCTTTTCAGCTTTTTAATAGACTTAGTTGCGATTCCTTTTCTGTCAATTGAATTGCTATTTCCAGTTATTTGCTTTAGTGTGGATTGAAGGATCTACAACTGTAAAGGACACTGACTACCACTGTCTAAGTTCTCAGATTAGAGATCTTGCCTATGATTGACTTTCATTTGCATTAGTTTATAGGAAGAGAGTTATCATTACTGAGTCCTCGACTGATGATTGTTTGAGTGAATGATTTAGTTACAGAACATTTCAGTTTCTTGTTGTTCCAATTAGATTTTGTTTCCAGCATTCATTTATCTTTGCATTTTAAAGCACTATACTGCAAAACATTACTCTTGAGCAAGTGACCGCCTCAGACTGAGTACACTCTTGAGATAAAAAATCGTCCCTGGGTTGATAATTAATGTAGGATAAATAGGGGTTAAAAAGACACCTTTTATCGCTCAACATTTTGGCGCCGTTGCCGGGGAGAGTGTAGCCAATTGTTTTAAGAAGAGTAGTGTGCATTTGATAAGTACCTGCTAGGAGAGAATTGGGTATTAAAAACGAAAGGTATGAACCTGCATACGGAGCATATAACAGCCTTGCTCCCCCGCATGCTTTCCTACAAATTTGTTGATTACTTTGTGTATAAATAAGTATTTGAGTTGTGTGCATGACTAAGCAGAAAAAGCATAAAAAGAATCCAAAACCGCTATCCAAACCTGACAAAGTTAAGGGGCCGGTGACCCTTGGCCAATTGACCTTTATAGACGATATCATCAAGAGAACAGAATCTCAGCCATTAGTAGGTCCTAGAAAAGTTGCTTATAGACAACTTACTAGTTCCCTTCGAGCCACAGAATCACCATCTGTAGCCTTTGCTGAGGTGCATAGCCAAACAGAAGAAACTGAGCAAGATTTTCAAGAAATTGAGAATTCTCACCCAATTTCTTTACAAGAAGGGAACTCTAGTAATCTCTATGAAGGAGGAGGAGAAACAGGGGAAATAGAAGAACCAAGATCCCCTCTTGGAGTAGTTCAAACACTAAGCAGCCCAGATAAGGGAAGTGCTGTCAAGATCATCCAAAACAAAGCTGAAGAACCTGAAAAGCCAAAATCCCCCCAGATAATAGTTCAGCAAGGAACATTCATCATCCCAGACCAAGGAAGTGCTGTTAAGGCCATTCCTACTCCTTCTAGTCAACCTAGGAATAATTCCCTAGAAATCCCAGAAGGATATTGGCATATATTCGATCAAATGGCCCAAAATCAGCAAACACCTCAAACCTCCACACTGCAATATCCCATTGTGGACACTGCAGTAAATGCACCTATGAAAGCCATACCTCTGCAGCATATCCCTACATTCCATGGTTTAACATCGGAAGACCCAGATGTGTTTCTATTCGAATTCGATGTGTTATGTCGGGGGTATGACTACACAACAGACCCCCAAAAACTAAAACTATTTCCCTCCACACTAAAAGGAGCGGCTCTACGATGGTTTATGGGGTTGGGTGGAGGCATTATAAACGACTGGGATCAGATGAAAGGGGCTTTTCTAAAGAAATATTAGGATTATTGTAGGTCTAGAGAATTAAAGGATGAAATATTTCAAATGATAGCCAGACCTAATGAAACATTGGAGGAATATGTACAACGCTTTCAATAAAATGTCCAAAGATCTCCTTATGCATCTTCACCCTTACCTGACAATGTGTTAAAAACTACATTAATTAAAGGGATGAAGGAACAATGGGTGGAAACATTAAACATTATGGGAAAAGGTGACATTTATCAAGAAAATTTTGCTGACATTATTGACTTGTGTATCAGGAGTTTGAGAGGCAGTACGAGGCTAAAACCAGCAGAACGTGACATGCTTACAAGGGACAACAGGATCTCCGGTGGAAGTGTAACCCACGCAGAAATTGGGAATTTACTGGAAGATTTTAAAACTGACATATTGGGGACTTTGACAACGCAGCTCGATATTATGCAAGCTAAACAAAAACAAGCAAAAGCAGAGCAAAATCTGGCAATATTCTACCCTAAATGCAGAAAGAAACACAACCACAAAGAGTGCCCACTAGATGCAGTTCAAATCTGCACTATTTGCACAAAATACCACTCCACAGAGAACTGTCCCTCACTCCCGGGCCTGAAAGTAGTCTACAAGGAAGCGGAAGAAGAAACAGAACCAGTGTACCTACTCAATCAACGTCGTCAATGGCAGCCACGACAAACAGGTATGCCTGTTGATCCATCCTCTTATTTTCAGTCTCCTTTGTATAATGCTCAGCAATATAATGGAATGTGGCAAAATCAGCCACCTTTCCCCAGCTGGTCACAACAGCGATTTCCTACATCACCATGGCCAAATAAAAAAAATCAAACCAATTGGCCAAATTTCCCTTACTGTCCACCATTCTGGAAAGATAATGCATATCTGACACAATGGTCACCCTCCACCTCGCAGATTCAAACCTGGTAGTCAAACTGGCAAAGACCTATGAATCAGCCAGCCGAAACAATTCCTCTCCCTCAACCTACACTGCCAGCACCATATACATTGCAACAAAATCCTCAGACCAATTTAAGACCGCAACTCCCAACCCAACCCAACCCAAACCCTAATAATAGACCAGTTCAATCTCTTCAAATAATTGAAGCACCAGAACTAGAAACCGAGCTAAGGGAGTGCAACGACCTTCAATTAAGGTCTGGGCGAATAATAGAAACAGAGGGAGACAAAAATGCTCAAGTTGAAAATCTGTTACCTTTAGAACAACCATTACAAGAAGAGGATGTGGTTAGACAACAAACTCACGACCAAGCAACCACTTCTTCTCCCCCATTCCCATAATGACTAATCATACCATGCCCAATAGAACATCCTAACTTTGATCTTTTGGGAGAACTAAGAAATTTGTGTATAAATATCCCACTCCTCCAGGTTATCCAATATATCCTGATCTATACAAAAGCCATCAAAGAGCTATGTACAAAAAAGCTAAAGAGGAGAATAACAACTAACCCAACTGTCTAGGTAGTCGGCACCCTATCTGACTTACTATCAGGAAGAGACACACTCGTAAAATATGAGGACCTAGGGAATCCTATAGTTACGGTGAAAATCAATGGACACTCCTTTCCAAATGCCTTAGTTGATTTAGGAGCTGCAATTAATATTTTGACAACCACCACGTGTCAAAAACTTGGCGTTACATCATTAGATCCAACTACAACCCTACTGGAACTAGCTGACTGATTAGTAGTCAGACCAGAGGGTACACTACATGATGTAATGGTATCTGTGGACTCCTAGGAATACCCTGCCGACTTTCTGATAATTAACCCCAAAAACCGGCTAGATGGACACCCCTTAATCTTAGGAAGACCTTGGCTAGCAACTGCTGATGCTTACATTGGCTGCCGACAAGGCAGTATGACTATAACTAGAGGGAGTAATGTCAAGAATTTAGCTCTATACCCTCCAGCACAGCCAAGCTTAACAATAATGAAAACTAACAAACAACCTGTATCATATCTCACAGAAAACATTAGATCACCATTAACTATAGAAGATGCCCTCGAATTTAAAGACCAAACAGAGGACGACATCATTAACAACTTCATTAACCAATCCGAATCCAAATCCCATGTACAATGCCATATGATAGAAGCAGCATTCGATAACGAACTAGAAGAAGATCCCCTCAAAGATACCCATGATCAATCTATACCTACTACCTCTGTTTACAATAGAAAAACTATAGAAATTGAACCGGGAAAAACTCTGAACATTAACAAAAATCTGACAGCTGAACAAGAGGAAAAACTGGTCCAACTTCTGAGAAAATATAAGGAAGCCTTTGCATGGGACTACCCAAACATGAAGGGAATTGACCCCCAGCTATGCACACACCACATATATATGGAAAAAGATGCTAGGCCCATTCGCCAACCTCAAAGGAGATTGAATCCTCACCTGAAAGACATTGTGAAAGCTGAGTTACAAAAACTTTTAGATGTAAACTTTATTTATCCAATCTCCGATAGCAAGTGGGTCTCTCCACTAGTAGTGGTGCCAAAGAAGAATGGAAAATGGAGGATATGTGTAGACTACAGAGAATTGAACAAAGCAACACAAAAAGATCACTTTCCCCTTCCATTCATTGATCAAGTATTAGATTCATTAGCAGGAAAGAAATTCTTTTCTTTCCTAGATGGCTTCAGTGGATACAATCAGATTCAGATTGCCCCTGAAGACCAAGATAAAACTACTTTTACCTGTCCATGGGGAACATTCACTTACAGAGTCTTACCCTTTGGCCTATGCAATGCCCCTGCCACATTTCAAAGGGCCATCTTAAGCATTTTTTTAGATTTAATAAATGAAGGGCTCGAGGTATATATGGATGATTTCACACCATATGGAGATGATTTTGAGCCAGCACTAGAAACACTGGAAAAAGTGCTGCAAAGATGTATCGCTACTAGACTTTGCTTGAGCCATGAAAAGTGCCACATGATGATGACCGAAGGACTTATCCTGGGTCATTATATCTCAGCAGCTGGGATACAGGTAGACCCAGCTAAAATTCAGATAATCTTGTTAATACCTACGCCTACTACACAAACAGAGGTACACAGTTTTCTGGGATTCTCTGGTTATTATAGAAGATTCATAGAACATTTTTCTTAGATCACTACACCTTTATATGCACTAATAGGAAATGTTGATTTTATTTGGATAGATAAGTGCGACCGTGCTTTTGAGGATCTAAAGAAGCTTGTATCAACAGCCCCAGTATTAAGGGGCCCAAATTGGGATTTTCCATTCCAAATTTCATCTGATGCTTCAGACACAGCTATTGGAGTAGTTCTTGGGTAGGAAGAAGATAAAAAGCCATATGCAATTTATTATATTATGAAGAATCTATCTCCTACTGATTTAAACTATATTGTAATTGAAAAAGATTTTTTAGCTGTAATACATGCTATAAATAAATTTAGGCATTATATCACTAGATATCTTGTTGTTTTATATACAGATCACTCTGCCATAAAATATTTAGCAAATAAAGCTGTTACAAATGGTAGAGTAACAAGATGATTGATTTTATTGCAGGAATTTGACATCACAATAAAAGATCGACCTAGAAAAGAGAATCTTGTAGCTGATTTTCTCTCACAAATGTCGAAGCCAGCAGACGCAGTAGCAGTCGAAGATCAATTCCCAAATGAAATTTTGTTTGATGTTACTATCAGAACACCATGGTATGCTGATGTTGAAAATTATTTAGCAGTAGGTAAATTACCCAAGAATTTAACCCCCAATGAACGAAAACAAATTGTACAACGCAACACCCGATTCTCATGGATTGGGGGCTACTTATTTCATACAAGGGTTGATATGCACATCAGAAGATGTGTCCACGAAGACGAAATATTTGACATTCTGAAAGCTTGTCATGATGGACCATGTGGCAGACATTTTGCAAAACGCAAAACTGGTCACAAGGTTTTACAAATAGGCTATTACTGGCCTACAATCTTTAAAGATGCTAAGAAGTTTGTACAGGCCTGTGATAGTTGCCAAAGGGCAGGATGCCCTGGGCAATCCGATGAAATGCCTTTGCAGCCGCAGTTAGTAATTGAGCCATTCGAGCGCTGGGCACTCAACTTTATTGGTCCGATTAACCCATCATCAAATCAGAAAACATACATATTGGTAGCAACAGAATATGTTACCAAATGGGTTGAAGCAGAGGCATTACCAAGAGCTACAGAGGACTCTGTGATTCATTTCCTGTTCCAAATATTTGTGCGATATGGCCTCCCGAGGGACATAATTATAGATGGAGGGCCACAATTTGTAGGTAATAAAATTGCTTCAACATTAAAAAACTACCACATTCGGCACAAAATTACAACCCCTTACCACCCGCAGGCAAATGGCCAAGTAGAGAGCACGAATAAGGTGATAGAGGCAATACTTACAAAAATAGTCGCATCGCATAGACATGACTGGGCTTCAAGATTGCCAGAAGCCTTATGGGCATACCGAACAATGTGGAGAAATACCACCGACCATTCACCATATCAGCTAGTATTTGGGAAAGAACCCATATTTCTAATAGAATTCGAGATACAAACATTAAGAATAGCACAAAATGTGGGTTTGAATTTATATAAAGCTCAGAATAACAGATTACAGCAAATTAACGAGGTAGATGAAATCAAGCTCTCGCCTCTTCAACAAACTGCATTAATTCAACAGTAGAGAGAAAAATGGCACAACGCCCTGATCAAAAAGAAAATCTTCCACGAAGGAGATTGGGCACTCCTATATGATTCCAGGTTTCAGGATTTTCTGGGAAAACTCTAGACTCGATGGCTTGGACCGTATGAAATACAAAAAGTGCATGACAATGGCACCATTACTTTGACTACTATTGACGGATCTGGACATTCATTTAAAGCAAACGGTCATCGAGTGCGACTGTACCATAAACCGCTTACTCAGGAATCCTTTTACCAGCAGCTACGGGAAGATTCTGATATGCAGATTCTTGCTGAGGAAAATAATCCTTCCTCGGCATTAGTTCACTGAATAACTCTTTTGCTTCCAAATTTTGTATATAAGTTTTTCTTTCCTGCTTGTATAAACTACTTTCTATACAAACTTTTTTTCTGCTGTTCCTTTTCAAAGGAACAACACTTCTGCATTTTTGCTGTTCCTTTTCAAAGGAATAGCACTTTCACATTTTTGTTGTTCCTTTTCAAAGGAACGACACTTTCGCATTTTTGCTGTTCCTTTTCAAAGGAACAACACTTTCGCATTTTTTGTTGTTCCTTTTCAAAGGAACAACACTTCCACATTTTTGCTGTTCCTTTTCAAAGGAACAACACTTCCGCATTTTTTTTGTTCCTTTTCAAAGGAACAACACTTTCGCATTTTTACTGTTCCTTTTCAAAGGAACAACACTTCCGCATTTTTGTTGTTCCTTTTCAAAGGAACAACACTTTTGCATTTTTGTTGTTCATTTTCAAAGGAATAACACTTTCGCATTTTTGTTGTTCCTTTTCAAAGGAACAACACTTTCACATTTTTGCTATTCCTTTTCAAAGGAACATCACTTTTGCATTTTGTTGTTCTTCTTCAAAGGAACAACACTTCCGTATTTTTGTTGTTCCTTTTCAAAGGAGCAACACTTTCACATTTTTGTTGTTCCTTTTCAAAGGAACAACACTTTTGTATTTTTTCTGTTCCTTTTCAAAGGAGCAGCACTTCCGCATTTTTGTTGTTCCTTTTCAAAGGAGCAGCACTTCAGCATTTTTGCTTTTCCTTTTCAAAGGAATATCACTTTCGCATTTTTTTTTTCCTTTTCAAAGGAACAACACTTTCGCATTTTTGTTGTTCCTTTTCAAAGGAACAACACTTTCACATTTTTGCTTTTCCTTTTCAAAGGAACATCACTTTCACATTTTTGTTGTTCCTTTTCAAAGGAACAACACTTTCACATTTTTGTTGTTCCTTTTCAAAGGAACAACACTTTTTGAGTGCATTTTTGTATGAACATCATTTTGAGAATAATGGTTCATTTTGTCATAATCCCTTCATGGCATAAATATAAATTCATGCAAAAACGCAAAACCAGAGGATACTGAAATCAACAAACAAAAGAAAAATCGCTATCCTTAGAGAAACTGCTTTGTATTGATAAGAAAAAGGGGGAAAGGATACAACTATTTATATCACTTTGTTGTTTTTATTTCCACTAAAACTAAGTTGATTGATTATTTTTATCATGTTGGTTCTTCCCTACTCCTCATAACTCTCTTTGATTATTATTATTGAATAAGAATAAGGGTATATTTTTCTCTATTGAGATGTTCAGACTTCTTCCACCATCCCTACTCTTAAGGAGTGATGAGCCATCCTCTATATATAAATAGGAAGTGCTATATAAAAGAAAAAGAAAAGAGGAAAAAATATATCTATCTGATCACTAACAATTCTATGATTTGGCAGATGGAGGATAGGGGGTCTCATCAAGAGCCAGCCTACCATGTTCATAAGGAAGCAATGAAGTGGCATTCCCATTATGGCCACCACACCAGGGAAATGATCCAAGAGGCACATAAGAACAATAAAAGCCCTTGGAACAGGAGGTCTCATCACGAGCCGGCCTACCCACCTTTCATTCCTTCCTGGTGAATGGCATTGAGACTCATCTGGTTACCAAGCTAGCTCAATGGCCTCCATTCTCTCAAAAATCACTTTCCTAGGCATACATAAAGGATTATGGTTCCAAGGGTGAAAAAAAAAACTTTGTCAAGGTTATGAACACCTGTGGGCAATAGAGCTCTGCTGATGGTATTGAAGTCATATTACTACACATCAATAGTCATTATAAACCCTCTTCTTATATCTTTATCTTGATCTCAAATGAGAGTATGTTCTAAAATCCTTTCGAACCTATTACACATGAAATATTGTTTAAAAATCAATCATAATGGTTAAGTGGATAATGACCGCATAAGCACTTTTACTTACGTCAGCTGTCCTCTCCCCTATTTTTCGCATCATTTCATAGCATTTCTATATCTATTTGTGATTTTCATCATAAGCCTTGATTTCAGTAATTCGCTACTTTTGCAATCATGCCATGAATATATACGTCGTTCCTTTTTTACTGTACGATTGTCGTCCAATACGCTGCTCCTCCATTAGTACGGTCGAGGGCGACCTATCATTCTTCAGGGGGTGGGTGACTTCCGAAATATGCCTGTATACGTGTCAATCCTTTACTCAGAGGTACTGAGACCTCATCAGATCTTGGAGACAACAAATTTTAACGATATTAATGTTTCTAATATATACACAGTTTTGTTGTTCCATTGCTATTTCCATGTTTTGTTCTGCAAATTTTAACAGAGTGCTAAGCATAGACGAAATGGGAGGCTGATCAGTATGCAGTGAACCACAAGTGCTGATAATTTCTGACACTGCATGAGCAATTCTGGAAAGAGTAAGATGGATCAATTACCTTACACAGCTACAACAGTCCCATGAAACTGTGGCCATTGAATTTCTGCAGAATTTGTAGGAAGATTATTCCATGGTGAGGGGAAGGCGAATAACGGTAACAGAGGTGGTAATTGCCAAAGTATCTAGACTACTAGTAGTCGGACCAGTATGGACCTAGAAAAAAGTGAGACTTCAAGATGTCATAGCCATCTTCCGGGATGAAGGACAGAACCTTACCATCAAAGGAAAAGGAGTCTTGCCTGCAACTCTGGGAGAACCATGGGTAGAATTAGCCAGAATAGTGCAAAGTTATATCACATGCGATGGGAGAAAAGATGTGGTAAGACCACGCCACCTCAAATTATTAGCAGTGTTAAGACAAAAATGTGCTGTAAATTTGCCTGCATATTTAAATTTTTTATTGCATGACGCTGCTCGGAGTATAAGGAAATCCTGTCACACAGAAATAGTAGTAAGTCATCATGGTTTGATTCGGTTAATAGTCAGCCACAATCTTGCTCAGCAGCAGAGTAGTTGGGAAGAACTAGTAGGGGGATTGGCCTTACCAGCCCCGAAATGAAAAAGAACTACCAGCACATCAAATAAACCGCAGAAGCGTAGGTAGTCCTCTAGATTGAGGAGAAGCAGGGGAATGTTTGGAAGTCTCCAAGATAACAGTAGCCAGCCCTTAGAAATACAGGGCACCAAAGATGAGCAACTCCCACAACTCGAAGGAGGGGAAAACGTGGAAGAAGAATTAGAAGAAAACATGGAAAAGGAACTGGAGGAGGAAACTGAGCACTCCGGCGAGGAAGAAGGGGAGGAAGCAGAGCCACCTGTAACCTCCAGCAGAAGCCCATTACAAAACCCTCTACAAGAAGATGAATTGGCCCAAATTTTGGTCAATATGGGTGAGTATATCTAGCCCCACAGCCCACTCAACCTCGATATTGAGGTGGGGAAATCACAGGAATACTCTGCTCACAGTAAGAGTGCATCCGAGGAGATGAATGATGAGGATGAAGCAGAGGAAGAGGCCACTGAGGAAGTGGCAGATCAAACCAGGGTTACCTCACCTGAGAAATTTGATCAGAATAACGAGAACACTGCAGAGGTGTTCCAGCAGAGACAAGCCAGGGCAAGCACACATTCCCGGAAGAGCAAAGCCTAGGCATAAGAATGGAAACAATTGTTCCTTCAAAGAAGAAGATGAATGAAATCAAGAGGTTACGAAAGGAACAACAAAGGCTACTAAATGTAGTAAAACAACTTAGATAGCAAATAAGAGTACTAAAAAGGGGGAAACCCTCAAAAAGAATCCCAAGAACAAGGGATATAGCTACCCAAACAAAACCCCATAAAATGAGGACCAAGGGAACTCAAACTAAGCCCATTGTCATTTAGGACCGCAAGGAACAACATGCAGCTGTTACGAACACAACAACCCAAACAGAAAGTCCACCCATGTGCGACAAGGACGTTCAGACAGAGGAACTGTCCTCTAATGTCACAATTAACCAGACATCTCATGAGAAGGAAACAAAGACTATATGAATCAAATATCGGAATAAGAAAGATCTTCAGCCCAAAAATGTTTTGATGGACAATGATCCTAGGATAGTGAAACTCCAAGAGGATCTGGCACAGGCTTAGCAGATGATAGGAAAACTCACAGAAGAGACTGTTCCTTAGGAGAAATACCAAAAGTTACAACAACAATTTAAGAACATCAATGCATCAGAGAGCGAGGCCTTTGATAAATGTTGGAAGGCAGAGGAAAAAGTTGAAAAGATAACAAATAAGCAAAACTCAGTCATAAGTCGAATGGATACCCTCTGTTCTCTATATACTAATTTTCTATCATGTAGGGCACCTACCAAAAATTATGCTTTGTTTTTGTTAGAAAGGTATTTACAGTTAAAAATTAAGGCTGTCAAGGCAGGGGTACCTATAGAGTTAAAAACTATTGATGATTTCATAAACTACTGTAAACATTATGGAGTGAAAGTCCAGCGATTGCTATGTGAATTTTATTTGCATAATTTTGTGTTGGAGGAGGAAATGGAAAAGAATCCCAGTCCTTTTGTGGGTGATATCCAGTTTTAGGCATTCATCTCATTTGTTGTTAACCAGATAAAGTGGCTCAAGGTCCATAATACTTTTCAGAGACAAGAAAATGGGATGGACCTCTGGGTTAGAAGTGAACCGAAAAATCCATTGCAATTGTGGGCTAAGCATAAAATCTTAATGAAAAAGGAGGGTGGGATCCAGATTTTGGGACCCATCCATAAAACACATATTTCATCAAATTTGGAATTAAATAATGGATCTAGAATTTCAAAATAACCAAAAGACTCAATTCTAGTGATGTCACTGTAATAAAAAAATTCCAATTTTAATGAAATATGTGTTATAAAGCCATTGTCCAAAGAGGAGTAGAATACTTCATTTCAATCAAATACCATGCCATAGCTGTAGCTAAGCTTCGATGGAAGACTTCCAATCGAAATATCTAGGACAGAGAACCCTTTGATTATAAAAATTTTAAATTAGCTGTCGATCGCCTGGTTACCTATAGTAACCTCATCTTGAGAGAAGGCCCACTTTGGATAGGTTGTAGATTTCAAAGCCCCATTATTTGGTATCCTGCAGCAGGATATAAGGCTATATACGAATTGCCTGAGGGGCAGACAGGAGCCATTTTTAAAGTTTTAGCTACAAATCATTGCTGTAGACCCCTTACTGAAAACCCCTCTCCAGCCTACTCTTTAACTGCTTTGCACATAAACTACATGGTTTTCATGAGGGCATGAAAATGGGTAAGAAGGGGGGCGTGTTGAGCAAAGGAAAAGGAATGATTCTACTATTCATTTCTTTATCTTTCCTTTTAAACATAAATATTTTTATTCTAAAAACTAGCAGTATGATAAAAGATTATAGTTGAAATGGGAAAGCATTGGTTAATACAAATTAATCAGTTATCGTGTTTCTTTATACAAAAAACGAAATATTTGGAAAACCGCTACTCACAAGGTAAAGACAAAAGCAGAGCAACTACTGTTTCTCCACTAGGAAACCGTGTCCAGACAAGGAGATTGAAACTGGAGCGTGCAGTTCAGGAAAAGAAGGAGAAAACAGAGTGTTTGCACAAGAGGACAAGAAGATAATTGAAGAATAGAAGATTAAGCGAAGCCCTCAGGATCTTTTGATCCTGAGGGATCGCTACTTTAAAGGTTATCTACAACCTTGATGTATCCGCCTACCCACTATAAATGGGGCAGCAATTGTAAAGACAGGGAGGAATTTTGATTCTTCAGAAATTACTGTTGTAATCTCAACTTTGATCATCGACTCTCTTTGAAGAGCGATAGCTGTAAACTTTGCTATACATGATTAATATATAACTCAATTGCTATTCCATTATCTGATCCTGGAGTAAACTCAGTGGTGCTTCACTGGTGGCTAAGGGCTCGGCCCTAGTGGATTCACCTACTTCTTGTATCACTATTTTACAATTATAGTTTTTTGTCATTTGATTTCCTTTGCATTCCATTAATTCGCTTTATTTGGTAATCTCTTGTTTATGAACATTTCGTAGAATTGCTCTGTTATATTGAAATCATAATTCGATTGCGTTGGTGAAAAAATTACTGATTATAACTTGAAATGTCCTGTTGTTCATTCTGATCTAATATTGTGTTGTTTAATTTAGATTGATGTTCATTTAATTGTTACTCACTTATAATTGCGATTGTTGTTCAATTAAGTTACTATTCAATTATAACTACGATTGTCGTTCCTTTAATACCTGTGATTAATGTTCATGCTACTAGAATAAGATTGCTAATTGAGTTTAACTTATAGTCATCATGTGTTTCCAAGTTAATTTTCTTTGCTATTCCATCGAATTAAGATTGTTGTTCAATTCATTTCTGTCAGGATAAACTCTATTGTTGAATTCATTACTGATAGATCAAGCTTTGCTATTCAACTTTTCAATAGACTTAGTTGCTATTCCTTTTCTATCAATTGAATTGCTATTTCCATTTATTTGCTTTAGTATGGATTGAAGGATCTACAACTACAAAGCACACTGACTACCGCTATCTAAGTTATCAGATTGGAGATCTTGCCTATGATTGACATTCATTTGCATCAGTTTGCAGGGGAGAGAGTTATCATTACTGAGTCCTCGACTGATGATTGTTTGATTGAATGATTTAGTTACAGAACATTTCAGTTTCTTGCTGTTCCAATTAGATTTTGTTTCCAACACTCATTTATCTTTGCATTTTAAAGCACTATACTACAAAACATTACTCTTGAGCAAGTGACCACCTCAGACTGAGTACACTCTTGAGATAAAGAATTGTCCCTGGGTTGATAATTAATGTAGAACAAATAGGAGTTAAAAAGACACCTTTTATCGCTCAACAGTAGTTATCCCCCATGTTGGAGAAATAGAAATCTGAGGCCTCAACAGGGTCATAATGACATGTTTCCTTTGCTGATATAATATTTGGAATGGTTTTTGGAAAATGATCATAGGTGTTATCAAGAAAAAATATCACATGTCCCACCTGATACATAGTTGGCATTCCTTCCTTGTACTCCAACTGGTGTAAATGAATATTGTAATATAGATATACATAATAGTACTAATACTAAAGGAACCAGCTTAGTAGTTAATAATATTTGGAATTTATACTTTAAAGTTTCAAGAATGCAAGATGGATCTAGAGTTAGTTTTGTACTGATATACACAAGGAATAAGAAGTACATCATATCCTATTGTTTGGAGTTCGAGCATACAAATAATAATACTCAATATGGAACACTCGTATGAGGACTAAAGAAATCAATCAACTTGAAGGTAGAGTTGCTCAAGGTAATTGGAGACTCATAAGTGCTCATTCGTCAGGTATGGGATAGTATCCATTGTGTTTCATCGAATCTAGAAAATTACCAGGAGAAGGTATGGACGCTGATTAATTATTTTAAAGCTTTTAACATTATTTTTTTCTTAGACTTGAGAACTTTGCAACCGATACATTAGCTATTGTAGTAACTATAATGTCACCTTTGAGAAATAGTTTTTCTATAGATATGTTTTATTAACCATCTATTCTTGATAACGTTACTAATTTGATGTTTTTAATGATGACCAATAGACACTGCATTTTATGGCTAATGCAGATGTATTTAAAGATGTTTCCATTTAAGAGGATGAGTGCAAGAAGGCTTTGTAGGATGCATCTAATGCAATGAAATCCAATAATATGCCTAAAGGTGTAGTGTCCCTAGAAAAATTATATGACTTGTAAAACCAGTTTAGAGGACCATTTAATACTAAGACTCAGAGGTCAAAGTTGTATTCTGAACAAGTCAACATGGTAACTCAAGAAGGCCCGAACTATGTAAACCTTGGTACATGTTGTTCTCCATAAGAACAAAAATCATTCATCTACCTATTCAAATATTATCTTGATGTGTTTGCATGGAAAAATGACTATTTAAAGACATATCATACTTGTATTATTCAGCATGTCATTCTGGGCTAAAACCCTTTCAGTCAAAGCTAAGGAAGGTTCATCCAATGTTGGAAACCTTGTTCCAAAAGGAATTAAGACCATTATTGGATGCTCATATTATTTTGAAGGTTAGACATTCAAATTGGGTTTCAAATTTGGTCACAATGAGAAAGAAGGCTGGTGAGATAAGGTTATGCATCAACTTTTGCAATATCAACCATGCATCAAATAAATATAATTAACTCGTGTCATTCATGGAACAAATCCTCCATGTCTGGGTCTCAGATGTCCTTGCTTCTAGATCATTTTTGGCTATAATCAAGTGCTAGTGTTGGGACTAGATTTTATCAAAACTACCTTCACATTCACGTGGGGAACATTTTCCTTTAAGTGTATGCCATTCAGTCTTATCAAGGATGGTGCTACATCTCAAAGAGTGATGGGCATCGCTTTTCATCGCCTGATTGGGAAATGTGTAGTTGTTTATTTAGATGATGTTATTGTGTTTTCCAAAAGTAGATCAGATCATGTACATCATTTGAAGCAAATATTTGAGTGGCTTCATAAATATGGGATGTTTCTTAATCCCAAGAAAAGAATATTTGGTGTGTGTGAAGGAACTCTCCTAGGACACAGCATTACAAAGTGTGGAATCGAAATTGATCCTAAAAGGGTCAAAGATATTATTTAGATACCATTCTCGATAAATAAGAAGGCCATGAAATCACCTTTCGAAATATTAATTTCTTGAAAAATTTCATCTATGAATATCCTCAAATAGTTAAACCACTACATGAGATGATTAAGAAATATGTGACTTGTAAATGGGACAAAAGGGAAAAGGAATTTTTTCCTCAAATTAAACAAGCTATTTTTGATGCACCCACATTATTTATCCTTGATTATGGCAAATATTTCCTACTTTGTAATTCTCCTTCAGATTCATCTATTGTGACCATACTAACTTAGAGGGATGTGGAAGGAAACAAATGACCCATTTATTACATGAGTGTTGGCTTACAAGGGTTAGAGCTGAATTCTTCCATCGATAAATAAGGTTTTGTTATGTATAAGGAAGTAAAATATTTCAGGTCCTATTTTCTTAAAGCACACACAATCATATTTGTACCTGATCCAGTGGTCATAACACTCTTCGTGAAATAGGAGTTGGGTTAAAAGAGGGAAAATTGGATGATCCATTTACAAGAATATGAGCTGAAGTTTAAACTAATTCATACCATTAAGGGACATGGCATTTTTCAACTTTCATCTGAAGCGAGAGATACTCCTAAGAAAGATCTTTCACATTGGGAGGAGGAAGTGGAAATATATAATGTTGAACAAGTTCCCTAGCCAAATCTATAGTGCCATGATATTTCGATATATGGAAATTATTAGAGAACACCACCTTTCTGACACATTTATTGAATAAATAAAAGACATAAATTCACCTTAAAACTCTATCCTATTGGCTTTTTTATGGAGTGATTTTTAGTAAGCATGATAATGGTGTCTTTCTAAGATGCCTTGAGTGACAAAATACATAGAAGCTACTAATAGATCTACATGATAGACTAGGAGGTGGTGACTCTGTGGGTGAAAAAACTACATAAAAATTATTGAGGACTGGTTATTATCGGCCTAACCTATTCAAAGATGCTCATTCTTATGCTCGCAATTGCCCATCTTGTTAGAGGTGTGTTGATCGAGATCAAAATTCAATCACCCCATTCCTACTACTAGTAGTCGAGGAACTATTCCAACAATGGGGACTAGATTTTGTTAGAGAAATATTTCCATATTCATCGAAGCAACACTGATATATTATAACAATGACAGATTACTTTACTTGATGGACAAAAGCAGTTCCTTTAAGACAAGTTAATGATCATGAAGTTATCCAGTTCCTGAAGAAGAACAATATAACCAGGTTTGGTGTTCCAATGTCACATTCCTTTGATAATGCGACACATTTTTCTTCGTTGAAAATTTATGAATTCACAAAAGAAAATGGTGTTGTAGTAAGGCACACATCCAACTCTTCCCCACAAAAAAATGGTTTAGCTGAATCAAGAAACAAAAATATTATCTTCATAATCAAGAAAACCATCTTCCTTGAGAAAATTAACTTGCGCAATGCTTTGAAAAATGGTTTATGGGATGAAAGTGTAACTCCTAAGCCTTCCCTCAAAACCTCACCATACTTTCTATTCTGTAGTAAAGATGTTATCTTGCCTCTGAACCTTTATCTCCCATCCTTGCAACTCTCCCAAGAGACCTAATGTATACCTTTCCTCCTGTTTCAAAGAAGGATAGATACTTTACTTAAACTTCAAGAAGAAAGGCTCAAATCTAAAGAAATATTTGTCATCCATCAAAAACATATTAAACATTGGTTTGATGAGAAATTTCCAAGGACAAAGAGTTTCGATGTGAGTTTCTTAGTAGTGAAGTGGGTTGAAGCCCATGAAGATAAAGCCAATGACACAAAGTTCCAACATCTATGGATTGGCCCATTCACCATATGAGAGAATCTTAGTCATAATACTTTCAAACTGAAATCCTTAGAAAAAAGACTCATCCTTTTCCTGTAGATGGCCAAGATTTTAAGTATTATTTCCAATATCAAATTTAAGTTGCATTTCCTATAAAGCCTTTCCTTAGTTTCTTTGATTTTTTTGTGTCATTCGTATATGTGTCATGTCAAGCCAGGGCCTACCTAATTTTGTGTGTTGGTCATTGTACATAAATAAGACCTTGTGTGAAAAAGCCTTGGATGATAAATACTTTGTGGTGAAATAAAAGAGAAAATGTGACAAATACAATGTTTGGCTATATGTTTGTTCTTATTATTTATTTGTGAAGATTCCACAGGTTGAGCTAAGTCTAGATGGGAAATAAGATACATCCTAAAGGAAAACCTCAAGCGAACCTATTAAATGTGCACCTACTCTAGTATCCAAACTCATCAACTTGGTGTATATCTACTTAGTGTATTACATGACTATGTGATCTAGTAGAGAAAGGACAAGGGGGGAGTATAAAGCGAGAAAACTGATATCAGTGGTTATATAAATAATTATTTGAATGGGAAGCCATATCTACCCTCAATAAGTTGGGATCCCTCTCTCACCCATTGAAAAATGATAAGTAACAAAGCACATTCCTATTAAATAAATAAATGAAAGGTGAAAGAATAGAAAGACATCCTATGTAGGGAGGTGAAGTAAGTGACTTTGCGGGGGTACTATCCAAGCCTATTCACAACGAAGCATCTTTTATGATCTTGTAGTGACTCCATCAGGGTATTTTCTAGGCCTGCTGATAGTAGAGAAATACCAGAAAGGAAACTCATACTCATAATATCTTAAAATTGTCGCAGACATTACCATTTCCTAGATTAAAATAATTATGATATGGTATATCTCTTATTTGTGGTTGAACCAAGTGAAAGAAAGTGAGGTACTATGTATATAATTAGGTCAAAAGGGGTGATCAAGGTAATCATCTTAGTGAATTAATAATCCCTGAAGGGTTTTTCCCTTCAATTGAAAAATTATTTATAACTATAGAAGCCAAAGTCTACCTAGTTTGTCACCAAGTATTGTCACTGCTACAACACCATCCAAAAATTTCAGTATATTAAAATTTTGGAGCCTACCTCACAACAATATTAAGTTTCTCCTTGGTTGTAAAGTGTAGTTTCAAGTCACTCTATATGTCGCAAGTATTCTTGGTTGTTATAAAGTTTCATTGCATTGACTAGCATAACTTTAGTACATTTCATGATCATGACATCTTTGTTTGTCGAAAAAAAAAAAAATTGGTCTTAGTCGCACTCACTTCATCCATTGTACTTGGGGAATGTATGTAAACTAGTGTTTTGATGTTTATTTATTATTGGCATTTCCCATCCAATTTATATTAATGAGTTGTTTTGTGTCATGCATTACTCATGTCTAAAGTGATTGTGTTCGTCCCTTGTTCTATCCTCCAAACTCAGACAAACGTTTCACTGTTCAAGTGCACCCATTAAGGAAAGGAGTGCATAAGTGCATTCTTAATCCTTAAGCGAGAATCCTTAATTGTTTGCAATTGAAACCTATGCCCTTTAAGAGTGCACATTGCACTCTTAATTAGTCTTCCCCTTCCTTTTTATTAACAATTCCCTAAGGAATCAAGTCTTCCTTTCATCGCACTCCTTGAACTCAAAGATTTGTGCCCTCCTTGAGCACATGAGTGCATCTCAAATACCTGAAGCCTAACTCCTTCAATGCTCAACAATGTGCCTTTCTCTATCCTTAGCCTCCTTGAGTGCATGAGGTGAGGCTGAAGCCCTTAAGCCTCATCCTTCTGCTTTAGCCTTTAGCTCTATTCCGTTGACCCTCCTTATCTCCCTAGAGTGCATAGAACACTTGGGAAGATCAAAGCCTCATCCTTCATCCTTCATACATTTTCCTTGTGCCTTCCCTTTAGTTTCTCTCTTTCCTCTTGAACACATGGACACATCTCGAAGCCTCGAAGCTTCCTCTCTTTAGTCCTTCAACCGTTCAAAGTGCTCCCCTGTGCCCAAAAGTTCTCCTTTATCCTCCAAGTGCACTATCAAGCCATGAAAAAAAAATGAATGAAATTTGTTACAATAGGATATTTTTTACCTTGATGTTTGCTTGCCATGAGTGATTGGAGTTACATGTATTTCAAGGACAAAATGGCAAGGATGGATGAAAAATATCAAGAAATGAAGAAAGCAAAAGGAAGCATTCAAGAAAAAAGAATATATTCAACTCCTGGTGATTGAAGCACCCTAAAGACTCCATAAGATGAACAGAACTTTGGAAGGTGAAGACATCAATGATTTAAAGTTGCATGCAAGAGAAAAGACATGAGTGGTAACCATGTCTCCCATGGAAGAAATTCCATTTCACCAGTCACTACAAGTTTGAGTCTTTAGTGATACTAACTTGTCACCTCCTCATCACATGATGATGTGGAGGTTTTGATGTAATCATGTAACTATTGTAAAGGAAAAGAAGTGGATATCCAAGAATCATGCATGGTCAAAAGAACCATGTATAACATTCCAAAAGACATGTAATACCAATAATCATATGTAACTCAAAAATTCATTTGGAAGTCCAAAGGTTCTAGAAGCCTAAAGGGCATTAAAAGTTGGAAAGTCAAGATTCATGAGGATATGCAACCTCATGCCTCAAGTTATAAAAGGATACTCATTACTCATGAAAAATACTTTTAACCTTGGCTTATCCCATAGAAATTAGAGTGATAGAGATAGTACGTTTCAGGAGAAAGTAGTGGCTCTAATGCTCCACTACTCGAGCTAGTGATTTTCATTATAATTATGTATCTTCGAACTTTTTCTTAATACTTGAAGCCTTTCAGTGAACACATTTTCATGCATCAATCGTGGATGTTTTAATACTATTATTCTAATGTTGATGGTTTATGTTGGGTCTGATATGTACTGAAGTGATTAAACTATTTTGATGTCCTTGGTGTTTAACTTATTGGAAATGGTTTGTAACGATTCAACGATCATGACATCTATGTGAACTATTTCGCTTGAATTTTCAACATTTATTTCTTGTTATCTGTGTGTGTCTCCATTAGATTACTATTGTTACTTATATTTTAGAGACTCACTTTATCTCCCTCACAATGAAAGAACCTTGATAAATCGATAATTGGACATTTCAAAAGGCACACTATTTTTCTCACTCAAGAGCATATGTATGCTTCTCTATCATGGTAACTTCTTAAGCTAAGGAAAATCTTTAAGTAAATGATAGGAAGGAAGTGTTCCATATGGGACTCCTAGACCCAACAATGTGATGTCTAATAGGTACCTCATATTGGGGATATCCCCTGTATGTTGGTGGTATCCAACACAATCAAGATAATGTGATTCGAAAACCATAGACATGATTTCAATGGGCATTAGCATGGAAAAATCAGTGAATGCACACAATATATAGTGAAAGTAAATAATATGCAGAGGTTTGAATTTGGGTTGATGAGAATTATTATGATGATGATATTTTCTGAACTTGTAGTTTGTTATTGAGTGAGAAACTTACTAGTTAGATCGATTTTGTAATATTAATAAGGATTATTGTAAGTCGAAAACTGATGCATTCTACTCAGATAACTTGTTCACACTTGAGGTTGCAAGAGTAAATAGACCAAAAAATCAATTTGTGCATTTCCTTAACTAAAGATTATTTGGTTTGTTGATGGTCAAAACATAGTCTTAAATCAATTTAAATACTTTTGTATGATGGATAATGTGCAAATCTACATAAGTAATGTGTCTATGATATGCCATTATTACAAGAATTATAGTATGTTGGTATATGAGCTGTCATTATTAATTTGAAATTAGAGGATTGTTTGCAACTAAGATCATAGATAGTTGTGTGTATGAAGTTTGTAGAGACCAATGCATTGTTTGTATCAAACAAATTGATAGTCTAGATAGAGGTTTAATGTTTGGTATGGCAAAGTTTTGGTTGTAGATAATTGTCTCTTTGGAGCCATGAGTTTGATGTGATGTTCATTTATATTGAGTTAGGGGTTTGATTATCATGTTTCTATATTCAGTAAATCTGAGCTACTTTTTTTTCTCATATTTTGCAAAGAGATTGTATGCAATGATCTCCCTATTAAGCGATGTATTATTTTTTTTTATCTTCGTAATGATTATTTAAACTACATTGGATTGCACATTTTTTATTGAAGTGAGGGTTTTATATTGTATTTAGTTGAGGTTTCCTAGCTTGATTTAATTTGGTATTGGTGAATAGAAGATTCAGATTCCCTGGAGAATTTTTAGTGAGATATAAGTCTAAATGGGTCATCTCTAAGAATTTTTAAAAATAGCCTACATGATTTGATTTTGTTGTAGGTGTAGCCAATGTGAATGAATCTAAAACAATTTCCACAAGGAATCTGAGGGTTGGGTCCTTTAGTTAAGGAGTGGTATCTTCCTTCCTATGGTGGTGAGAGAACATGATTAGGGAGTAGTGGCTTCCTTTCAATAGTAGATGGAGAAATCATTAGAGGTAGTTGTCTCCAGTAGGTAGGATCTTGTGAACTATAAAAATCATGCGCCGGTGCAAGATGTAAAAGAAGTTTTTTTTAATATTAACAAAAGAGGACAAAGACAAAAAAAGTGGTTTCTTTTCTGAGTTGGGCTTTCCACCTAATATCATATTTTCTTATGGGATTATTAATCCAAATTTAAATAGGAACGCAACAAATTATAGAGATAATTGTAAACACAAAGATGCAGTGGAAATAATACTTCATTTCATTAATGTAAAATACTGAAATATGCTTACAAACATGAATGGAAATAAACTAGCTAGGGCGATGGTAGCTTATCTCTGAGAAGAGATGTGGCAGCTACATGCCTCTGAACTATCTTAAAATGAGGCTAAAGGGAATTTTTATTATTGAACAATAATAGCAAACCTTAAACAACCAAAACCCTAAAACAAGGAGATGTAACACCAAGAGTTTATGGGCCTCGTTGGGGTGAGTTGGACAACGAACTTCCAGGGGTCGCGACTTGGTCATATTATCTCCGTTTAACACACATGATAGCCCATTGGAAAGATCTCTACGAGGACTATGACAAAAAGGATGATTTTAGTCAAAACATCGCTCGTAGTAGATTTGCCAAAAAATGTCGTTTAGGGCCTCAAAACGGCTTTGGAAGTTTAGGACCCAAAAAACTGGTAAAAATAGTAAATTGTGCTATAATTAAGGAAATTGAAAAACTGAAAGAAGCAATGGTGGGGGTCCAAGTGGAATTGGTGGGTGCCCACCAATATCCACCTGGATCATTCCTCCCCCCTTAGGAAGCAATGGTCCCCATTGCGTTGAATTCCTCCGTGAGATGAGGGAACTTCTACTGAACTTGGTCCCTGGTGAACCACTTACCCTAGTGAAGGAGTTGGCCTGCTTTGAAAACTCGATACGGTTGGATATTCTATTGGCGAGTGTGCTTGATCTGTGTGTCCATGATCTGATCAGTTTTAGATTGTTCCATGCAATCTAGATTTAAATCTGTGGGTGTGAGCTATTCTGCAATGTCAGATGTGTCTAGTAATGGTGGAAAGTATGGCCGAAGGTGGTCCACATTGAACACTGGGTGTAGGCCAAGGAATGGGGGAATGCTGAGCTCAAATGCATTGTCTCCCACAGCTTTGGTAATGGTGTAAGGACCATATCAGAGTGGTATGAGTTTCTGATAGGCTCTGATAAGGCATTCCTTTTGCAAATGCAACCAGACTTTGTCGCCCACCTGAAACTTGTGTGGCACCCGATGTTGATCATGTCACTGCTTGTACTTGGCATTTGATTTCTCCAAAATGTCATGGACCTGATGGCGAATATGTTGGATTTGCTTAATAAATTTGTTTGCCTTATCTGTTTCAGACTGGACATGAGCCGAATATGCGTGAGTAGTTGCAAACGGCATGGCCACATCAATGGGACATAGTGGTTGGAATCCCAAGCCCACCTGAAAAGGGTTGTGGTCAGTTGAGCTGTGGAGAGCTCGATTGTAGTTGTGATAAACATAGGGGAGGCTCTCGTCCCATGTGCATGGATGCATTGAGTTTTAAATGCATAGAATGTGTACGATCATCCTGTTGACAACCTCTGTCTGACCATCAGTTTGAGGATGGAAGGTTGTGGAATTAGTGAGTTTGGTGTCCATCATCAACCAGAGACTGCACCAAAATGTACTGAGGAACCTGCTGTCTCGATTTGAGATGATAGACTGTGGGATCCCAAAGTGTACCCACACTCGTTCAAAGAAGAGTTTAGCAGTGGCTTCTACTGTGATATTCTTCTTGCGAGCCTCCATAATGGCAATCTTCGAGAACCTGTCAATGACCACAAAAACACAGTCATTTCCATGCTTAGTGGAAGGACGGCCTAACATGTAATCCATGGAGATGGATTCACAAGGTCAAATAGGGTTAGGCAGTGGGGTATAGAGGCCTTGCTTCTTGATGGTTGGTTTGGCAATGGTGCAGAAAGTGCATGATCTGATGTACTTCCGACATCCTGTCGAAGATTCGACCAATAAAAATACTTCTGCAGTACTGCCACCTTTTTTTCGACCGTTAAATGTACAGTAGCCCGACTGTAGTGTGCTTCCCAAATCATCTTGGCGCACTCGCTTGAAGGAACACAAAAGTGACCCAGGTCGCATAACAGGGCCCTGGAGGTGAAAATCTAGAACATGCTAACCCTCCAAGAGTGTCTGGTATGTGTGGCCAAAATTCCAGGTCGCTTTTATAGAGAAGTGGCCAATCAGAAGTCTCATGCCCAAAAGAGTTGAGCACAGTGGTTAATGCCATGATCAATGGTCGACTGAGGTAATCTGCAACGTTATGGTGCTGCCCTTCTTATACTTGATATTCAAATGAAACAATTGCAAGTATGTGGACCACTTCTGATGGTGATCATTCCGCAATTTCCCTTGGGTCTGTATGAACTGCAGGGTTAGTGGTCTGTGTGGATGACCATTGCCTTCGCAAAAATGTAATGGTTCCATTGTCGGCAGGCCTGCACAATGGAATACTTCTCTTTTTCATAAGTGGGATACTTCCGGACTGTGTCTGAAAGTGTCTCACTATGATATGCCATTGGATGCCTGTGTTGAGTAAGGATTGCCCTAATAATAGTTAGAGGCATCTATCTCGACCTCAAATGGTTTTTGCAAGTCTGGTAATGCAAGAACTGGAACCTTGGTGACTTGACTCAAGGGCCAAGTGAAATGCGAGAATCCTAACATGAACCTATAGTAGAAGTTGGCAAGGCCTAGAAAGCTGCGAAGCTCTGTCAGAGTGGTTGAGATGGCCAATCCCGAATGACTTGAATCTTGGCTGGATCCACATGCACCCCCTGTTCATCAATAATGTATCCCAGATACTAAACTTGGGTCATGCCAACAGAGCATTTCTCCAAATTGGCACATAACTTATGTTGTCGCAGTGTTTGGAGAACCTATCGGATGTGGTGGAGGTGCTCTTCCCAACTTTGGCTGAAGATCAGGATGTCATCCAAGTATACCACAACAAATGAGTTGATGAATGGCCATAAGATGTCATCCATTAGCCTCATGAAGGTTGCAAGAGCATTCGTCAATCTGAAAGGCATAACCAACCATTCGAAAAGGCCCCCCTTGGCTTTGAAGGCAATCTTCCACACATCGGAGGGTTCAATTGGTACCTGGTGATATCCTGACTTCAAATCAATCTTGCTGAAATATTTAGCCCCCCTCAGTTGGTCCAGGAGGTCATCAATCCATGGGATTGGGTACCTGTTACAGACAATGATCTTGTTTAGTGCCCGATAGTTAATACAGAGTCTCCAAGTCGCATCCTTCTTTTGTACCAATAAGATCGGGCTCCCACAGGGCGATGAACTCGGACGGATGTGACCTTTTTGCAACAGCTCCTGAATCTGCCTCTTTATTTCATCGTTCTCCAAAATTGAGCGCCGATAGATTGGTCCATTGGGTAGCGGCGCACTTGGGGTTAGATCAATGGAGTGCTTGACCTGATAGTGCAGAGGAACCCCTACGGGGGTGGTGAACATGTCCTCGTACTGCTCCATGACCTTGTCGATTTGTAGTTGTCTTGTGGAGGGGCCCTGTCTGGAGGTCGTGGCCACCATCTTTTTCTTTCCTTGAGGGCATATCATTAGGAAAACAAATTTCCCAGTTTTGGAAATGAGATTACTATATTGTTTTATAGTAACCAAAGAGATGGCGGTAGGTAGTGCTACCTCTGGTATCCTGTACAACTTAGTTCCCAAAGTAACAATAATAGCACGGGGCCTTTATTCATACACAACATGTCACTTCCACAAGTATGGTTTTCCTAATAATACATCACAAACTTCAAGGGGAGCAATGTCACACAATACCTCATTCGTGAAGGGCTTGATGTTGTAAGGAAGGTGACATTGTTGGCTCATGCGAAGATCCCGTCCTTGGTGAAGCCACACAACGGTGTATGGTTGTGGATGTGATATGGTGAGTAAGCCCAGCCGCTTCACAACCTTTGCTGAAATGAGTTTATTTTGGCTCCCGCTATCGACAATGAGCTATAGCGGGGAGCCCTTTACCCACATCTGGGAGTGGAAGAGACGCTCCTCCTCCTCTAGATCTTTGGGTTCCCCCTTATGGATCTTTGTGGTGGCAACAGTGGTGTTGGGCTCTGCATCGATAATCTGCTTCCCTTTGTCATTCCCCTTATCGGGTTCTGACTCCAAGTCAAAACATGCATCTGATTCTGAAACCTTTAGCTCAGCCACCAGTGACTGCCTAGCCTAACACTCACTTCTGTTGTGAGTGGGGCTCTTATGGAACTCACGCCACTTTCCCGTGTCCTTTTTTGGCTTCATGGCGCGGTTCTTTGTTTGTAGCTTTGGCAGGTTGTCTTGGGCAGTGCCACCTTGGCTTTGTCCTTTGTTCTGTGGTTTGGGGGCACCTTTCCATTGTTTTAGATTCGCATATCCAAAGTCTCGCTTCTTCTGTTTAAACTTTTTCTTGACCTTGATGGCATACCGGTATGTTGTGCCGAGCAAGGAGATGTTTACGAATTATATTTCTTCCCGGATGTACTTGTGCAGGCAGCCACAATATTTGAGTGCCAAATGCTACTCTGTATCCTTGATACCCAACTTTGTGTGAAGGATATGGAAAATATTGGTAAACTCTGGCATGTCTTGGTCCCTTCCCTGTCGCAGCGTGGTCCACTTTATGTATTGATCCTCATAGCTTTTGACAGGGTAGTACTGCTCCTTGATGGCATCCCAGAATGAATTCCAAGTGGGTGCAACTGAAAATAGTGAGCCTATACTTTCAGCCTTCTGCTCGTAGTAGGTTTCCCACCAATCCTTGACGTGGGGCACTGCTTTGAGAAGAGCGAAAATAATCTTTTCCCGACTGGAAAAATCACGATCAGAAAAATAATCCTCTAGCACATTTAACCATTTATCGACGACATCTGCATCTATCTGACCCTTGAATATGGGGATTTCAAAATTAACTTGTACCTTAAACAGTGTGGCATTTCCAGAGTTGCGGTTGGAAGCCGATGCGTCACCCCTGGGTAGCCGCTAAAGGATCTGGGCAATGTTGTCCATCATCGCATTCCTTTGTCTCTTGAGGGATTCTTTGAGCAAGATTTTGATAGGATCTCCTGCCCCCTCATCTTTCTTTCCATCTACAATGGGAGGCCATTGGGATTTGCGAGGCTAGTCTTGCAAAGGTTCGACCAGTTCAAGCACTAACTCCTTATATCTCGACCTCATTGGGGACATGTAAAGAAAAACAGAGAAGAAAAGCAGACCGCTCTGATACCACTGATCCGGATTTAAACAAGAATGCAACAAATTATAGAGATAACCGTAAACACAGAGATGTAGTGGAAAGAATACTTAATTTCATTAATGTAAAATACTGAAATATGCTTACAAGCAGGAATGGAAATAAACCAGCTACGGCGATGGTAGCTTATCTCTGAGAAGAGATGTGGCAGCTACATGCCTCTGAGCTATCTTACAATGAGGCTCAAGGGCCTTTTTATTACTGAACAATAAGAGCAAACCCTAAACAACCAAAACCCTAACCCGAGGAGATGTAGCACGAAGAGTTTATGGGCCCCATTGGGGTGAGTTGGACAGCGAACTTCCTGGGGTCGCGACTTGGTCATATTATCTCTGTTTGATGCACATAATAACCCATTGGAAAGATCTCTCCGAGAACTACGATGGAAAAGAAGATTTTAGAAATAAAATAGTTGGCAGTAGATTCCCCAAAAAAACGTCGTTTAGGTCATTTAGGGCCTCAAAACGGCTCCAGAAGTTTAGTACCCGAAAAACTGCTAAAAATAGTAAATTGTGCTTTAATTAAGGAAACTAAAAAACTAAAAGAAGCAATGGTGGGGGTCCAAGTGGAATTGTTGGGTGGCCACCAATATCCACCTGGATCAATTATGTGTATGCTCACATGATGATGTGTTGCACTCTTATGATTCAAATTCATTTATGACTATATTTTTCTCATGTCTTATCTTGTTACGCTTAAATGAATTGCTAGTAAAATTATGAACCAACTAACATTGTAAAGAAGTCTAAAAATTGGGTCAATTTTAGATTATCATCAAATAATGATTCACCCCCCTCCTCTTAGAATTTATAAAAAATAGTAATAGATCGGGTCCTTTAGGAACCAATTTAACAGTTGTAGGGATATCTAAGGGATTGTGGCAAGGATGCACAAGTAGAAAATAGCTCAAAGGAATCAATTTAGGAGAACTATGAGAGTGTTAGTTATGTATCAAATGTAGTGGTAGTATCAATAATTTTCGATCAAGGAAAATCAATAGTGTAGAAGCTCATTTCAGGAACTATGGATAATTAAGGTATTCTTCTAGTCAATGATCCAAACTATTAGGAATGAAAAGGAAAGATGAAGTCTAGGTCAACATATCTCAGATCTTATGTTTGGAATTTAGTTTGTAATTATTATACTAAAAATCCCCCATCAAGTCAAGGAATAGATAAGAATGATTAGGAAATAAATACAATGTACTGTAGCATACTTGATTCATAACTTGAGAAAGTTATACACTTCAAATCTGCAAAGGATATATGGGATAACCTGTTAGCCATCAGTGAAGGAGAAAATAGTGAAAGTGATATAGTTAATGAAGAAATCCTTTCATTAGGTAAGATGGTATGTAATATTTCTTTTGAAACATTCAGTGTATATGAAGAATAAATGTGTAACATAATTGAATATGAATGTGGCCATGAAACAAATTCTGTGATATTAGATGGAGTTATATATTAAGAAGAAGAAAGGTTAGATAATGAATTTAATCATAGAATAAAACTTGTTTATCCATTGAAAATGATTGGAAATCTCAAGGAAGAGATGCAGGGACATCGATACAAGGAGCATGAAGTGGAAGTCATTGCAACTATGATTGGACAACATAATGAAAGGAAAATGCATTGTGAAGGACTTGAAGCTAAGATCACCTTTGTGAAGACTGATCTAGAAAAATCAAATGAACCAAATAAGTTGCTACTCTAGGTATTTGATGAACATGAAAATGGGCTTAGAGAGAGAATGATTGAGTTAAGAACCCAACTAGAAGAGGAAAGAAAATCTAAAGAAGAAATAAGAAATCACCTAAACAATACGGTAAAACTATGAAAAAATAGAAATAGAAGACATCTCATGAAGGAGTAAATTAGCAGAAAAGGAAAAATAGTTGATATTTCAAGACAACACCAAGATGTTCGACAATATTATTAGTAGTCAAAGGTCTCCATCCATTAAATCAGACCTTCTTTTTCATGAAATATTAAAGGCATAATCTACCACAGAGGCATGTGCACATAGCCTTAGAGACAACATAGAAAATTTTGAAAAGCCTGGTAAAGAATCAAGTAAGTAGCATAACCAAGAATCAAGAAAAGTGGCTTTCCAAAGAAAATCATTTCCTCCTAGGAATGAGGATGGTACAAATGTAGACATCCAAAGAAGGACCAAAAATTAATTCTCTCCCTTAATTGAAAATATTGAATGGTTTATCTGTCATAGATCTAGACACGTTACATTTGATTGGAAAATACATAAGAAGATCATTGGTTTTTAGGGATTCAAATTTCTTTCAAGGCTATTAATTTACATGCAATGCATTTGGTCATAAGTGTATATATAAAATGTCATATAGAAATGAAAGGAACATGAAGAAAAAGTATGATTATTTTTTCCCCCTTCTCTCGTCACATAATGTGTTCTACTTGCAATAAATTAGGACATGTGGAAAAACAGTGTAGGATGTTTTCAATGAATTTTGTTAGACGTTCCAAACAATAGGTAAAACCTATCCAAGACAAGAAATTGAACAAGAATTCATTAATAGAAATATGTGTAGAAGACACCTCAATAAAAATTCAACATATCAACAAAAATAAAAACATCAAGTGAAGTGTGGCCTTGCACTGTATTCATTTGAAGAATATCATCATTGGTAGATAGATAGCAGAACTTCTCACTCCCCCATTTATTGATTTAATAATTAATAGTGTATTAATAAATGGGGACCCTTTTAATAATATAATTCTTCAAAAATAGTTAGCGAATAAGAGCTTCCTTTTTGTAAAATATTTGGAATAAAACTTTGGATAAAACTAAGATATCAAACCAAGTTGTTTCATAATAACACCTTCCCGCTTTATAGTAAATCTCAAGATCTGATAATAATAAGGGCTAGTCATGAGGCAGAATCCACAAGATGCGATAAGTGAAATCCCCATAAAAGACCCATAAATAGCACTTAGCTTATATAATACTTAAGGTTTGAACTATTCCTCAAAGATCTTTATCACAATCACATCACATTTCTTAAAAGGATGCAAACATACAAACCACAACAAAATGAGAAATGTGTTGTAATGTGGACTAGAAGGAATATTAAAACCATTATAGAACAACATTTGGGTTTGACATATCATAATCCCACTTATCACATATCACAATATGTTAAATCAACTTTGAATTACACTATTCATAAATATCCGCGATTTGCGATTTGCCATAATTGTAATTTGCAATTTTTGAGATCTATGATTTCCGATAATTGCGATTTGCGATTCATCGCAATCACAAAAAATTGGTATTACACGAACATTCAACCCAATTGGAAATATCAGTTTGAAATATGCGATGCAGAATTTTGATAAGACATAAAGAAAATCTTGTGTGAGCCTTAATGTATAGTTAATGAGATTTAAAGGCATTTATTCATTTAATGGCTTGAGATGATAAATATATTTCTTATTTGTGTTTGAAATAAAAGCTCCATCCTTATGTACTTTCAAAATTTACTGTGCTAATTGTGCTTTCGCTTGCATTTACCGCTCTGCATTTTTATCTTGTTTTCTCCATTTACTTGAATTACAGTAAGTTTTCAAAGAACACAACACTTACAGAGATAGCTAAGGAAGGGAAAAAGACCATAGAGGATACTGCCCCTGAGCAATCAGAAATGCTACCACTATTCTTTGATACCACTTATAACAAATATGGTGGAAAAATGACTTTGGAGGCGATGTACAATCCACTAGGGGGAGAAAATACAAGGCTTAGGTAGACGTTAATGCAACAACGGATGCCACGACTTCATCTGATGCTTCTTACTTCGAAGCAGCATGCTCTTTTCTACACAAGATTTCTGCAAGACTGAAAATATTACCATATAGAAATATTGTAAGATGGATTACTAATGAAGTAGATGATTCGGATAGAACATTCAATATCTTCAGGAAAGTTGTTATTTGATCAACCAAATCAGAAATTTTGAGCCAAATGTACCATCTGTCGCAGCCACAGAAGATCTATGACAAAACTTTTATCAATAACTTTTGCAATGAGAATGAAGATCCAATGGACGTTATGGAAGCTTGGAGGTCTGGCTCTAGCAAGTTTAGATGGCAGAAAACTGGTATGTATCCCATCACACCTCTATCAGCTGCATACAATTTTGCAACTGCAATGTTGTGTAGGCTATTCAAAAAAGTTAATACCACCAAATTTTCCATTGAATGGGTTCCCTTGATTGACGCAATTGTAAATGCTACCATTTTGAACTGGAGTGTTATTTTGTCTAATAACCTAGCCATGTCCATTAGAGAATACATGCATCATAGAATTTTCTCCACTTGGGTTATACCTCCCTTTTTCATGAGTTCTTATGTCATGGATGCTATATGTTTTCACTCGCATTTTTCAAACATGGGCTAGAAATGGACCTTAAAAGATCCTACACCCATCGATATTTATCACAAGATAATGTGGGAATCATAGTTTGGCTCCGACTTTTATAATATTTGTCATGGTGTCATGTTCTATTTACCAGACTATTTTTTATAAGAAAGCTCCCAGGCTTTTAGAGGAAGCAAAGATTGACATCTTACTGGTTGCAAGATGGTTTGGTGAGGAATGGTTTATTTATATCAGATTTTTTAGGAGTATTACTTCTCCCCATGTTCTCCCATAATATGTTCCTGATAAACCACTGGTACAGGAAATAGCTTATCAGACAGTGGGTGATGGAATCACCAAAACCCTTAAGGAGCAGAAGAAAGTCATTTAACCAACCTTCCCATTACAATGTGGCGCTTCTGGGTTGCATTATCTTGAGTATGCATCTAAAGAAACACAGAACATCATGGCCCTAAACCTATCTACCGTGCCCGGTACACAATATGACCCCAACTAGGTTGCTAAGAATTTTACTTCCATCGTCAAAGTCAGGTAATTCACTCATGAGGAAGATTCGTTTTTTGATTTATTTGAACAAGCCAAGAGATTTTCACAAGTTTTCCACTTAGTGTCACTGAAGATAGACCCAGAGGACCTTAGATAATTCCACATGTACAAAAATAAAAGGCTCACACCTATCCCTTAAGACCTATTACAAATTGAAGAAATAAGCGAACTTACTCCTAGCGTAAGCCTCGATGAGAGTTCCAAGCATAATTCTAATGAAGAATCACAAGAGAAGTCATATTAGGGTTCTAAAGACTCTGAAAATGAATTTGAGAATAAGGAAGGAAGCCCCAAGGTAGATCCAGAATAGGATACAAAAGAAAATCGTGAAGAAACGACTGAGAAGGTCTCAACTAAACAAGACATGGAGACTAGTCCCCTACATGTTGAAATAGAAAATACTCCAGTCATCATTATCGAACAAGAGTGGGAGAAATTTAATAAACAAATCCAAACAAAGACTTTTCTTGAAGAAACATTTGCATTCCAAACTCCACAACACACTCAACTCGTTGTAAATCTAGAAGCCATAATACAAGAAATTGTAACTACTCAAGACATTGAGGTCATCCCGGCACATCCAACTTCTGAAATTGTTTTGAAAGTTGAAGAAATATTGCCCTTAGATATATTCTATAGTCCTACACATAAGATTTTAGTAAAAAGGCAGAGAAATAAAATAAAATTAGATGTATCGGCAACAATAAGTTTTGAAAATGAGCTGATGGAGATAGTGTGGAGAGACATCCCCATGGATCCAACAAACAACCTTATAAATATATCACAATATGTACGATCTTATGAAACTACAATGATTGACAAGGCAGCGGAGGTTCAACTGTTATAGAAGGAAAAAGAAGAAAGAGTTCTATTACTTGAACAACAATTCAAGCAAGAAAGGAAAAGCACCAATAAGCAAGTAGAAATACAACTCGCACAACTTCAACAAAATTTTGAGCAAATGAAAATACAACATCAGAAAAACATGGTAGTAAAGAACATACAAATTCAGCAAATGCAAGCTATATTGGACAAATTCAAAAGCAGTCCTCAAGTAAATGAATTTACAAAGGAGGCACTTGAGTTAAATTATCTTTTGGTACAACAGCAAGAAGTATTCTGTCAAATAATTTCAATGATCAAATCCTACTGTGAATCAGGTGACAAATTAAACAACCAAGTGATTGATCAAAGAATAGAATATGAAGATCTAAACAAAAGAAAAAAAAATATTTTCTTGGTAAGAATCTAAAGAAGGCGGGAAGGTCGATCTACGAAAGATCAAGGAATCCCACAAAGACATATTATTTACTAATTGGGATTTACATTTAAAACAAATAGAGAGGGTAGCAGCAAGAGAAACTAATACTGCAAGCAACATCGTTGCGACTGTCAATGAAAATATCGACTCTACCAATATTATTAGAGAATGTAGTCCAGAAGCTCTCCTGGATGTCAAACAGTTGGAAGAACGGTGGAAAGAAAATGCCCAAAAAAATGTAGATGAAATCAAGCAACTGTCTAATCTCGATTGGGAAACATACTAGCAATTTCTCGTAAAACCACATAGTCATTGGATGACTTTACGCTATTTTACTAATTCTGCTCTAAAGATGGTGCCACCTCTCACTGATAATGTATTCACGAGGAAAGTGAGATTCAGAATTGAACAACCTACCTAGGTTAAGCCAATAATATCCATTTGCGAGATCAAGGACCGAATGGCCAAATAGGGCCATTCAATTTGCAAAATCTTGTCATCATTTATTTTTATTTTTAGCTTTTGTTTCACTTATTCTTTGTTTGAAACCTCCTCAAATTTTTATGTAATAATCTATTTTTGAGGCATGTATTATAGTATTTAAACCCCTCTCATGCATTTAGATAGGTGTCCAAGATTTTATCAAAAACACTTTACAAGACATTACACTTCTGTATTTTTGTGAAGGTTTTGATGAAATTATTGGAAAATGATATATTTTTATTTGAATATCAAAGCATACTCTACTTAAATTACACTTCTGCACTCTTAGAGTGTATTTGATTGCATGGAAGTGGATCAATATTGTTGAGCCCATGAGAAGGACCTTTCGTATATGGTACTTTTATATTATGATTGTGTTTTATTTATGCATTAGAAGTACTCTTTCTTTGATTGTCTTATGTATGAAAATTTGCGTTATAGTTCTACATTGTTACACTTTTGTATAATGTTTTAGCTCCGATTCCTTATTGAATACATGAACAATTACTGTATGTGATAAAGTTTTATGAATTGTTTTGTCTAAATATTTAAAAAAAACAATTATCATTCACAATTTCATTTCTTTTAGAAGTTGAATAATATTTATTACCAGTTTCTTTGATACATTTATGTAGATCGCATATCTCAGTCTATTGTCGCGTATGTTGATAGTAAGATAATGTTAGAATAAAATAGATGCATATGCTTATTGTTTAGATTGGATCATTATTAGTTGAATCATTCTTCGTTATATCGTATATCACCCCAAAAACATTACCAAATCAATCCTAACTGGGAAACTGATCCCATTATCCCTAGTTAGAGCCACTGTACCAAACAGAAGTGGAGCTTCTTTTAAGGTCTGGATCGAGTGGTTATCCCCCATGTTGTTGCAGTGAATTTTGAGGCTTCAACAATTTGGCACTAGAAGGAGGGCCTGACTGTGAATGGCAAGCAAATCTAAATCAGAAATCCATTCTAAGAGTAAAACTCCCTCACCATCACTTGTGACTTCTTGGTCACATTCCAAATCCATAAATCCTAAACGTGAATTTGTGAAAACATCTTTACAATCCACTAGTATTTCTCTAAGGAAATCAGATCAACCTTCTTCTTCAGAAACTACCAAAGTTTAGTCTTTAATTCACAAGTTACAAGGGATTTCTCTATGTCAAGAAGGATATGAATTATCTCAAGCTAGTGTTTCTTCACATTTTCCTTCCTCTCGAAGATTAACTAGATCACAAAGTGAAAAATTTGGAATTCCTCCATTTGAATTTCCTCTTCCTCCTCCTCGAAGGGAAAATAAGAAATCAGTGTGAAACTCATAGTGAGATTTGTTCATCATCACCGCAAACTCCCTCACTCACCTCATCGTATTCATCACAAATTCAGTCATCCACTTCACCATCTTAGATCATGATTTACATAGGTACAGGAGCACAATTCTCCTCTACCCAGACACCTTCAACCACTCGTACATCTTCTTCCACACAAATACCCATAATGGCTCAAAGAACATGGACAAATATAGGAGTTGTTCAAATGGCAGGACCATTGCATCCATGACCTGCTCATCCCTTGGAATGGTTACCAAAATTCAATCCCGATGATGGTTTTCCTACTGAAGAACACATAAATAACTTTATGTTGTCCATAAACCTAAATGGAGTTGTAGAAGAAGACGCAGTTGTATGATTATTCACTTATACTTTACAAGGATCAGTAGGATCTTGGTATTTTTCATTACCATCTGGTTCCATTGATAGTTGGAATGTATTTCCAGAACAATTCCTAAGAAATTTTGGAGATGACTGTTCAACAACTACTCCTCTTAATGATCTCTCCAACTTGAAAGATGAATCTAAAGAGTCGATTAAGGACTTCAATTCCTACTTAACAAATTATTTAAAAAACAAATCTAGTGGCATACGGGCCAAGCACTGAAGTTCAAAATGAATGGTGCATTTCTGCTCTTCCCCCAAATGTAGTTATTTTTGTCGATAGAGCTGCCAAACCAACCTTGGATGAAAACATGAAAGAAACCATAGCTGTCAAAAAATGAATTTTAGCCTTAGAAAAGAAGAATGCATTAGAAGAAAGAAAATCCAAAAAGATCACCTATAGGGATGAATGCAAGAAGAAAGCACCTGAATATCCTTTCGATCTTGAAGGTTTGCAAAATCCACTTAAAACTATGTCCAATGAAATGGTTGACATTAAAAAGTAGGTAGATGAGACTTCCTCTAGGAAATCCTTTAGACCATTCAAAAGGAATTCCCCCTCAAGTCCTAATCCTCAAAATACAATATCAAATGCTGAATTAGATGTGGAGGAAGAAGAAGTATCAACAGTTGAGGAACAAACCGATGACGAAGAGATAGTTGAAGTACAACGAATGCAGAATTTCATTCTTCCTATGTCAGACAATGAAGAATTAGAAGAAGCTTTACCTATCGCTACTAGAATAAAGAGAACTATTGATTTGCCACAAACAAATCAAAAACAGAAATCATCAATTCCTTCTCGCAAATATAAAGAAATAGGTAAGAAATCTTCTCCCAAATCTACTCAAACGTCTCCTCCTCAATTCAATTTTCACCTCGAACCAAAACCTTGCTAGTATCTGATGAGATGGAAGACAACATCGTTGAAGATGTGAAGAAGAATAGAGCTAATATTACGTTACATGAGCTTAGCAAGCTAAAACATCAGCAAAAGCTATTGCTCAAAGAATTAAAAGAAATCTCCACTTCTCCTCTTCCTCCTACTATAATTTCCTAGGCTGCTCAACTAATGGGTAGGCCTCCCAGTACTTGATCAAACAAAATGAGTTCAAATAATTTTTCTTTAATTGGTGGTAGATATAAATCCCATACTCCTCCTTTTATTTTGACATTAGAAGTCTTTAATCTGAATTTGCACAATTGTCTAGTACACTCTCGAGCCTCATCCAACATTTTTCCAAAAACTGTTTGTGCAAAATTGAATGTCAAACCCCAGAAATATGTTGTTTGTATTGTACAATTAGATTGAACTCAAGTCGAAGTCATAGGAGAAATCAATTAGGTTACCATTAGACTCTCATCAAACCCGAATGTATGTCAAGTGATTGACATGCTTGTGGTCGATATCCCTAAATTCTACGGTTTGATCCTTAGTAGAGATTGGTCTAAAAAGCTTCATGGTTATTTCACAACAGACTGGTCCCATATGTGGCTTCCCTATAATGGTAAGCCAAATCAAATAAGGGTCAACCATGAGAAACATTTAAAGTATATCATCACAGAACTGGAAGGAGAAAATGAGCCCATCACATACAATAGTAATATCATTGGAAATTATTCAATCCAATCATTTTTCGGAAATTTTGTTCGCCTTATGATACAGGGGTTGTCCTTGATGGAAACTCACACAGATAACAGTTCATAGTGCAAGAAGTTAACATCAAAGGATTACATATCAGACTCCAGAGACTGAAGAAAGAGAGTTATACGCTGGTTCACTGTGTCAAAGTAGCGTATACACGCAGGCACACAAAAAAAAGAGAGCGTATATGTATACATGCACTCCCACAGGAATAAAAGAATGTACATGTTAGAAAACCAAGGTTTTGGTCCAAGGTATTTTGAGCCCAAGGTATTGCTCCAAGGCATTTGGTCCTAGGAATTTCGTCGAAGGTATTGGTCCTAAGTGGTTTTGGTCCAAGGTGTGCAAGGAATGAATATCTTATGAAGAGTGAGATCAAAAGCAAATATGCATGTTATGGATTTATGATGCTTTGCTTGATCTGAACTAAGGATGAAACTTAGCATTTGACGAGGGATGAGATCTAATGATGGATTGAGATCTAAAATGAATTATTATTATATGGTTTGATCATGGATAATCTATATCTAAATGCCAATGTGTGATTTACACTGAAAATGTTATGATCTCGGTATGACTGAAGTTTGAAAGAGTTGTAATGTTTTAATTTAGCATTTGCAGATCCGTACACTTGTTCGCTATGGTGAAACCACGTATACACACTGGTTCGACACATAAAAGTAGTATATACATTATGAAATATGATATTTGAAGTTGCAGTCAGTTCTGGTTGTTATTGTAGAGTTCTAGATTCTGCTCTGTGTTCTGGTGACTGTATTCTGGTGACAATGTTTTGAATGTTTAGATTGATTGATTGTGATTTTCTTTAGTGATGATGGGTTGTCACTGATTGGTTGTATAGCAATGGTGATTGTTTTTGAGCTTCAATGTTGGTGATGGGTCTAGTATGAAAATTTGATGAAACTAGGCCTTCAGATTATGATGTTGTGTTCTAGGAGTATCTAGTCTGAAAATTTATGAAATGTGGTCCCTAGACGAAGAGGTGAAGGTCATAGCCTTTTGTAGTTTGCCACCTATGTACTGGTAAACATATTAGCTAGTACAAGAGCCAGGGGGTTGGAGCCCCCTTCCAGTAGCAGCTGGAAAACAAGTGAAGGCTGGAGCCTTCTATAGGCAGGCGCCTATGTACTAGTAAACGGATCGACTAGTACAAGAGCTAGGGGGTTTTATTTCCCTTCCAGTAGAAGCTAGAGAATGAGAGAAGGTTTTAGCCTTCTCCATGTGGGTGCCTGGGTACTGGTATGGGTCTACACTAGTACAAGATTGTAAACAGGTTTTTCTTATATTAAAAGAAGACAACAGGATGTGGTTTTTGTCCCGCATTGGGTTTCCACCTTAAATCTTGGTGTTCATGTGTGTTTCTTATGTGTGATGGTTTTTTTTTGTTATTACTGCACATGGTGATTGTTTATATGGTTAATGAAGTATTGATGCACTGATTAAATATCAACATATGATGAATCAACTGAATCATAAGTTTGCTAAATATACGTTGGTTGCCTTAAATACAGTTGCGTGTACACGCAAGTTACCTTCATTGGAGTAGCATATATAAATCACAATATGAAAATAAAAAGTTATTGATTTCACTAATACTGATTAACCCCTCCCCCCCTCTCAGTATTATTTCCAAAATCGGTATAAGAGCGGGTCTTTCAAAAGAAGCTTGATCGCTTGAAGGGAGATCTTTCAAAATGAACAACCACGAAGGCATGGGATCTATCAGACCACCAATATTCAATGGGAACAACTTGCTATATTGGAAAACACAAACTAGAGTGTATCTTCAGTCACTTGGAACTAATGTTTGGGCAATTGTGGAGAAAGGATACCAATATCTAGCAGCAATCCCCACAAATCCAAGAAAAAGGAAAATATATGAAATCAATGCCAAAGCTATCAATAACTTATTGGGAAGTCTATTCGAATCAGAATTCATCAAAGTCATGCAGCTCAACACAGCCAAGTAAATATGGGACAAAATAATTCAGAGCTACGAAGGTGACTCCCAGGTAAAACGTGCTAAACTACAAACTCTTAGAATTGAGTATGAAACACTCAGGATGGATAATGATGAAAGAATTTCTAGTTATTTCTTGCGAGTAGATGGATTGTAAATAATATGAAAAATATGGGTGAAGAAATAAAGGAAGCCACTTTAGTTGAGAAATTTTTGAGATCTTTGTCTTCTAAATTTGAGTCAAAAGTGTCTTCCATAGAAGAAAAACAAGATCTACAAACTATTACTGTGACTCAACTCCATGGAATCCTAACTGCCTTTGAAATGAGAAAAGGAGGTCCATCAGATATGAGAGAAGCTAATTTTAAATCATTAGAAAAGGGAAAAGAAAAGGAAGATCATAATGAATCAAGACACATTTAAGAAGAAGAAGAAGAGGTAAATTTTGTCAAGAATCTTGAACGAGGTTCCGAAAGATTCAAAGGTAAGCTACCATTCAAATGCTTTGCTTGTGGTAGAGTTGGTAATTACGCTACGATATGCCCTCATGTTAAAGGAAAGATGTCTACAAAAGGTAATAGAAGTTATTATACTCATGATGATAGTGTTGGCCTATCTAATAGTGATGAAGATGATCAAGAAATTAAACTACTCATGGTGTATGAAAATGATGCCTTAGAAAAGGAAGATTTCCTTAAAGAAATCAGTCAACTCAAAATTAGTTTGGCAGAAAAGGATACAGTCATAAACACAGTGACAAATGAACTCATTGAAAAATACAAACACAATGAAGTGTTAGAATGTGAAGTAGTAAGTCTAAGAAAATAACTTGAAAAGACAAAGACTCTGAATCTTAGATTTGCTAAAGGATCAAAAACATTAGATGAAATCATCAAATTTCAGCATTCACCTATTATAAAGACTATTCTTGGCTTTCATGAAAGTGAATCTAGCTCACAAGATGAGGTAAGGAACTCCAATGAAAAATCTGAAATGCTTAACAATGAGATAAAAGGTCAACCCCATCAACAAGCAAGGAAAGAAATTATTCAAAGAAAATCTTTTACTTCTAATTGTGGAAGTGATAGTCCGTTATTTCCTTTGATGAATAATGTTGAATGTTTTATATGTCATAATTTTAAACATGTTGCACCCATATGTAGAAGCGGAATGGTTCAAGACCATCACACAGAAATACCATCAACTTCCAAGTACTTTCAGGGATATTATTTTGCTTGCAATATGTTTGGTCACAAAGCTATTAATTGTGATAGAAGGAATATGAAACATGGAAGATGTTCTGCATGTAACAAGTTTGGACATATAGCAAAGGAATGCAGGAGAAAATTTCAGGCACCATACCAAAAGGAGAAAAATCATCACACTCAAAGATATGGAAGAAGGAAGTACAGTCAAAAAAATGTGGCATAGCACAATGTACAGACATAAAAAACTCAGGGGGAGTTGAAAGTGTGAAACTTCGATGTTCTAAATCTCATATGCAATTTTCATGAAGACAAGTCGCGTATATATGCAAGTTCAAAGATGCACAGTCACGTATATGTTGGTTTGAGGAAAAAGCAGTGGGACAGACTCAAAAAGGGGTCTGATATGGTTCAATAAATTATCAAATATCTGCTCTCTTATGATTGATGATGATTATAGTGTGTTGATAATATGTAGAAGTTCTCTTTGCCCTCATAAGTTGTTGATGACTTGATATATATCTCATTGATGATGATTCCTTGATGATTCTTACTGATATTTGCAATGATCAGATCTGACAGTGAATAGTTGGCATAGGTCCAGCGGGGGCATATGCTTCTAACAATGCATTGTTGGCATTATGGTACATGAATATAATTATATTTCTTGATCCATCTAGTTGTTTGATCTAGGTGGCTCTTTTGATGATGGACATATACAGGCTATTGATCTTGATGCTACTGATAGATGCCGATGGTGTAGATCATATATGGTGTATGATAGTTGCTGATGACTATCATGGTCTTGTTTATATTATTGGTCCTTGTTATAAATGTCATGTATATCATTTGATGTAAGGGTCATGAAAAGACGTAATTTGCAACCCCACTATGCATGGGAAGGATGATGTAATAATTACTATTTTCTGTCATGTATAAACATCTGGTATGTCCCCACTTGGTTGGGTAGATGAGTCAAATTTGGTATATCCCCACTTGATTGGGAGATTGATGTATGTATGAGTCATTGGTGATAGGAAGGGAATACTCAATTAGTTGAGTTATAGATTCATGTTATTCTTTTGAAAAATATTTTTGTAGACTCTGCATGTGCTTAGGGGGAGCATGGATGGTTTAGTGCATCTCAGCATGTACAAAGGGGGGGCTTAATCAAAGAATTCAACATATACTCAGGAGGAGCATGGACAACATAATGTATATCAAAGGGGGAGAATATCCTGGTCTGCCCTTTGCCCTTGATGTCAAAGCGGGAGAGTGTCATGGTGTTATTGTTGCCATCAAGTCCAAAGGGGGAGATTGTTGGCATTATGATACAGGTGTTGTCCTTGATGGAAAATCACATAGATGACAATTCATAGTGCAAGAGGTCAACAACAAATGATTACATATTAGACTCGAGAGATTGAAGAAAGAGAGGTATATGCTGGTTCACTGTGTCAAAGTAGTGTATACACGCAGGCACACAGAACAAAAAGAGTGTATACGTATACACACACTCCCACAGGAAGAAAAGAATGTACATGTTAGAAAACCAAGGTTTTGGTCCGAGGTATTTGGTCCAAGGTATTTTGGGTCCAAGGTATTGGTCCAAGGTATTTGGTCCTAGGTATTTGGTCCAAGGTATTGGTCCTAAGTGGTTTTGGTCCAAGGTATTGACAAAGGGCCTAAAGCTATATAAGGAGGAGAAGTTCATTAGGCCAATTTCTGCAAGGAAGGCATATCTTATGAAGAGTGAGATCAAAAGAAAATATGCATGTTATGGGTTTATGGTGCTTTGCTTGATCTGAATTAAGGATGAACCTTAGTGGTTGATGAGGGATGAGATCTAATGATGGTTCGGGATCTGAAATGAATTATTATTATATGGTTTGATCATGGATAGTCTAGATCTAAATGCTAACATGTGATTTACACTGAAAATGTTCTGATCTAGGTATGATTGAAGTCTGAAATAGTTGTGATGTTTTAAGTTAGCATTTTCAGATCTGTATGCTGGTTCGCTATGGTAAAAGTGTGTATACACTTTGGTTCGGCACATTAAATTAGCATATGAATTATGAAATATGATATTTGAAGTTGTATTTGGTTCTAGTTGTTATTGCAAAGTTCTAGGTTTTGCTATGTGTTTTGGTCACTGTATTATGATGACAATGTTCTAGATGTTTAGATTGATTGATTGTGATTTGCTTTAGTGATGACAGGTTTTCAGTGATTGGTTGTATAGCAATGGTGATTGTTATTGAGGTTCAATGTTGTTGATGGGTCCAGTATGAAAATTTGATGAAACGAGGCCTTCAGATTGAGGTGTTGTATTCCAGGAGTATCCAGTCTGAAAATTTATGAAACGTGGTCCCTGGAGGAAGAAGTGAAGGTCGTAGCCTTCTGTAGGCTCACACTTATGCATTAGTAAACATATAGACTAGTACAAGAGCCAGGGGTTGGAGCTCCCTTCTAGCAGCAGCTGGAAAACGAGTGAAGGTTGGAGCCTTCTGTAGGTCGGTGCCTACATATTAGTAAATAGATTGGCTAGTACAAGAGTTAGGGGTTATAGCTCCCTTCTAGTAGAAGCTAGAGAATGAGAGAAGATCGTAGCCTTCTGCAGGTGGGTGCCTACGTATTGGTATGAGTCTACACCAGTACAAGATTGTATACAGGTTTTTCTTATATTAAAAGAAGACAACAATAGGTTGTTTTCGTCCCGCATTGGCTTTCCACCTTAAATCTTGGTGTTCATGTGTGTTTCTTATGTGTTATGGATTTTTCTGCTATTACTACACATGGTTACTATTTATATGGTTAAAGAATTACTGATGCATTGATTAAAGATCAACATATGATGAATCAACTAAATCATAAGTTTGTTGGATATACGTTGGTTGCCTTAAATACGGCTGCGTGTACACGCAAGTTACCTTCATTGAAGTAGCATATATAAATTAGAGTATGAAAAGAAAAAGTTATTTTTTTTAACTAATACTAATTCAACCCACACACCCCCCCCCGCCCCCCCACCCTTCTCAGTATTATTTCCAACCAATTTTAATGCCCATACTTAACCCTTTTTGAAAAATTCTATTACATCAAAAATAAAAAATTATTCACAAACAGATTCTTCTAAATGTATCAATTTTGTTGATAAACCTTTGTTCAATTATTTATTTTGGAAATTATTTTTTGATGGATCTAAATCTAATGATGGAGCTGGGGGAGGTTGCATATTGGTTAGCCCCAAAGGAGAAAAAACTATGTTGGCATGTAGACTTGAATTTGAATACACAAATAATACTATTGAATATGAATCATTAGTTCAAGGATTGTATAAATCCATAGGCCTTCATATTAAATCCCTTCAAGTATCTAGAGATTTGGAAATTGTAATCAAGCAGGTGAGGAAGACTATTCACAGTCTTTCTAGAGATTTGAAGCATTATAATTCATTAGTCCAGGACCTCACCTCACATTACCTAGCATTTGACATATCCCAAATTCGAATACTTCAAAATGAAAGTGTCAACCTTTTGGCTAACATTGCATACAAACTCCTACCACCAAGAGATTAAAGTTTTCATCGATTTTCAATAGAATTAATTTTTAGACCTTCTATTCCTAATAACATTACCAATTGGTGAGTTTTTAATAATGATCTGGATATCATAAATTTTCTAACATCTGAAGTCTCATATGATGACCAAATAATAGATGAAGATAAGCATGACAACAAGCTTCAGCAAAAGATAAGTGTAAATCACATACAAAAATTTGTAGCTAAGATGGAAGATCTATATGATCTTAAGGATAGATTCAAGAAACCAACTAACTCAAATCTTTAAAGTTCAACATTGAAGTTTGAATGAGTAAATATTGGAACTGATATTAAACCACAAAATATTAATCAATGTCTTGGTCTTAACCCGATGAGAGATTAGCCTTTATTCATTTGTTGAAAAGATATAAAATTGTTTTTACATGGAATTATGAATATTTTAAGACAGATGATACTTCCATCATTCAACACACCATTCCTGTGATATCTTATGAAAATCCTGTATAACAGAAGTCGAGAAAGATTCACCCAAACTTAGAAAATCAAATCAAATCTGAATTAAATAAACTTCTCAAAGGCAAAATATCTTTTCCTGTCAGACATTCAAGGTGGGTTTCTAACCTAGTTCTAGTGAGGAAAAGGAATGGTGATATTGGAATTTGTATAGACTCTCGCAATCTCAACAAATCTTGTCAGAAGGACAACTTTCCATTGCCTCCTATGGAACAGATACTACAGTCAGTTGCAGGCTTGGAATTAATGTCATTTTTGGATGGATTTTTAGGTTATAATCAAATTCTCGTACATCCAGATAATCAACTAAAGACCACATTTAGAATCAAATGGGGAACATACACTTATCAAAATATTCCATTTGGATTAACCAATGTCGGTGCAATGTTTTTGAGAGCCATGGATATAGATTTCAAAGGTTTGGTGAATAAAACAATGGTCATTTATTTAGTTGATATAACTGTATATTCAAAGAAGTGAAATAATTCATTAAAACGACTTAAGACAAATATTTGAACGTTCTAAAAGATATGGAATTTCTCTAAATTCAAAGAAATCTTTCTTTTCTTTAAGTGAAGGTAAACTTCTTGGATTTATTGTATCTAAAGATGGCATTCACATATATCTTGATAGGATAAGAGAAATTTATGAAATATCTTTGGCTCACAAAAAACAAAATCCATGCAATATCTCCTAGGTCAGATAAATTTTGTCAAGAGATTTCTCCTTGACTTTTCACGAATTTCTTTACCCCTCCAATCTATGATCAAGAAAAAATATGTTTTTAAATGGGGACACAATGAGCATGAAGCTTCCAATCTTATCAAACAAGAAATTATAAATTCTCCCTCTTGAGCAACTCCAAATTTTTCTAATCATTTTATTTTATATACTTTTTCTTCTGAAACATCATATGCAACTATTTTGGCTCAAGTCAATGATGAGAAAGTTGAAGCACCAATTTCTTTCTTTAGCTCCAATTTACTAGGTGCTAAATTGAATTACTCAGGTATTAAATAATATGATTTTTCTACTTTCAAATCAATAAAACATTTCAGACCTTTTCTTGTTAAAACTCACACTAAAGTAATAGTTTCATTCTCATCAGTGAGAAATTTACTAATGCAAAGAGAATTAGGTGGGAAAAGAGAAAATTGGGTAACAACACTACAATAATATGACATTGAAATTAGACCAGCTAAAATTGTTAGAGGTAAAGGTTATTGCATAATGTTAGTTAGAGCATCCAATGTACCAACACCAGAAGATCCAGGTGATGATATACAAATATGTGAGGTGAGTGTCAATGATACTGAATCTAAATATGCTCATATCATTTTTTATTTGAAAAATGGATATGCCCATATGCAGCTCAGTTACAAAAGGAAAAGGCCTTTGAGATTAAAATCTAAGCAATATGAAATCATCAATGATGTTTTTTTAGGAAGAATTATGATTTTGTTTTACTTAAGTTCCTTGAAAAATTTGAGGCAGAAAATGTTCTGCAGGAACTTGATGATGGACTAGCTGGTGGAAATTTTGGAGGAGACACAAAAATGCGTAAAATCCTGCATGCTGACCATTATTGGCCAACCTTCTTCAAAGATGCACAGGAATATGTAAGGAAATGAAAAATTTATCAAACAGCTGCTGGAAGACAAAGGAAACTCGCATTTCCATTATATTCGGCCAACATCGAATAACCATTTGAGCAATGGGGACTAGACATAATATGTGAGATCGTTCTTCACTCTTCAAAGCATCATAGATATATCCTTACAACAACTAATTACTTCACTAAGTGGGTGGAAGAAATTCCACTCAAGGTAGCCAATTCTGAAAACATTGTTGAATTTATTGATCAATTTATTATTACTAGATTTGGTCTACCAACTACCCTCATGTTTGACAATGCAACCTATTTCACAGGCAATGCTATGAAAAAATTTGCTCTTAAAAGAGGTTTCAAACTTAAATATTCAGGTAACTATTATCCTCAAGGAAATGGTTTAGCTGAATCAACGAATAAAAATCTCATAAGGATCATGAAACGAACTATTGATTAGAGTCATAAAAACTGGAATAAATCCTTAACATTTTCTCTATGGGTAGACCGAATAACACAAAAGACCTCAATAGGAACTTCTCCATTTAATTTGGTCTATGGGAAAGAAGTTCTTCTTCCTACAAATGGAGTTATTCCATATCTAGCCCTAGTTCAAATTATTGAAGAAACTCCTTCCTCTTCTATGCAATTAAGGCAATCACAAATCCTCAAACTCGAAGAAGAAAGAGATAAACCCAAAATCATACATGCAAATCATCAACAGTTAGTAACTATTCCTTTGATGAAAATTCTGTAAGTCCTAAATATTTTCAACTCAAAGACCTTGTATTGAAGTGGGATAAAGCACACGAGGAAAAAGGTAGGCATACCAAATTCTAGAGGATGTGGCTTGGCCTGTTTCAGAATGCAAAAACAAATAAGCCCATCAATATTTCTATTGCAAGATTTATCAGGGAGGAGTGATTCTCTGCTTGTGAATGGGTAGATTTTAAAGAAATATTTTTTCATAGAAGATAATGTCTTCTATACCTTGTAAAATATTGCCTTTACTTTTCCTAGGAAAACAAAAGTTAAATAGTATTTACTTTTTCCCTTATAATAAAATCTCTTTAGATATTTTGATTTTTCGATTGTATAAATAGAAATTGTTAAGGAAATAATTATGACATTTGAAAATAAGCTAAGTTCTATCTCTTTGAAATCTGTTTGTTTCCACCAAAATTATTTATTCTTTGTGAAACCCAAACTTTATAAAGAGACCTTTGTTATATTATCAGTCAAGAAAATTATCTTTAAAAAAGCAAAGACACTCTGAGAATAAGCACCTTTAACTCTATAATTGTCATCTAGAAACCCTTAAGGAGTCAATGATTCTCCCCATCTAGTAAATTTTTCTCTTTTTAGAGTGTAATTCTAAAATATACTAAAACTTAAAAGATAAGAGGTCTCATTAAGAGCCGACTTACCATGTCCATAGGGAAATAATATACTGACATTACAAATACTGCATATCAAAACAGTGTAATGGCTTGATATTATTTTTAATCAATAGACAAGGGGTCACAATGTGAGCTAGCTTGTTTAGTTGAATTAAAACCAGTGAATGGCATGGTCACTATTTGCCGACCAAACCAAGACAATGACTTTTAAGTAGAAAAAAGGATAATATTTAGAAGAAAAATAAACTATTTAAAAAATAAAGAGAAGAGAATAGGTATATAATTTTGAATTTATCTCTAAAAATTTCACTCTTATCTGGATGGGATATTGAATCATTGATGGTTAAAAGGTAACCCTGTCGAGGCTATGGACACTTGCTAGCAGCAAAGGCTCTACCTATGACAAATGAGTACATCTAAAAGCTAATCTACAAGAGCCCCCTACTTTATCTTTAAACCAAGTAAAGATTGATATAGACAGAGGAATTTTCATTTTGAAGAGGATATCAAATGAATTGTGATAAGGTGAGCTTGTTTTCTTATTCAGAGAAATGTTTCTTCTCTTAAATTTCATGTCATTCCTATTTTCTGAACTATCTTTATTTTGGAAGTTTTAGAAGTTTCAAAAAACTATCAGAGATAACTGCTTCTTCCATTGAATCACAAATTGTTGTACTATTCAACAAACCCCCCATTTATTGATTTAATAATTAATATTGTATTAATAAATGGGGACCATTTTAATATATAATTAAAAACTTTTTTTAGCAAATTAGAGCTTCCATTTTTTAAAGTATTTGGAATAAAACTTTGGATAAAACTAAGATATCAAACCAAGTCATTTCATAATAACACATTACCACTTTATTGCAAATTGTAGGATCTAATAATAACAAGGGTTAGTATGAGGCATAATCTGCGAGATGCGATAAAATAAATCCCCATAAAAGACCCATAAATAGAACTTAGCTTATATAATACTCAAGGCTTGAATTATTCCTCAAAGATCGTTATCGCAATCGCATCGAATTTCTTATAAGGAAGCAAACATATAAACCACAAGAAAATGTGAAATATGATGTAATCCAGACCCAAAGGAATATTAAACCATTATAGAACTACATTCGGGTCTAACATATCATAACGTCGCTTATCACATATCGCAAAATGTTAAAGCAACTTTAAATCACTCTATTCGTAAATCTTTGCGATTTGTGATTTGTAAGAATTGTGATTTGTGATTTGCGAGATCTGGGATTTCTGAGAATTCTGATTTGCGATTTTTGATTCATCACAATCGAAAAAAATCGGTATTACATGAACGTTCAAACCAATCAGAAATATTTTTTCAAATATGTGATGCGGTATTTTGATAAGACATAAATAAAATCTTGTGTGAGCCTTAATGTATAGTTAATTAGATTTAAAGGCATTTATTCATTTAACTGCTCGAGTTGATACATATCTTTCTTATTCATGTTTGAAATAAAAGCTTCATCCTTCGTGCTTTCATAATTTATCGCGCTAATCGTGCTTTCTCTTGCATTTCTCTGCATTTTTATATTGCTTTCTCCATTTTCCTGAATTACAGGAAGCTTTCAAAGAACACAACACTTACAGAGATGGTTAAGAAAGGGAAAACGACCGCAAAGAATATTTCCCCCGAGCAATCAGAAATGCTACTTCTATTCTCTGATACCACTTGTAACAAATATGGTGGAACTACGACTTGGGAGATGATGTACAATTTACTAGAGGGAGAAAATCCAAGGCCCCTAGAAGTTAAGGCAACAACGGATGCCACGACTTCATCCGATGCTTCTTACTTCGAAGCAGCATGCTCTTTTCTACATAGGATTGCTACAAGACCAAAAATATTACCATATACAGATATGGTAAGATGGATTATTGATGAAGTAGATTTTTCAGATAGAACATTCAGAAACTCCCGGAAAGAGCTTATGGGATCATTCAAATAAGACAATTTGAGAAAAATGTACCATCTTCCGCAACCATAGAAGATCCATGACAAATATTTTATCGAGAATTTTGCCAAAGAGAATGAAGATCCAATGGATGTTATGCATGCTTGGAGTTCTCTCTCCAACAAGTTTATATAGGAGAAAATTGGTATGCACCCTGTTGTACCTATGTTAACCCCATACAAATTTGCAGTTGCAATGTTTTGTAGGCTATTCGGAAAAGCTGATACCACCAAATTTTCCATTGAATGGGTTCCCTTGATTGATGCAATTGTAAATGATACCAGTTTTAACTGGACTACTATTTTTTCTGATAACCTAGCCATGGCCATTAGAGAATGCAGGCATCATAGAATTGTCTCCACTCAGTTTATCCCTCCCTTTTTCATGAGTTCTTATGTTATGGATGCTATATGTTTTTCTCGCATTTTCCAAACATGGGCTGGAAATGGACCTTAAAAGATCCTACACCCATCCATATTTATCACAAGATATTGTGGGAATCACAGTTTGGCTCCCATTTTTATAATATTTGTCATGGTGTCATGTTACCTATTAATAGACCATTTTTTATAAGAAAGCCCCCAGGATTTTAGAGGAAGAAAAGATTGACATCTTGTCAGTGGTAAGATGGTTTGGTGAGGAATGGTTTACTTATATCAAAGTTTTCGGGAGTATTACTACTCCCCATGTTCTCCCATACTATGTTCTAGATAAACTACTGACATGGGAAATACCTTATCAGACAGTGGGTGATGTAATCACCAAAACCCTTAAGGAGAAGAAGAAAGAAATTTCGCCAACCTTCCCATTACAATGTGGCGCTTTCGCATTGCATGATCTCAAGCATGCATATAAATAAATACAGAACATCACAGCTGCAAACCTCTCTACTGTGCCAGGTAGACAATATGACCCCAACCAAGTTGCTAAGAATTTTACTGCCATGGTCAAAGTCAAGAAATTCAGTGATGAGCAAGATTTATTTTGTTGGGTGTGGACCCTGATTATATTTTTTATTCAGAGGTATCACTGCATTGGACCCCAGTTCGTAATGTGGCGGCAACGTCGCCCCTAAGTGTGTGCCACTAGGGGGCGGTGATGATTATTTGGAGCCCCCCCCCCCCCCCCCCCTTTAAGGATCAAGGGCAATGCCCCTGAAGCTAAGAATAGATGTAAAATTTCCTTGTAATATGTTGTAATTTCATGGTCAATCTAGGTCTTTCATTAGGTGGAATTTTGACAGTAGAAATTATATTTAATTTAGGTTTTTCTTTCCCTATAAGGTAACCCCTTGCTATATATGAGTGAACTATATTTCGGCTATGTAGATCTCTATTCTGAGTGAGAAAGAGAGAAGAGATTGTGCGAGAGAGAAGAGGGAATTACAACAGATCTGTTGTAGGTTGTATCTCTTCATTTTGTTGGATAATATCAAAGGAAGTGCTGGTTGTTTCTCCATGGACATAACCAAAATTGGGTGAACCATGTATATCTATGTCTCTTTTTTTTTTTTTATGTGTTTTCTGTGTTTATATTTCTGCAATATTCTATGTGTTCCATTTCTCTGTAATATATAATTTTCTAACATGCTTGATGATTTATTTGAAGAAGCCAAGAGATTTTCACATGTTTTGCGCTTAGCGTCACTGTAGCTAGACCCAGAGGACCTCAAAGAATTCCACATGTAAAAAATAAAAGGCTCGAATAGGTCCCTTTGGACCTATTACAAATTGAAGAAATAAGAGAACCTACTCCTAGCATAAGCTTGGAGGAGAGTTCCAAGCATAATTTTGATGAAGAATCACAAGAGAAGTTAGCTCAGGGTTTTGAAGACTCTGAACATGAATATGAGAATAAAGAAGGAAGCCCCATGGTAGATACAAAACAAGATATAGAATAAAATCGTGAAGAAGAGACCAAGAAGGTGTCAATTGAAAAATACATGGAGACTAGTCCCCCGTAGGTTGAAACAGAAAAGACTCCAGTCATCAATCTAGAATAAGAGTCAGGGAAAATTTTAAGAATGGAAATTTATCTTAAAGTTTAGAAATATTGTCGAATTTTACTAGTCCCTAACATGCAAACTATAAAATATTTAGCAATATGTTTGTAAAAGTATTCAAATTTCTAATGATTTCATATAGTCTCTATAAACATTTGGCAATTTTTCAAGTAAATTAATTTTATGATATAAAATTTGGGCGAATCATTTTTAGAAAACATGGAAATTGGTGAATCCTTTTTTTGAAAAAGCATATAAAATTAGCCCACTTGTGAATATTAGCCCCTAAAATTTTCCCTGACAGGAGTGGGAGAAATTTAATAAAAAACTCCAAACAGAGATTGTTCTTGAAGAAATTTCTGGATTCCAGACTCCACAGCACACTCAATAGGTTGTAAATCCAGAAGCCATAATACAAGAAATTGTAACTGCTAAAGACATTGAGGTCATCCTAGCACATCCAACTTCTGAAATTGTTTTGAAAGTTGAAGAACTACCGCCCTTAGATATATTCTAAAGTCCTACACATAAGGCTGTAGTAAAAAGGCAGAGAAAGAAAAGAAAATTAGATGTATCAACAATAGTAAGTTTTGAAAGTGAGTGGATGGAGATAGTGTGGAGAGACACACCCATGGATCCAGCAGACAACCTTACAAAGCTATCACAATATGTAGGAGCTTATGCAACTGCAACGATTGGCAAGGAAACATAGTGTCAATTGTTACTGAAGGAAAGAAAAGAAAGATTTCAATTACTTGAACAACAACTCGAGCAAGAAAGACAAAGCACCAATAAGTAGGCAGAAATACAACTTACACAACTTCAACAAAATTTTGAGAAAACGATAATACATCATCAGACAAACATGGAAGTAAAGAACTCACAAATTCACCAAATGAAACCTATATTGGAAAAATTCAAAGGTAGTCCTCAAGTAGATGAATTTATCAAAGAGGAACTTGAGTTAAATTCTCTTTTGGTACAGCAGGACGAAGAATTCTGTCAAAGAATTTCAATCATCAAACCTTATTGTGAATCAAGTGACAAATTAAACAACCAAGTGACTGATCAAAGATTAGAATATGAATAGCTAGACAAAAGAATAACATAATTCATTTCTTGGCATTAATATGAAGACGGTAGGAAGCCTATTCTACAAAAGATCGAGGAATCCCACAAACACATCTTACTTACTAATTGGGATGTACAGTTAAAACAAGAAGAGAGGGTAGGAGCAAGAGCGCCTAGTACTTTAAACAACATCATTGAGGTTGTCAATGAAAACATCTGCTCTGCAAATCTTATCAAATAATGCAGTATAGAAGCTCTCCTAGATGTTAAACAGTTGGAAGAACGGTGGAAATAAATTGCCCAATGAAATGCAGAAGCGATCAAGCAAATGTCTAAGCTCGATTGGGAAACATACTCGCAGTTTCTTGTAAAACTACATAGTCATTGGATGAACTTACATTTTTTAACTAATTACTCTCAAAAGATGGTGCCACCTCTCATTGATGTTGTATTCATGGGGAAACTGAGATATAGAATTGGCAATCCTCCCTAGGTTAAGACATTTGTGATGTCAAGGATGAATGGCCAAATAGGGCCATTCAATTTGCGAAAGCTTGTGATAATTTATTTTTATTTTTAGTTTTGTTTCCATTATTCTGAGGAAGGTTGTTCGAAACTCCTCAGTTTTTTATGCAATAATCTATTTTTGAGGTATGTATTGTAGTATTTAAAACCCTCTCATCCATTTAGAGAGGGGTCCAGGATTTTATCAAAAACACTTTACAAGACATTACACTTCTGTATTTTTGTGAAGGTTTTGATGAAATTATTGGAACATGATCTATTTTTCTTCGAATATCGAAGCATATTCTACATAAATTACACTTTTGTACTCTTAGAGTGTATTTCATTGCATGAAAGTGGATCAATATTGTTGAGCGCATGAGAAGGACGTTTCATATATGGTACTTTTATCTTACAATTATGTTTTATTTATGAATTAACAATACTCTTTCTTTGATTATCTTATGTATAAAAATATGATTTATATTTATACATTATTGTACTTTTGTATGATGTTTCAACTCTGATTCCTTATTGAATACATGAACAATTATTGTATGCGATAAAGTTTTCTAAATTGTTGTGTCTAACTATTTAGCCAAAATAAGTATCATTCACAATTTCATTTCTTTTAGTAGTTGAATAATCTTTATTACCAGTTACTTTGAGACATTTCTATAGATCGCATATCTTAGTCTATTCCTGGGTATATTTATAGTAAGGTAATTTTAGAATAAAATAGATGCATATGTATATTGTTTAGATTTGATCATTATTAGTTCAATCCTTCTTTGTTATATCTTATATCATCCCAACAACATTACCAAAACAATCCTCAATAGGAACTGGTCCCATTATCGCCAATCAAAGCCACTATACCAAAAGGAGCTTCTTTTAAGGTCTGGACCGAGTGGTTATCCCCGATGTTGTCATAGTGAAAATCGAGGCTTCGAAAAAACCCTACTAGAAGAGGAAAGAAAATCTGAAGAAGCAATAAGAAATCACCAAAACAATAGGGGAAAACTATAAAAAATTAGAAGTAGAGGACATCTCATTAAGGAGTAAATTAGCAGAAAACGAAAAATAGTTCATATTTCTACACAATACCAACGTTCGACAATATTATTAGTAGTCAAAGGTCTCCATCCATTAAATTGGGCATTCTTTTTCATGAAACAGTAAAGGCATAATCTAGCCCAGAGGCATGTGCACATAGCCTTAGAGGCAAAAAAGAAAATTTTGAAAACCCTGGTAAAGAATCAAGTAAGTTGCACAACTGAGAATTAACAAAAGTGACTTTCCAAAGAAAATCATTTCCTCCCAAGAATGAGTATGGTACGAATGTATACATCCAAATAAATACCAATAACTAATTCTCTCCCTTAATTGATAATATTGAGAGATTTATCTATCACATATCTAGACACATTGCAGTTGATTGGAAAATCAAGCCTCAAGCAAACAATCTCTCCATAAGAAGATCATTCATTTTTAGGTATTCAAATTTCTTTCAAGGCTATTAATTTACATGCAATGCATTTGGTCATAAGGGTATATATTAAATATCATATAGAAATGAAAGGAACATGAAGAAAAAGTATGATTATTTCCCCCCTTTCTCTCGTCACATAATGTGTTATACTTGCAATAAATTAGGACATGTGGAAAAAGGGTGTAGGAGGTTTTCAATGGATTTTGTTAGGAATTTCAAACAGTAGCTAAAAACTATCCAAGAAAAGAAATTGAACAAGAATTCATTAATAAAAATATGTGTATAAGATGCATCAAAGGAAAATCAACATATCAACAAAAAATAAAAGCAGTAAGTGAAGTGTGGCCTTTCACTGTATGCATTTGAAGAATATGATCATTGGTAGATAGATAGCGGAAGCTCTCATCACATGTCTGGGCATATTTATCTCTTTCGAAAAACCAATGGCGGTGATTCTATTCTTGGAAACAATGCACCAACTAAGGCAATCAGTAAAGGTAGAGCTAACCTTGATGTCAAAAATACATAAGGTGTTGATGTCTTACTAGTTGAAGGGTTGGAGCACAAACTAAGGAGTGTGAGTCAAATGATTGATAGAGAACATGTAGTCATATTCGCATCAGGAAAATGAAAAAATATAGAATAATACACTTGAAAGATAGTAGATAAAGGAATGAAAACTACAAATAACTTTTTATTTATTGAAGAAATCTACCAAAAGAAAGAAGAGACTGAAAACAATCACTTCTTAATATTATAAATAAAGTAAGAAAAGGCCATCTACTCGCATACTCATAGGGAGAACTACAAAAGAATATTGGTAGAATCTTTTGGGGGGGATTAGTAGCAGTTGGTAGCCTGAAGATGTGTTGTGATTCAGAGCCTATTTTCACACTTAGGTCCATAAGATCAGTTGTCTACTAGAGGCATAATTAGCTTTGGGGGAGCCTTACATGATACTAGGGTATGAGGCTTGTATTTACATAATCACCACTTGGTAGTAGCCCTAGAAAGAGTCATCTAGGGATGCATAAAACAGAGTCATGTTGTTTCCTCACTCTCATTTTCTTTGAGCAATAATGTAGCATCGTTGTGAATTAGTTAGGTTTCTATGCTTTGGATAGAGTCTTGGTTCAACCATATATATGTTAATTTTTACATTTATTTATGTTGGTTGAATATTATTTATTCATGACATGTATTTTAGTGGATCATATTCTCTCAATAATGTAAATCACATTTGTGTGCAATAGTATATTCATGTAACATGTTCTTAGGTGTATTCATTGGGTGGCCTTGGTGTCTACTTATACATTGGACAAAAGGTTTTAGCCATATGTGGGCTATTGGATGTCATGTTGTATTCATTATTTAGCCTTGTATCTTAATTATACATCTATGTATGCATTGAATTATGTATCATTTGTCAAAGTTGTGGATAAAGAATTATGTTGATAGGCATTGTTATAGGATAGTTATATATCAGTCATATGTGCTTATTACAACCATGAATGTCCTAGTTTAACCATGCATGTGATTTTGTAGCATTATTTGTGGACAACATAAAGTCATTGGTCCATTGGATTAGAAACACTTGTTGTAGGCATGCATGTTAATGAGTCAATCCATTTTTTCCTTGTAATCCTTGAAAGTGTAATGATGTAATAGCCATGTACGTTTATTGTATCATTTATAACAGTTGGTATTCACAACAAGTTGGGCATATTAGAAGCTCCATTACATGTTCAGAGGTAGAATTTTTTAGAAAGCAACAAAAAATAAAAGCATGGTGGCTAGAAGGCTTGAAGGGATGTTAGGAATATTGTTGGCATGAAGGTATATTGGTAGTTGGTCATTTTTATCAAGCTAATCAATTATTATCATCCTTGCCTACTAGTTCATTCTGATGTATTCATTGTGTCATTATGCGTTACAATGTAGGATAGATCACATTTTTCCATTGATGACAAAGGGGAAGAGTGACACAGCCACTAGCACATAATGGATAAGTGATGATTCAACTTGTAAACAAGAATATTAGTTTGGTGTTTTTTGTTGTAGTTTGACATCAATTCCAAAGGGGAAGAATGTTGATGTCAATATTGGTAATGTGGGATATTGATAACCAAATCATTGATTTCTTTGAGGGGGGAAGTTGTTGCATTGTTTGAGTTGATCTAATTTGTCTTGATGAATGCAAGACATGAAGTTATTTGAAGTTAATTGGTTGGCACAACTGATGTTATACCAATATTTATTTTTTTCCAATGTACCATAACAAAGTTAGAACAATGGTACAATGAGAAATGGGAATTCATTCCAAGTGAAAATGCTGCAATATGAAATTAAATAATGGATGGAAATGAATTATTCCAATATTTAATTTTCTAAAAAATTTGGATTATTTAATTGGCCAACTATTTAATTTCGATATATATGTTATGGTATTTGACCATGTTAGGTCCCTATAACACTAGTATACCCATTATTGTTATTCTTAGTGTAGCCCCCTATTATTATTGTTATGACGATGAATCTCCCATATTGTTATTGTTGTGACCCATATAAGAACATTATTGTTATCATTGTGCCCCTATATTATTATTTTTATGTAGGCTCTGATTATATTGTGACCCCTTAGACTCCTATATATTAAAAGGAGTTATTGTCATTTGTATCATCCAAGGATTGTTCATTTATGTAATGTAAAGGAGGTTCCCCCTCATATATGATAATTTTCATGTCGTCAATCTATCTTTTTTTTTGTTTTGTGAGCTGGTTGCATAACATTTAGTATCAAAGATTTGGATTCTAGGCTTTCACTGCTTCAAACAGGTCATATGGGAATTTTTTATATAACATATTTTTTATGAGGTTTTAGAAGTTGAAGTTATAACAATGTGGAGCTGAAATATAGTTAAGATTCATATACAAATTTCAGATATTGGTTTATTATATTCTTGGAGATATGATCCGATGAACTTAGGGTTTTTCCAGGCTCCATAATTCCATCTCAAACAGGTTACCTTGGGAAAATAGTCGTAATTTTTTCTCCAAGCATCATATTTTCATTTTGTACAAATTCGCTAAAATTGCATGGAATTTATTTTTTTGTATACAATTTTCAAGGCGGAAGGTTGAAACAGTGACACGTGGAACTCCGTACAAGTTCACTCTCCTCAACTATTCTATAATAAGGTCTGCATGGGATATTGGACATAACTATTTCTTAAAAATGGAATCTCACTATAAATTATGGAGTTGAGAAGAAGACTCATCGGGCTAACATAGGACAAAATTTTTGACATTGGAGATCTGAAATAAAAAAAGATAAAATAGTTTCAATATCGAGCTCCTAAAAAGAAAGAAAAAGTTGTGTATTTTTTAAAATTTTGCATAAATTATATTTGAGAAATTAGTTTGAAGTTATTCAAAGGGCATAGTGAAGCCCATATATCATTGGTTGCTTTTAAAATACCTTGAAACAAAAAAATGGACACACCTAGTAGGAAACTAGAACTCTCTTCTATTACACATGAATAAGAGGAAGAAATGCAGCATGATGCATCAAAATTACGAGACCAAGTGAAACAAATTTCACTCTTGCAAAGAGTAACCGAAAATGAAATGGACGCTAAGATTGATGGTTTGAAATATGACGTGGAAGTAGTCATGAATGTGAATATGGAAGTTTTGAAAGATGGTTTAAAAACAAAAATGAAAAGGGACTTGTAAGGTTTGGAGCAAATATTGACAAAGTTGCTACAAGAAATGATTTCTAGTGGTGACAAGGTAATCCACAAAAATCACGATGAGAATAAAAGGAATACAAATCATGATTTTAAAGACTCCTACAGTGGTTCGAGGACTAAATACGTTCCAAAGATCGATATGAGGAAGATTGATGGTAAGGATCTAATGACATGGATACTACAGATGGAGCAATTATTTGATCTACGTGATGTGCGAAACACAAGAAAGTTACACATTACATATTTCTATTTAAAACAAAATCAGTTTGTGTGGTATTGATGGCTTTTCTCTCATAAATCAATTGTCACTTGGAAATTTTTTGTGGAATAATTGGTAGCACATTATGAGGATACAAGGAGCAACACCTTCTTTATCTAATTGATAAATCTAACACAAAAGGGTTCAATTGCAAAGAACATTGAGGACTTCGAAAGATTGTATATCAGGGTAAATAATATTCCAAAGGATCATAGGATTGATGTATTCATAGGGAGTTTAAAGTATAACATCCAAGATGAGGGAACCAGACTCATAGGAGAAGGCATTCAAGGTGGAAAGAACTTAAAAAAAAAAATTATGGAAACAAGGAAGTCTACCACTCACAACTATAAAAATGGAAGTGTTGCTGCCACTAGCATTCCATAACCTACAAGGTTGTCACCACAACAATTAGAGTAAAAAAAAAATGGATTTGCTATAGTTGGGATATCAAAGACACTAAGGGTCATAAGTGCGTTAAGAAAGGATTATTTTACATAGATTGTGAAGAGGAGGATGAAAACGAGTAAGAAGCATCAAAAGAGGAGGATATACACAAGGAACCAACCCCAGAAAAAGAAGAAATGAATCTGAAAATGCCTTGTAATGCAGTGGAAAAAATTACAACTCCTCAAACTCTCAACAGACAAGGATATATGATGAAGTAAAAAGTAATAGTGTTGATTTATTTGGGGAGTAACCATAATTTTATTCATGGAAAGATAGCCAAGGAATTGACTTTCTTTCTATATCCACAACTAAAGTGTCAAATGATGGTTGCGAATGGAGGAACTATAATTTTCTCTATAAAGTTCCCTAATATCATGTTAACCATGGGATAATATGTATTGAATAGAACAATGGTTTCCGTTCTAATGGGTGTTGTTGATATTGTACTAGGACTCCAATGGTGACAATCTTTGGGGACAATAGTTTTTACTTTCCAAGACCTTTTATTGATTTTTTTTGGGAGGGAAAAATAAATGAATTAAGGGTGATCATAGTGAATTTAGGGAAAATAGTCATCTCTAACATCATGACAAATCTTAAGAAGAAATAACAACGAGGCGTAATTTCACAATTATGTTCACTAGAGGTTCAAGCATCGAAATTTTTTATTTCTCCACATCTCCAAAGAGTCTTGGACAATCGTTCCAAGGTTTTGAAACTCCGAAAGGCCTCCCCCCAATTTATGGTTATGATAATGTTATTCACTTGATTCCGAGAAGTATTCCTCCAAATAGCAGTCCTTACAGATATTCTTATGCCCAAAAGAGTGAAATTGAATGTATGGTTGCCAAAATGTTATAGGTCAGTATAATTAAACCTAGTCAAAGTTCTTTCTCTGCTCCAGTAGTGTGGGTGAACAAGAAGGATGGATCAAGGCGTATGTGTGCGGATTATTGGGAGCTCCACAAGCTCACTATTAAATATAAATTTCCCATCCTTGTCATTGATGAATTATTGGATGAATTACATGGAACAATTTACTTCACGAATATGGATCTTCATTCAAGATATCGTCAAATTATAATGAAGACTGAAGACACTCCAAAAAAATCAATCAAAACTCATGAAGGTCATTATGAATTTTTGGTCATTCCTTTTGGACTTACCAATGCACCTTCCATATTTCAATGTTTGAGGAATTATATTTTCAAATTTCACCTTCTAAAATTTTTGTTAGTATTTTTTGATGGTATACTAATCTACAACAAGTTTTGGGAATGATCATGTCCAACATGTTGACATGGTTCTCAAACTATTGGAGGAGAAACAATCATATGTCAAAAACTCCAAATGTTTCTTTAGAGTATAGGAGATGGAAGTTTTGGGTCATATTGTACCTCATGAGTGTGTTAAGGTAGACCCTAACAAAATAAAATCCATTAAAGAATCGAAAATCCCCACAACCCTAAAGCATCTTCTAGGATTTCTTAGTTTGACAGTGTATTATCACAAGTTTTTTAAAAATTATGGGAGAATAGTAGCGCCTCTAACAACATTACTGAAGAGAGATGCATTTTCTTAAACTCTAGAAGAAAGCAAGTGCTTTGAACATCCTAAAGAGGCAATGTGCCAAGCACTGGTCTTAGTTATGCCAAACTTTACAAAAACCTTTATTGTGGAATTCCATGCCTCAGGAAATGGAATTGGTGTTGTTTTAATGCAAGACTGAGGACCCATTCATTTTCAAAGTCTTCCAATCAAGGTAAAGTATTTACACAACCCTATTTATGAGAAGGAAATTTTGGCAATAATACATGCGTTAAAGAAGTTCCAACCTTACCTAATGTGAAGAAACTGCAGTGAAAAATAGATCATGATAGTCTTAAATACTTTTTGGAACAAATATTACTTCATAAGAGAAGACAAAATGGGTCACAAATATGTTGGGTTATGACTTTGAAATAATCTACAGAAAAGGAAAGAAAAATGTTTTTGCAGATGCACTCTCAAGAAAGGATAACGATTTGGAAGAATTTCTCTATGTCATTTCTTTTATCTAACCTAATTGGATAGTTGAACCAAGGCATGAATGGAAGAATGAAAAAGAGGTGTAGGCACTTATTCAAAATTTTCAACAAGTTACTAGTACATCAAATACATTTATCTAGAAAGATTATTCATTACGGTACAAATATCACTAATCTCTCTCTAGGAATTCCCAACTCAAACAAAATATTATTTTCAACTGCCACACCTACCCCTTATGAGGGCACTCGGGATTTTTAAAAACCTACCATAGGGTCAAGAAAGAATTTTCTTGGGATGGCCTTAAATTAGATATTCAAAATTTTGTGGAAAATGTTTAGTTTTCCAACAAAATAAAGTTGAGACAATTAAGATCCCAAGTTTGTTACAACCTTTATCCTTTCCAAGTCAGCTTTGGGTGGAGTTCTCCATGGATTATATGAAAAATTTACCCAAATCATAAGGAAATTGTGTCATAATGGTGGTATTTAATAGAATTATGAAGTATGCACACTTTTGTGCACTATCTCATCCTTTTAAAGCAAGTATAGTTTATATTACATTTATGGAAACAATTCAAAAGCTACATGGAAACCCAAAGATTATTGTAATTGACAGAGATCCCGTTTTCATTGGAAATTTTTGGATGGAATTATTTTCTTCTATTGGTACATAATTAGCTCATAGTCTCATCTTATCATCCTCAATCTGATAGGAAAACATAGATACTGAACAAATGTTTGGACGGATATCTCCATGGCATTGTATCTGATGAACAAACACATTGGGTCAAGTGGGTACCTCATGTTGAATGGTGGTATAACACTTCCTTCCATATTGTAACAAGAATGATGCCATTTATGACACTTTATGGATATTATCCACCATCCATCACATCATATTTATGAGAAAATTCTAAGGTTTAAGCAGTGAAATATCACATCAGCCATCAACAATAAGTTTTCCATATCCTAAAGGATAACCTAACTATGGCACAAAATCGAATGAAACAACATGCATATGAACATTATAATGAAAGAAGTTTTGATGAACGAGACTGGGTAATTTTATGGCTACAACTGTAACAAAAAAAGTCCCTCAAGCACGCTAAGAAGAATAAAAAAGTATCAATAAAGTACTATGGTCCTTACAAGGTGTTGCAAAACATTCGTAATATGGCATACAAATTAGAGTTGTTTGCATCTTCCCAAGTACACCTAGGTTTCCATGTTTTATTCTTAAAGAAGGTTATTAGTGACAAACCCCCATTTCAAATAGTATTTCCAGAACTTCACAAAGAAGGAAAAGTAATATTGGAGTGTGAAGCAGTCACAAAAACAAGATCCTGACAACTACAGAATTCAATCAATTTTAGAGTATTTCATTAAGTGTAATAACTTACCCACTCAATGTTCCACACAGGAGGATGATAATTTTATATAGAAGCATCCATAACTACTCAAGCGTTTAGGAAAACACCCTTTTCAAGGAGAGGGGCATGTTAGGTCCCTATACTACTAGTGTTGGCCCCTTATTGTTATTGTTAGTGTATCGCCCTATTGTTATTAGTGTGCCAATGTAGCCCCCATATTATTATTATTGTGCCCCATAGAAACACACTATTGTTATTGTTGTTCCCTTACATTATTATCTTTATGTAGACTCTAATTATCTTGTAACCTCTTAGACTCCTATATATGCCAAGAAGATCTTGTCATTTGTAACATCCAAGAATTTTTCATTTATGTAATTTAAAGGAGTTTCCCCACTGAAGAGGATAATTTTTAAGTCGCTAATATATCTTTTCTTATATTGTGTGAGTTGGTATCATAAAAGACTGTGGTGCAATGAACAATTTGACTACGCTCATTTCTTAGAAGAAGTTTGATTTTCTGACCCATTGGTAAATCTCCCATGGTTTTTGTAGTGGAGTCATTAAGTCCATATGGGCTCAAATATAATCGAAATTTACCATGGTAAATGTTAATGGTATCTCTCGTTGGCTTAATTTGGTGGAAATGAAGCAATGACCATATAAATAAACAAGTAAAGTCATTTGAAGCATCAATTATCTTTGGTGGTAGGTGTGATGCGAATATTTGGTTCGAATGTATTAAATTGATTGGGAAACATGTGATTTGGTATTTTTTAGTGTGATTATTTTGTGTTGTTGTTCTTTTTTGGTTAGGTGTAAGGTTGATGGTTAATAACGCATACAATCTTAATGATGGTATTGTGCTGGTAAGAATTGAATGATATTTGATTTTCAATAGTTTTTTAAGAGATGGTATTTGGAATATAATAGATTTTAATTAGACATGGTTTTGTAAAGAATGGTTTAATCATGGGCAGAGATTTGATGGATGATATATTACTTCATAATTAGAATGGCAAGATTTATTCATCATGGTAAATTGCTTTATGCATGTGGTTTGTATAAAACATGTATTAATGTTATGAATGGCTTCATGGATGATTTATTACTTCATTGTTGGATTCGAAGGATTAACTTCCTTATGGTACACTGCTTTATGCACGTGGTTTCTATAAACCATGTGTTGGTTCTATAAATGGTTTCATTGATGATTAATTAATTCATAGATGGATTGGAAGGATTAATTTCTTTACTATACTCTACTTCATGCATGTAAGATTCATTTCTTTATTATATATTTCAGGCATGTGGTTTCTCTAAACCGTGAGTTTATTTTACAAATTGTTTCATGGATGATTTATTACCTAATACATGGATTGGAAAAACTAATTCTCGTATTGTACATCAATTAATGCATGTGGTTTCTATAAACCGTGTGTTAATTTTGTAAATGATTTCATGGGTGACATACAACATCACATGGTATTGGAAGTGCATGGTAATGGGTTTGGTTTTGGTTTGAGGCAGTCATTAATGGGAGACATGGTTTTTAAAAATCATAACTTGTTTAGAATGTGGATAGAAATCCATGCACAATATTTGGATGTGCAGTAGCATGGAGAACTAAGTGAATGTGCACAATATATAGTGAAAGTAAATATTATGTAGAGGTTTGAGTTTGGGTTGATGACAATTATTATGATCATGAGATGTTTTGATTACAAGGTTTGTTATTTAGTTAGAAACTTACTAGTGATATTGATGTTGTAATACTAATAAGGTCTATTGCAAGCAAGAAACTAATGCATGCTACTAATACATAACTTGTTCAAAGTTCAAGTTGTAGGAGGAAATGGTCTAGAATGCCAATTTTTTTTCCTTAAGCATGAATTATTTGGTTTGTGCTTACTTGTATACGTAATTATATGTTGATGGTGGTGACATAGTCTTAATACAAGTTAAACACATGTGTAGGATAGAGAGTGCAAAGATCTAATGAATTAATGACTCCATTATATGCCAATATTTTCGAACTTACAATGTATTGGTACAAGGGTTTTCATTATTACTTTGAAATTAGGTGATTTTTTGCAATAGAGATTAGAGACAATTGTGTCCGTGAAGTGAGGACGGATATGTGCTTTATTTGTGGTAAACAAAGCTAGAGTATAAATAGAGGATTAACATTTGATATGGAAAAGTTTTTGTTGTTTCTAATTCTTTTTGGCAGTAGTGTTCTACATTTTCGTAGCACTAATGAATGTAAAATTGGGTGCCTATAAATTTGATGTTATATGTCCTTATATTAATTTAAGTGGTTTGATGATCATGTTGTTATGCTAAGAGAACATGAGTTAGTTTTTGTTTTCATATTTTACATAGAGATTATGTGTAGTGATGTCCATATGATTTACATATTATTGGTGTTGATTATCTTGACAATTATATAAAATAATTTGGTGAGCATATTTGTTATTGAAGTGAGGGTTTTGTTTTATATTCAGTTAATGTTGTTGAGCTTGGTTTGATTTTATATTTCTGAGCGTATGTTTCAGATTCCTCTAAGAATTGTTATTGAGCTATAAAGTCTTAATGGGTCCAGTCTTAAAATTGTCAAACATGGCCTACATGATTTGAATTTGATACAAGTGGATCTAGTGTGAAACATTATGGAATGAGGTCCACAAGGAGTCCGAAGATGGGAGTCTTCACTAAAGGATTGGTAGATTCCTTCTGATGGTTTACAAAGAACTTGATGAGGGATTAGTGCCTTCGTTCTAGTAGTAGCTAGAGAAATTAATGGAGTTAGTGGCCTTTGACGAGTAGGATCTTGTGCACTGGTAAAATCATGTGTCATTGCAAGACGTAAAAGAATATGTTTTAAATATTAATAATAGAGGATGAAGACAACAAAAATGATGGTTTTTCCAAGTTGCGTTTGCACCTAATGCATAGTGTCCTTATGTGATGATGTGTATGTTGACTGGTTAACATGTTTCACTCTTATGGTTCACATGCATTTATGATTATATGTTGTTTGTAGAAAATAGTGGAAAATATCATAAAAATGGTATCTAAAATTAGATTCCCATAGAATAGGAGCATAATTTCTAATCAGTAGTTGCTGGTCATACAGATAATTCCATTTCATGACAGGAAAAGGGACTTATGAAATAATAACATCTAACAAATATGCGAGGATAAGAAAATGTAATTAAACTTGGGGGGAGATGACACTGACAACTTCGTTGAATCTGTGATATTGTGTGACAACATTTCAACTCAGTTTAGTTGTTTCCCCTCATTCAAAATGCTATGGATTATTGGCATCCATTTAGTTTTACAATGCTTAGGATCTTGTTCCCCATAAAATTTTCTTATAATTTTAATAAGAAATCTAACAGTCTTCTAAAACATATCTATTGGATAGTACTTTATTCCTTTGAGATTGAAACCTTCTGCTTCTTTTCTCAACCATCGTTCAATCACTACATCATAATTATCTTGAGAATTCTTCAACGTAGTACTTCAAAACTTCTGAAGAAACTCAGAATCAAGTCGGATTTGTGAAGGACTAAGCTTATATATGGCTAATAACACTTCATATTTCTAGGACACTATCACAATTTCTTGATGGATAGATAATGTTCGGGTTTTAATGTTAATGCGAGAGAGAATCCATGAAATCATGTCATGATAGGGAAATATTTTGTCCCTAGCTTCCACTGTATGTAACTATGTTACTCTTATTTCTTCAAACAATTTGTTGATTGTTTTGAGTAGCTCTTGGGCTTTTCAACTATTCTCTTTTCTCAAAGAATTCAAATATCTCCTCCCATGTCATCGTACCTTCTTTTTACATCTTGTAAGGTGAATCTGACATGAATAATGCCTCAAAGTTCACTTGTTGTGTTGGCCCAAGAATCCATGCTCCTAATATTTTCTTTAATTTGCTCTAGTTGTTGCTTTACCACTACATATTTTGCCTTTTTTCCCATTCTATAACCTATAAACAGTAACAAATTTTCTTATTTAAAATTTGAAATTGAATTCAAGAATTTGTAAAAGATATAATGTTATGCTTACAAATATTTTTATGAAATTGGTACTGTGTTTCCTTAATTCAGTGATTCTTGCAACATGACTTAACAAATGATGATGCAAGCATAACACCCTAAAATCTTAAATTTGTAGTTCGATATTTTTTGTTTTTTGGAAATTTAAGAGTTGTAAACATTAACAAAAAATACATAAGTTTTAATTATTCAAAATTTGGAATTGAACTCAACAAATTTTAAAAACAATAACATGATACTTACGTAGAATTTGTTAAAACTGGTACTATGTTGCCTCAATTCAATACTTGTTCGAACAAGAGTTAATAAAACAACATTCAGGGAAAGACCTTAAAATATTAAATTTTCCGCTAGAGAGTTTCAATTTTTTTCTGGAATTTTATGACCTATAAATGCCAATACAAAATATATACATTTTGAAAATTTCAAACTTGAAATCGCAGTCAGGAATCTCTAAAACAAATGAGGTTATGCCTACAGAGATTTTTTTGGAACTCATACGTTATTTACTTAATTCAAATTTTCTTTGAACAATATTTCACAAGAGAGAATGCAAGCACAATAGCCTAAACTCTTAAAATCTTGTTTAGAAAAACACAAAAATTGCAAATGAACATGTGCATAAATTCCTGGTAAAAAGGCCAACTATTTTTGTTTCCAGTAATCGAGAAATCATTAAAAAAATTATTATTGATTTAAAAAATAATCAATTGAACATGAAACGAGTAATTTTAAAATATTTATTAAAATATGCACTGCACACAAATCAACAAAAATAGTATTTTATTCACATGATCAGATGGATCGGAGGTGGAGCGGTCAGCCAATTGGGCATTTTCTTATTTTATGATTAATTTTATATATCTAGATTCCCACTATACTATAGTTAGCTTTTATCTTTATGGCGTCATTCATACAGTCATGAGGTCGTACAGTTGGGTGCTTTTTTGTTTGTTTTGTGATTAACCTATTGTATCTTGACCCCGACTATAGCATAATTGAGTGGTTTCATTAGGCTGGATAGTTCAAACTTCAAGCAATTCTGGAGTTTGGAAGTCACTCGGATTATTTATAATAAAATTCCTAGTCATCCTCACTTTCTAGTCATGTGGCTGAAAGGTCAGGTAGTCGAGAGGTTAATATTTTTTAGAAAATGTTTCTCGATCAATTCTACAACTTGAGTTTTCAAAAAAACAAAAGATTGTTTAATGTTTTTGTTTATTTTTTTAATTTTTTGATGCAAAAAATAAAAAAGGGTTCTGTAAACCTAATGACATGAATGCAAATGGTAGCCTGAATTTTGAAATTATATCTTATGTATCAAAAGATTACAAAAAATTTATCATGGAACGAGTGAGTATTGTTTTTTTATTTCCAATCACAAAGAACATTAGAAGTAATACACAGGGTTTTTATTCCTCTTGTATTCAATTTATTTATGATCCCGTGTTACCTACAATTGAGAATTAAAAGTCGTTGACATTTGCAATTCTACCTTTAGTCCTTGTGTGTTATTTACTTAATATTAGAAATAAATACTCGATTAGTAAATGTCTAAATAATTTTTTTGATTCTAGTTATATGAAACTAGCGATGAAGGCTAGATTTAGTCATTTTTAAATAATTGATTACATGTGTCATAGTTAAAGTAACTAATGTATATTGTTTTTTATAACCATGAAGAAAATTGTTTAGGCAACCGAAATAATTTTATATACTTGTTATACATAGGACTACTCCTTCAAGTAAAATACAAGGTTGTTTTGACTTTTCTCTCCAAAACAGTCAAAAACATATTTGTGACAAAATAATTTGAAGAAATTTGTATCATGTGTATCGATATTGCAGCGGAAACAGTGAGAAAGAAAAAAATTAAAAATAACAGTGACAAATGAGTAACGAAGTTTTTGGATTTTGTATGTTTGAACAAAGGAGAGTATATCTAAGATCATGAAATATATTATAGCTATCTTGTTTTTCAACGTTTTTCACTCAGGTGGTGCAAATTTCCCATTATCTTGCACAATGCATACCTGCAAAATCAGCAAGAACAAATCTATGAACATTGATCAGGGACATGAAAGGAAATAGCACTAATAACATTTGTCTTTATTTCAATCAGAATCCCAGAAAAGGAAGAGGAAAATGGAATATTTCTAAATGATTGGAAGATATACGATGTGTCCTTTGTTAATAAAAATCTATTAATTAGCACTTTGATCATGGTTCCATATAGATACTTTGTATTCCCAAGGGTCCTTAGATTGAATTAATGTTATTTTTAGGTTTTTTTTATTCATAGCTCACTCATGAAATACCATTTCTATACCTCTAGTTAAATTCGATGAGAAAATACAAAGAGAAGTATGAAAAATAAGGAAAACCTACAAATTTTGTTATGATAATAATGAGGACAATAGAAGAGTATCCAGAACACATGGTGCTTCTAGTGTTCGAGAATCATGAAATTTCCTGCAAGGTTAGTAATAGAGAAAACATAAGTACAGGTCAAGGATAACCATATATAGCTTGCTTAATATGTGACAAAGAGAAGTTTTTCCCTTGTACACGAAAGCATATTTTCATTTTTTATTGTTGTATTACAACAATAGTAGTTATATTTCACTAGATATCAATATCAAGTTGAAGCACATAGTCACACCTTGTAGAAGCCTAGTGCAAAAATCAATATATCATAATTTATCTTGTGAAAAAAATAACTTAGTATCAATGTAAGGAAAAATAGTTCAAAAGGGACAAGAGTAAAACATGTTATTTATGACTTCCCGGTTTACCTAGAAACCAGTTACACATTATTTTTGTTTTTCTAGTTTTTGGATTTAGTGTGCTAGTGTAGCAACTTGTACCATCTTCCAAGAAAAATAAAAATATAATATGAAACCCATCATAAAGGAACCATAATGAATTATTTGCAAAATCACATGATAAAAGGATACTAAGATTGAAAATCATAAAATTATAGCGAAAATTATGCATTGTGTTATTAATTATAATATTGACATTAAAATATTAAAATGTGCAATACATGAAAAATACTTTTAGTTCAAGAAATGTGTGCATTATTAGTTGTATCATGATTATGTGGATGCATAATACTAGTATAATGAGTAGCTTAAATGAAATATAAGTGTACTCAAATAGTATTTCATAAAACTTCCTACCAATATTAAATAATAGGTAATAAGTTCCTAAAAAACACATACCTATTTATCCATAAATTTATGCTTTTCTACTCCCTCAATCACTGCACTATTTGAAGTGTGCGGCACATGTTTTGGATTGTCACTAACCTCAGTTAATCAATTCATTGACAATATTGGAATAATAAAAACATGTGGCTAGAGAGCAATTGTAGACACATTTTATGTTATACTCCTTAATTTTGTTTTAAAATGCCCATTTGACATATATTTATAATATTGTATTGATGCAAATAGCATTTTCTGCCACCAATTTAGGGCTAAACCCAAATAGATTAACATTGAACATAGTTCTACTATGCTTAATGAATACAAGGATAAAAACACTTGATTCAATGATTGAAGAAATTTCGACATTTTGGAACTAGAATTGTCAAAACATACAAGTTTAGTGATATTTTTATCAATCATAGTGAGTTCAATATTTTTATAGTAAAATAACACGCTCCAGAGTGACATGAGAGATCAAAAATATTAAATCAAGTTAAACATGATTTAAATATTATTTTACAAATTTCTCAATATCTTTTTTACAATATATCTAGAGTACTAAATTGTATATGTTAAATAATAAATACAAAAAATACGTAATAAAATATTGTTACAAAAATAATACAAGAGAGAGAAACTAAAATCTGCCATAATCTCTATGTAAGATTGACTACATAGGTTAATGAAAAATTGGCATAAGAGTTTACAGTTCAAAATAACTAATATATTTACTATTCATAGCAATAAGAGTGTGGTACAAAAAAGGTATCACTGATTTCAAATAGAACATTTATCATTCACCATCTATCAAGGAATCATTATCACAATAAAATAATTGTATACTATTAACATATTTTATGGTAAACAATAAATTGTAAGCTTGAAATGGAAAAACGAGTGGCTATAGAAAAGATGCATGCACATGACCATGTATCACTGATGTCCAAGAGCCAAAAAAATATTTGACATTACTGTTATTGCACCTAGCATTAGAATAAGCACAGGTTCCTTATACTATAGCTAAATTTGCAATCTTTTACAAGCTAATATCCATTACAAGAAGAAACAAAGAAAAATAGAAAACATATAAATAAGATGCACTTTTTCCTAATTCATTAGAAAATTAATTCGTAATTATATGTTATTGTAATGCAACACTATAAATATTAGCAAATAAAGATACCTTTGCAAGAAATTGAATTAAAAAAAGAACACAACATGCGAAAAATCACTTGTGCAAATATAAAAATAAAATTTCTAGAAGATTTGATATATGTGACAAAACGAAGAACACAAATGTATGAATACCCCTACAGAGACCTCCTTTTTTTGACACAAAAAAATTCATTGAACATGTACATAAATAAATAAATTTACGTACTTGAAGTTTTTGTTTATTTCTTAGTATTAGTGGTGATCACTTCTCGGAAGGGTCATGTCAATAACTCCAAGATTCTTTCTAAAAACCAAGAAATTTCCTTTCGTTAAAGGCATGGTAGGTATTTCACTTATCTAATCATCAGTGGAGATGTGATGAAGCCTCACTCCTCCTCTCTACACCATATCCTGGATATAGTGATACTTGATCTCAATACTCTTGGACTTATCATGAAACACAAGATTTTATGTAAGACGAATCTCTCTCTTATTATCACAATATATAATTTTTGTGTTTGGGACTTGATCAAATAGTTCCCAGAAAAGCTTTCTCAGCCAAACGGTTGCACAACTAGTGATGATATCAACAATGTACTCAACTTGTGTTGCACTCAATTCCAAATACTTCTTTTTTCTACTCATCCAAGAGATCATGGTAGATCTCAAGCTAAAGAAACATCCAAAAGTGATATTTCTATCAATAGAGTTACCTACATAATCAACATTAGTAAATCCATGAAGTCTTACATTTTGAGCAATATATTTCAATCCAAGATTGATAGTTCCATGCAAGCATCAGAGCACATGGTTTGCAATAATCCAATGTGCATTAGATGGATAAATCATATGATAACTTAAAGTGTTTACAAGAAATCATATGTGAGGCCTAGTGCTTACCAAAACATCAATGAGTTGTCTATACTATGTGGGATTTGTTAGACTAGATCTTCCAACTTTTCCACATAATTTCATAAATTTCATTTGCATAGGAGTATGCATGGACTTACATTCTACCATACAAAAAATTTCAAGAACATTAACAACATATTTTCCTTGAGAAATACAAATTTCAGCAGGTCTTTGCTAGACCTCTAGACCCTTAAAGTAATGCATCAAACCAATGTATTCCATTTCATTTTCAGAAGCTAAATCCCTCTTACACTGGAAGATAAGAGGTTCTCCTCATGTCAAAAATAAATCATCAATATATAATACCAAAATCAAAGGTATACCTTGGATTTTCTTGAAGTATAGGGTTGGGCCTATGATGCTTGTTTTGAAACCAAGATTTATTAGGTAGCTATCAATGAGAACATACCAAGATCTTAGATATTGGTTCATCCCATATAAGGATTTCTTTAGTCTTCATTCACAAGTTTCCCTATCATTCTCTTCAAAACCTTGTGGTTGTTCCACCAATACCTCTTCCTTGAGGAATACATACATTTGGTGAAGAGCCCATCCCTAGCTTGAAGCTAAGGGAACAACAGATAGAATAGTAGCATATTGAGATACAAGTGCAAAAATATCATCATAATATATTCCCTCTTTCTGATAGAAACTTGTAGCTACAAATATATCCTTATATTTTTCAACACTACCATCTACACCCATAAGGGCTTCATTGGGGGAGAAATATCATATCATACCACATGGGTTAATATTGAGGGATATATTGCGAAAAAGTGACATAATATATTGGGGTATATATAGGGGTTAAAGTGTTTTTATATTGACAGGTATACAAAATGGAGCTCAAAGTTAATGAAAAACTACAAAGGGGTATAAAAAATGTCAATGAAAAAATGGATACCTACAATATCTATTGAAATTAGGGGGGTTTTAAATTGGGAAGGTGTTTTGGGTTCGTATTGGTATGGGGTTAAATAATGGGATTTTTAAAGGAATTTTCCAATATCTGTTCAAATTAAGGGTTTTGTTTAATATGCCATGAACGCATGTGATATGTCAGAGGTTGAATGAGTGAAGCTCGGATTTACCTTGAGGTCTAAGAACCACTTATGATACATAATTATGGATGATCAACTTACATTCTTCAGTCATGGAATATTTCCAGACTTGTTCTTTTGTAGCTTCTTCAAAGACGCATGATTCTCCCTGGTTTGTGTAAGTATATTGTTCAGCATCTTGCAAGGTATCTTGTATCCACAGTGGTCTCTTTTCGATAGGAGGATCATGTGGTGGAGGATCTATAGGATCCATGGAACCCATTGGATTATCACAAGGACCATTCTCAAGTTCCAGTTTAGACCCAGATGGAACCTCTTTCTCATTAACAACTTGTCCTTCAACAATGGAAGGAGGAGGAGAGTCTCTTTCTTTTCTAAGAGTTGCATCTTCATCAAATGTTATGACTCTCATAAAATCTATAGTTCTTTGACCAGGTACATATGAAACTTCTTGTAGAAAATAGATTTTTCATCACCTAACTGAAATGAAGGTGAACCATAACCTTTAACTTGGTGAGTAGAATTATCTCCAAGGATAACATTTAAATTAGTATCCCTCTCAACTAGATTAAAGAGTTCTTCTTTGTGACAAGTGAAATTTTTGGAAGCACCACTATCAACTAACTAGCTATGAAATGAATCTATAGAAGAAGAACTAGAAAGAGCATAAGAAAGAAATTATCCAGATTCATTTTTTGCTACATTATTTCTATATCTTATATTTCTTATTTTATTAGGATGCCGTTTTCTTTGATCTTCAGAAGAGTCTTTTCTATAATGAGATTTGTTTTTAATATATATGAGTTTTTCTTATTTCTTTCCAGTCACAAGAAAAGTAACAATACTTTTTAAAGTTAAAGCATCTAACTTTTGACATGTCTAGATTCACTTTAATTTACTTGAAGATAGATTTATTCTTATTACCTTTCTTTTTATTGTCATAGGTTGTAAAAGCAATAGGTTCTCCTTCTTCATGATGTGAAATTCTCCCTTTGGAGGTCATTTTATCCTCCTCTTAGATACACTTTCCCATGAGATCATCAAATGTGGGAATAGTGTTGATATTTATAATGGTGATGATAAAAGTCTCCCAAACAAGAGAAATTCCTCCAAGCATAATCACCACCATTATTTTTTCAAGTATAACTTCACCAACTACTAATAATTGATTCCTAATTTTATTTATTCTTAGCAAGTATGCTTGAACCGTCTCTCCTCTATTCATCTTAATTTCCTTCAGCAGATTCTTCAAGGAAATAATTTCATTCAAGTTACTAACTGCAAACATGCTAATTAGTTTTTCATACATTTCTTTAGCTTTCTTAAAACAAGAAACATAAGTAATAATATTATCACTAAGAGAATCAAGGATAATTTTCCTAGCTTTAATTTCCCCCATTCTATGTTTGGATTTGACAACAACACTTCAATTCTTTGGTGGATCATCTACTGTGCCTTCAACATACACCAAAAATTTGAGTTCTTCAAGAGTGATATCTAGCCTTGCTTTCCATGGACAAAAGTTTGAAGCACCATTCAACTTATCCTCTACCTTGAAGTACGATGAAGTCATTTTGATAAAAAAAAATTGGTAGAAAGTGGGGGCTCTTCAGGTGATATCTAATCTCCTTGGACTTGTCTTCACCAAGGCTCTAATACCATGCTAAATGCTAAAATATCTATGTAGAAAATTAAAAATTATTTGCAAAAACTTGAAATTTCTATGAATAAAATTGAATGTACTTTGTAGAAAAATGATTATACTTTGCATAAATTTGAATTGAATTGAATGTACTTTACATAGTGCTAAATGTGCTTTGTAGAAAACTAAATGTACTTTGCATAAAATTGAATTTACTTCGTAGAAAATTGAATTTTCTATCTTATTGGAATTACTTAAAATGCACATTTCTTCTTCAAAATCTTTCATATCAACAATTGTAGATATTACATAAAATTAAGGATCATATGAATATAATGAAGAAAAAATACAAGATAGAGGAGAGTTAGTTCTAATGATGAGGGAAAAAACCACAAGGGGAAAACCCAAATGATTATTCTTCTATTAGATTTCTTCAATTGTTCAGTAGAGTACAGAGAGAGAGAGAGAGAGAGAGAGAAATATAATGAATAAAGTCACCAATTTCTCATCAACCTCTAGCTAAAGTGATCTTTCTATTTTCTTGAATATCTCCTTCTCTTGATCAATTCTAGTACTTCGCACTTGCTCTATCTATTCCCTTTCTCTTAATCTTAAATTTCTCTCACACTTCTCTTGTACACACTCAACACTATCTCTCCTTCTTCACAATGAAAATGCTACTCTCAACTATCACTTGAGCTTTATTAAATAAATGAGAAAGGGTGAGTTACAAAATGAATTCATGACTTGAGCTAATAATACGATAATTCAACTCTATGAAGGAGGAGTTACTTCAGGAGAAGTGTAACTCATCCCAAGAATAGAGAGAGAGATGCACTTGCCTTGAGGAGTTACAATTCGAATTATGGAGAGATAACTTTCCACTTAGACAAGAGAATATATCGCAAGAGTTACAAATCGAATTGAATGAGGGAGTTACAAGTGAATTTAATGAGAATGAGTTACACTTTTGTCATACATTGAATTAGTGAGAGATAGTTACATTCTCTTAAGTGTGGGGCTACTATTCTATTCAAAGAGAGAGGTTTAGTTTTCCAAGTACGAGATTCTCAATTTAATTTACTTATTCCATGAGAGAATTCATTTTTTATTAATCCATTAAAGGTAAATGAGTTTAGAATATTTTATAAATAATAATAATAATAATAGTCAGGATAAATATATTAATTCTTGACTTGTATAATCATAATTGATTTGATTTTAAAATAGATTCCATATGTCAAGATCATACTTGATTATCTAGACATGACTTTCTATTTTTGGAAATTCAATTCCAAATTGGGATGTGACTTACTATTTTTGGAAAGTCATATTAGAATTATTAGAAATGAAAATTTATTATAGGAGGTTTAACAAAAAATGAAGGATATGATTTATTCTACGAGAAATCGTTCCTTGAGGTTTTAAATTTTAACAGTATCTTGGTTTTCCTTGGTCATATGTTTTCACTTACACTCGAAGAAATCGGCTTTAGAGATGGTTACAAACATGAATTTCATCCATCAGTCTTGGAGGAGAGGTATTTACTTTTCATTTCATTAGTATAGTTATATTAATGTCATTCCTCCTTTTTCCTTGTATCCTTCATTACATTTACTAATTTTTCTTACTCATTCTTTTGTCTTCTTCACAAGTATTCCATATAATTTCCTATCTTAGTTCTTTTCTAAGCTGTGTCTCAACTTGATTATGAGGGTTTCAATGCTAAGCCTAACAGAATGAGGTAATTCCTTCCTTTTGTTGGGATTTTTTTTTGTGTACGGTAGTAATTTACCCTATTGGTCTCATCTTTTCTTAACCCTCTTTTTTTGTTATAGTGAAGGAGAAAATACAACTAGGGTTCTGTGACTAAGCAAAGTTACAGGGTTATTTTCTTTTTCCCTTTCTATCTTGTGTGGCAAAGCCCTCTATTTTGAGTGGGGTACCTCAGTATATTATGCACATAGATATTGTCGACTTAGTCATCGAATTATAGTCATACAGGAGTGAGAGGGGGTGATTATATGAGATTTCATTTGTAGTGGTAATGATTTTTCCCAACGTAACCTTAAATATTACAAATTTATTTTTACAGTCATTTCTTTCAATGTTAACGGTGTCGATAATTTTTTTATAAATATCTGTCTCAGTTCATTTTTGGTCATGATGATTTTGTTTATATTAAGATTTTACTTCCATCTAGTATTAACTTGCATATCCTTTAGAACTCATAGCTCTTAAAAGGATGAGCTTCCATTTCATTCTTAGGTGTACATGTGTGTGTGTGTGTACCTTTGTTCCCTTAATTTTTTTTATTCAACTTACTTAGATTTCTAAATTTGTATAATTATATTCCAAGGGTTCTAACCCTCGTCTCTACATTCTTTACTCCTGATATGTCATTCAAGCACCACAATCTATTGGACCATTACGACCCAAAGAATCCCACATGTGTTCGAGTTAATTTTTTGACTTCCTATTCTACATGTTGGCTCCCATTACAATAATTGAATTTGTTTGAAGTTGACATGGCATACAAAATATGAATAGATTTTACTAGTTGTAAACCTATTCAGGGTTATTTATTTCTTTTTTATTTTCTTCAAACACTACATGGTTTAAACTAGAACTTTGGCCTTGTGATCTAGGAGGATGTTGGGGGCTACCTACCTATTCCAATTGGACCCCCATCACTATCTCTTTCAGTTTTTCAATTTCCTTACTTGTAGCACAATTTACTATTTTTGGTAGTTTTTCGGGACCTGAACTTCTGGAGTCGTTTCGAGGTCCTAAATGATGTTTTTTTGGGAAACCTGGGGCCAACATTGATTTTAGCGTAAAGATGGCCACTCAAAAGTTGTATGACTTGGATAGATATTTCTAATGAGGTATTGTGCATGCCAAACAAATATTGCATGCCAAAGTTACGACCCCGGGAAGTTGATGTACCAATTTACCCAAATGAGGCCCATAGATTTTTGCTTCATCTCGTAGGGCTAGGTTTTTGGATGTTTAGGGTTTTCCATTGTTTCTAAATAATAAATAGGCCTTTGAGCCTCATTGTAACACAGTTTAGAGGCATGTAGCCTCCACATCTCTTCTCTTAGATAAGCTACCATTGCCCGAGCTAGTCTTATTTCCATTATGTTTGTAAGCATATTCCAGAATTTGATATTAATGAAATGAAGTATTATTTCCACTGCATATTTATGTTTATGGATATATATGTAATTTGTTGTGTTCACGTTTTAATTCAGACCAGTGGTATCAAAGCAGTCTTCTCTTTCTTTGTTTTTCTTTCCATGTCACTAACGAGGTCAGGATATAAGGAGTTAGGGCTTGAACTAGTCGAACCTTTGCAAGACCAGCCTCACAAATCATGAAAACCTCCCATGAAGGAAGAAAACAAAGGTGAGGGGGCAAGAGAGACTATCAAGATATTTCTTGAAGAATCCATTGAGCAACAAAGGAATGCAATTATGGACAACTTTTCCCAAATCCTTTAGCAGCTTCACAGGGGTGACACATCTACTTCCAACAGCTACTCTAGAAGTACTACACCCTTTAAGGTACAAGTCAACTTTGACATTCCCATATTTGAGGGTCAGATAGATGTGGATGCCATAGATAAATGGTTAAATATGCTAGAAGGATATATTTTTGTTCATGATTTTTCCAGCTGGGAAAGGATTAATGTTTCTCTTCTCGAAGTCGCCCCCCACATTAAGCACTGGTGGAAAAGCTACTACGAGCATAAGGATGAAATTATGCCCTCACTATTTTCGGTCTCACCCACTTTGGATTTGTTCTGTGATGCCATCAAGGAGAAGTACTACCCTGTTGGGAGCTATGAGGATAAATTCATAAAGTAGACCACATTGTGACAGGGAAGGGACCAAGATGTGACGAAGTTACCAATTTTTTCATACACTTCACATGAACTTGGTTATGAAGGATTATGACAGACACTTGGTATTCAAGTACCGTGACTGCCTACACAGGTGCATTGAGGATGAGATGGAGTTCCTCTGAATCTCCTCGCTCAACACGACATATTAATACACTATCAAGATTGACAAGAAGGTTAAACCAAAAAAATGAGACTTTGGATCTACGAATCTCAAGCAAGGGAAAGGCACACTGAAACCATAAATAAAATGGAAAAGTCAAGGTGGGGTGACCCAGGATAACCTGTTGAAGCCGCAAGAAAAGAAAAACATGACAAAGATAATGAAGGGCATGTGAAAGTGGTGTGAGTTCCATAAGAGCTCCACTCATAACACAAGTGAGTGTCGGGCGAAGTAGTCACTGGTGGCCGAGTTGAAGTCTTCTGAGTCTGAAGCATGTTCCGACTCTAAGTAAGAACCTAACAAGGGAAATGATAAAGGGAAGCAAATCATTGATGGGGAGCCCAATTCCATGGTGGTGACCACCAACATTTCAAAGATTGATCCTGAAGATCCAGAAGAGGGGGAGCACCTATTCCACTCATAGATGTGAGTGAAGGGTTCTCCGTTGTAGTTCATTGTCGATAGTGGGAGCCAAAAGAACCTCATTTCAGTCGAGGTCATGAAGTGGTTGGGCCTACCGACTATAGCACATTTGCAGTCATACACCATCAGGTGGATTGATGAAGGACAAGAGCTCCGCATCAGCTAGCAATTCCACCTTCCCTACAACATCAAGCCCTTCAAGGATGAGGTACTGTGTGATGTTACTCCTCTTGAAGTTTGTGATGTATTATTAAGAAAACCATACTTATGGAAGCAACATGTTGTATATGAGTTTAGACTTCACTCTATTATTATTTATTTGAGTGCTAAGTTATAAAAGATGTCGGAGGTGGCCCCACCTATTGCCATCTCTTTAATATCTGCTAATCAATGCACTAAGGTCATCTCCCAAACAGGGAAATTCGTTTTCTTTTTTATTCTTTCTCAAAGTAAGGGGAAGGTTGTAGCCACATTAATGACCCCCAGAAGGGGTTCCTCCAAGTAGCAGAAGTAGGTCGATGTGGTTGTGGAAGAATACAAGGACATCTCCTCACCCACAGGGGTACCCTTGCATTGTCAGGTCAAGCATTCAATTGATATAACTCTCGGTGCAACTATGCTGAATAGGCCAATATATTGTCACTACATTCTAGAGAATGAAGATATCAAGTGGAAAATCAAGGAGTTCCTGCAAAAAGGGAACATCTGACCAAGTTCCTTGCCTTGTGGGAATCTGATTGTACTAGTACAGAAGAAGGATAGAACCTAGAGTCTCTACATTTCTTCTCGGGCATTAAATAAAATCACTGTTAGGAATAGGTATCCAATCTCACAGATTGATGATGTGCTAGACCTACCTAAAGGGGACAAGTATTTTAGCAAGATCAATCTAAAGTCTGGTTATCACAAGGTTCTAATAAATCCCACAGATGTATGGAAGATTTCCTTTAAATCCAAGGAAGGCCTTTTTGAATGGTTGGGTATGCCCTCCAGGCTGATAAATGACCCCACTACTTCTATGAGGCTAATGGATGACATCTTGTGGCCCTTCACCAACACATTCATGGTGGTTTATCTAAAAGACATCCTCATCTTCATCGAGAGTTGGGAAGAACACTTGCAACACATTTTGTAGGTCCTTCAAACCCTTTGGTTGCACAACCTATGTGCCAACTTGGATAAATGCATATTTGGCATGAGTCAGGTCCAATACTCGGGGCACATCATCGATGAGTGTGGCAAGTGGACCTTACCAAAATCCAAGTCATTCAAGATTGGCTAGCGCCAACCACTCTAATGAAGCTTCGCAATTTTTTTGGGCCTTGCAAATTGTTATCAGAGGTTCATGTTGGGATTCTCCCATATCACTTGGCCTTTGATTCATATTACTAAGGGTGGGACATAAGTGATGTTTTCCTGATCCGAGTCCCAAGAGAAGGCGTTCATTGACTTGAAGCATTTCCTTTGCTCTCCACCGTTACTCACACTGTTATACCTCAAACAAACATTTAAAATCTAGACAAATGCCTAGGACTATGCTATTGTTGTATTCCTCACCTAGCACAAACATCCAGTGGCCTATCATAGTGAGACACTTTCCAGTAAAATTCAGAAGTACCCCACCTATGATAAAGAAATGTATCCCATCATACAGGCTTGCTAGCAATGGAAGCACTTCATTCTAGGGAAGGAGATGATCATCCACAATGATCACCGACCTCTTCAGTTTATACAGACATATGGTAATTTGCTGAAGGATCTCCATAAGAAGTGGTCTACATATGTACAACAATTCCACTTGAAAATTAAATACAAAAACTACAGCACCAAACATGTTGCACACTGCATCAGTTGGCCCCCAATTGCAAAACTGGATACTGTTCTCAACTCTTGTCGTCACGAGACCTTTAGCTGGCAACAAGTGTACAAAAACGATCCAGATTTTACCTCCATATATCAGATGCTAGTAGATGAGAAGCAAGTTCTTGATTTCCACCTCTAGGACGCATTATTCTGCTACATGGGCCACATTTGTGTTCCTTCTTGGGAGCATGCCAAACTAATTTGGGAGGCGCACTACAGTCGAGTCACACTACACTTTGGGGTGGAGAAAATTATGGTCGTACTACAAAATTACTTCTATTAGCCTAAACTTTGACTAGATCTTGGGAAATATATTAAATCTTGCACTACCTGTGACATCGTCTAGCCATCCATCAAGAAGCAAGGCTTGTACACTCCTTTGCCTAATCCCAGCCAACTGTGGGAATCCATCTCCATGGACTATATGTTGGGCCTCCCTTCTACCAAACATGGTAATGACTATGTATTTATGGTCATGGACATATTTTCAAAGATGGCTATATTAGTTGCCTACAAGAAGAGTATCACCGCTGAGGACATTGCCAAACTCTTCTTTGAACGAGTATGGGTACATTTTGGGATCCCACAGACAATTATATGAGATCGGGATAGCAATTTCCTTAGCACATTCTGGTCAAGCCTCTCGACACTATTGGACACCAAGCTCACCAAGTCAAATTCCTTCCATCCCATACTGATGGTTAAACGGAGGTCATTAATAGGATGATAGTGCACTCCTCATGTACAAATCCAAGCATCCTCGAACCCGGGGTGAGATTATTCCATATGTGCAACACAACTATAATAGATCTCTCCATAGCTCGAATGGTCGTAGTCCCTTCCAAGTGGGTCTAGGATTTCAACCATTGTGTCTGATTGATGTTGTCATGCCACATGTAACTACATAGAAATATTCCACACATGTATTGTCTGAGGTTGATAAAGTGGCTATATTTATTGAACACATCCAACACAGTCACCAATAGGTTAATGACATTCTGGGGAAGTCAAATTCCAAGTACAAGTAGTGACATCATCAACATCAGGTGCCACACAAGTTCCAGGTGAGCGATAAAGTTTGGTTGCATTTGCAGAAAGAACGCCTTACCAGACCCCATCAGAAGCTCAGACCACTCCAATATGGTCCTTACACAATTACCAAGGTTGTGGGAGACAATTATTTTGAGCTCATCATTCCCCAATTCCTTGGCATGCACCCAATGTTTAATGTGGATCGCATTTGAGCATACTTCCCACCATTATTGGACACCTCAGACATTGCAGAAATACTCACACAAATAGAGTTGAACCCAAACTGCATGGAATAGGCCACAACTAATTGAATTATGGACACACAAGTCAATAACACTTGCCAACAGAAGATCTAACTATATCAGGTTGTTAAAGGTGACAAACTCTTGCAGCAAGTAAAGTGGCTCACCAGTGACTAAGTTCAGTAGAAGTTTCCGCATCTCATAGAGGCGCTCAATGAAATGGGGACCATTGCTTTATAAGGGTGGAGGACTGATCCAGGTGGATGTTGGTGGCCACCTACCTGTTCCACTTGGACCACCACCACTATCTCTTTCAGTTTTTCAGTTTCCTTATTTGTAGCACAAGTTACTATTTTTGGTAGTTTTTTGTGTCCTAAACTTCTGGAGCCTTTTGGAGGCCCTAAACAACATTTTTTGGGAAAACTAGAACCATCATTGGTCATAATCCTATGTTGGCTACTCGAAAGTTGTAGTCCTAGGATAAATATTTCTAACGAGGTATTTTGCACATGAAACGAACATCATATGTCAAAGTTATGACCCCAAGAAGTTGTACCAATTTATCCAAACGAGGCACACAATTTAGCGCTTCATCTCCTAGGATTAGGTTTCTAGATGTTTAGAGTTTTCCATTGTTTCTGAATAATAAATATTCCTTTGATCCTCTTTGTAACACAGTTCACAGGCATGTAGTTGCCACATCTCTTCTCAGAATAAGCTACCATCGCCCGAGTTAGTCTTATTTCCATTATGTTTGTAAGAATATTTCAATATTTGATATTAATGAAATGAATTGTTATTTCCACTACATCTTTGTATTTATGGTTATATTTGTAATTTTTTACATTACTGTTTAAATTCATATCACCTTGGGCCTTAACAACTACAAAAGTTTGTCTGTATTCTCGCTATTTGTTTTCTCCTATATATAAATATATTTTTTTATTTATTTCTTTAGTGTTATTCTCCTTTAGTTTGAGTATAGAATCCGCACTTGTGATAGATCTAGAATGTATAGTTACTATGGAAAATTTTGATTTCTCTTGCTACCATGAAAAAGCTATACATATATATTTATCTCATAGGTTATATACATTTCTCTTCCATTGAATTTTGTGCTACAATAATTTTCCTGAGTTTCTTATTTTACTATAATCACAGGTTGTTTTTTCTATTTTATTGATTTGAATTAGCGCTACGACTATTCTAGTATAGTGTTCATGTACTATCTAGTTTAGTATATTACTGCTTATTGTAATATACTTTCGTGTTGAATCTCTGAATCACTATACAATTATTTTTTATAAGGTTACTTATTAACTCTTTTATAATAGAATAAAGGACCCGGTCCTGAATTCTTGCACCATTTTATTCCTTTTCTATATTTAAAATACTTAATGACATTTATTAAGGAATACTAAAATTCCTACATAAAGTAATCGGCTCATTGTTCTTACCAAACTTCTTTTCTTTTCGAATTCCCAAGATATTGGTTAGAGTGTACTTATATTGTGCTTTATAAGAACTCTGAGAGTTACTATTGCTTTAAATTGGTAAGTATAAGCACTTATATTAGGAACCCATCCATTTTGCTAAACTCACAAACATAATGAATACATTATTTAGTCCATAGGAATACTTCAGATATTCTATGTTTCCTTATCTAAAGATTCATTAGCTTACGAGAAAATGCTAGGTATGATTACCATAATCTTCTTTAGATAAGCCTCTACCAACATAGCATTCTATCCCTAATGAAATTTAAAGATATACTTTGATAGCCAACACGAATAAACTTTTGTAAAAATAAAAATAACTATTTGCATGTAATTCTAATAAGAGTACTTAGTTAATTTTTGCTATATTGTATACTATAACTACTAGTTTGCAATCTCTTAAAGCGTGATAGTACAATATATCACTCTTACTTCTATATCTCAGTAAACAAAAAATATACATGCAAATTACATAATTAATTTCCTCTCTCTCTCTCTCTCTCTCTCTCTCTCTATATATATATATATATATATATAGATATATAGATAATAGATTTAATCCACACAGGGAAGAATAATTTTATCCAACATACAAGTTTCTTCTTTTATATTAAATCTATCTCATCATTAGAATAAAATATAACTACTTTTGAGATATATCATAAACAAAGAAAGTAATCATATATCTAATATAATTATTTGCCTACAACATAATTGATTCATGCATGCAAACTTGTTTAATATACAATTGATTCTTAAATTTAACATTCAATATAAAATTATCACTATAACCACATTACCTATCCCATAATCAACATATACAATATATACAAAAATACAAATAACCACAATTAAATGCTTGGGGAATATTTAGGAATAGAGCATGTTCCACTCAACCGTGAATCGTCTTCAACAGTTCCTACTGAGCTAATTCGTTCTTACCTTAAGGAATCAATCACCATGTTATATTCCTGATAGTTTGTCTTATAGTTTATTCATAGCATATTCTTCCTTCGCAACGTTCCACTTTAAAGGTTTGCATGCCTTAATTACTTATGAGTCTCATCATTGGGTAATTATATGGGCCTTAATTGGCCTTAATTAACCTCCTAGCTTAGTTAAACCAACTATTCTCAAAACTTATTGCATACTTTTGATTATATTTTTCTTTGTGGTCTAATGTGCACTTAATGCATGAATAAAGGATAAAAGCGAAGGAAATGCAAGGATAAAAGGTAAAAGCAAGGAACTATGGTAAAAGACCTTGGTAAAAACTCAGATGGGACAAGGGAGAGGAATTACAAGAGGTAAATCCTCCTCATTTACTGCTCATCCATTTGAATATCCCCCCATCAGCTAAAAGTACACATAGCCAAATTAGGAGTACTAAAAGACAACAAAGAAAGTGGAAGTACAAGCAACCTCCCTACTAGAAGGTAGCCAACCTAGTGAAAGTGAAAGGACAAGTTACCATTAATTTGGGAGTTGTACCTTCCTAATTTTGAGGGAAGTCGTTGAGACTTCAGATGTATAAATAAAGAGGCTTACGACCTCGTTTGTTTTAGCTAGTTAGCCAATCATTAGTCAACTAGTTAGTCGCCAATAGTGAAGTGCAGACTTGTAACAATTTGATGCAACACATTGTTCTTTTATAATGAAGATGAGTCTCGATTTGAGCTATCATTGAGTTAACTTAGAGTGCTAAAGCTCCTGGGTTAGGGCCCAACCCTAGCAGCCAAAGCTCCTCTTTTCTTGTATTGTATTCTAGCATAGATTCCCGCTTTATGTTCATTTGCTTAATCAGATGCATTCTCATTACAGCAGCAATATAGATTCATGTTTTCTGTTGATTTACTTAAGTAGTTCATTTCCATTGCAGCAGTAGCATAGATGCATGGTTTGATTGTAAATTTGGTTCAATAGATGCATTTTCATTACAGTGGTTCAACACAGATTTATGGCTTTCCTATTCATGTACTTAAGTAGTTTCCTGTTTTATGTTCATTTTCTTGAATAGTTGTAGTTTCATTACAGTGGTGCAGAGTAGAGTAGTTGTTTTTTAGTTTGTTCCATTCATGCTTTCATTTAATCAGTAGGTTGGAAAAGAAAAGATCCAAAAGGTTTCTCACAAGTGTCTCGGCCTTGCCTCTTCCCTCTGGGGCCATGACGGGAGGAAGAATGCCTACAGCAACCCCAAAAAACAAGGTTTTGGTTTTCATAGGGTTTGACATTTAAACATAATCACTGAGTTCATTGCGTTGTCACTCTGTTCCTCTCATGATTATCCACCGCTTCACTCTCCCTTACTGTCATGTAGACCTCCACCCTCTTTCCCAGGTCTCTCCTAATGTCATTCTCCTTTAGCCTGAAACACTCAGCGAGATATGGTAATTCACGTTCAAATGGTTTTTAACTTCCAATCACCGCCCAAATTCCTTTTCATGATTGACTTTCCACTTTTTAAATCTCCACCGTCAATCTGCCTTTTCAGATCTAACGGTTGTTGCACACCCGCTCACCAACCTGCTCGGTCACATCTCCACCATAGATCTGCCTTACCAAATCTTACGGCCCTCACGCCATATCGCGTGGATTTCCTTCCGATCGTTATCGGGTTGACGACACATGACATGGGCAGTTTCCCCTTCTACGTGTTGGCTGGGGAGGCTAATCACAAAAATTTATGGAAAACCATTTACAAATTAGAGGGCACGCGAGATCCCACTTACTGACCTCCAAACCCACTTGTCATTTTTGCACGTTTTCTTTTGCCCGCTTCCATCTCTGTCGTCGATCTGTCCTCTGATCTGACAGTTATCGCTTCACCCGATCACCAACTGGCTTGGCCGATCTCCACGGTCCATCTCCCAATTTCCTCCACAATATAATCTCAGTCATCCACCCTATTAGTTGATGATGTTGCCCATCTGCCTACGTACCCTCTTGCAATCTGATCTCGTCCGTTCACCTACCTTTCACCCGCGTGATCTAGTGGTCCTCATGTGATGTTTCTCCTTCATGTCCTCTACCCACCATCTTGATTTCCGATCGTTCTTCCACTTAGACCTAGCCTAGTTTCCATTGTTCAACCCTTAGCCTATTTTTGATGCTTTTTGCTTCTGCAACTTGGATAGCAGCAGTAGGTTAGTGTTAATTTATGGTTCTTCTTAGCATAGTTGTGTAATTGGTTAGCTAGGGTTTGGTGTGAGTTAGGCTTGCATGTTGTTTTCTTCATTTTGCAGTAGAATAGGTCTCCCCTATACTAGGTTTTCTCTCCTTCCATCAAAGTGAAGCTTCTTCTGACCCTATATAAGTCTGGTTTGGAACCCCTGGGGTCTCTTTCCAGATGAGTAGTGACAACAACGAGTATCTTCACTTCTACTTGTGTATATAGCACAGTCACCTCCAAGTTTATATGAACCCTGGGTTGATAAGTAATGTTGGTAGCCCTAGGAGTTACAACATTCTTATTGCAATACCTAGGCTCATCACTTTTTGGTGCCATTGTCGGGGAGGTGTCAGAGTAGGATGTGAATTATTGTTTTCTTATACTTTCTAGTTTCCAGCTTTCTTCCATTTCTTTATTTCTGCAAAAGTAATCTAGTTTCTTTCTTTCAATTTTTCATTTATGTGCTTTCCTTTCCATTTTGTAAGTAGTTTCCTTTTGTTAGTGGTTTTCATTCAATTTAGCAATTTCATTTCTGCAAAACAAAACAAAACAAAAAGAAACAAAAAATAGTTGCATTAGGCATATTTAATTTCAAAAGTAGAAAATTGAATTGCAGTTTTCCATTCAATCATAAAAAACAAAAACAAAAAAATTATCCAACACCAACCCAACCCCCCATTTGATCATGTGGTGCAGTAAGAGCCACATCATCATTCACTCTTGTAGGTAGAAGAAGAAAATGACAGAGAATGTAGAAGAAATGGATGTAGAAAATTGCATTGCAGTTTTCCATTCAATCATAAAAACGAAAACAAAAAATTTTCTCGAACACCAACCAAACCCCCCATTTGATCATGTGGTGTAGTAAGAGCCACATCACCATTCACTCTTGCAGGTAGAAGAAGAAAATGACAAATAATGTAGAAAAAATGGATAGAGATGATGAAAATGACGAAGATCCTCTTGGATTTCCCATTCAAGATACTAATGGTAGTGTTCACATGAAGAGCATCCCTCCATCGGTTATTCCAAATTCTAATGGTCTAGGGTCAGAGGATTTGGAAACCTTTCTCTTTGAATTTAAAATTATTTGCAGATCATATGGTTATTTATCAAAAACTCAAAAACTGAGATTGTTTCCAACAAATTTAATGGATACAGCTCTTAGATGGTTCATGAGCTTAGGGGCTAATTCAATAAGATCATGGAAGGATATGCAAAAGACAATTCTAGACAAATATAAAGATCATTATCTTAAAGAAGAAATCTTTAGAATGAATCAAAGAGAAGATGAGAGTCTAGAGGATCTAATAGATAGGTTCATGTACAATGTTAAGAGGGCAAAGCTACATCATTTAGGATCTGAAACACGAAAATCCCTCTTACTTAAAACAATTAGGGATGAATGGATTGATATCCTTAATATCTTGAGTAAAGGTGATTTATACCAATTTTCATTTGAGGAAATTTGTGAAACATGGAAACACATATAAATGGGAAAAGCAAGACTAGGTAAATTAACATCAAGGTCAGTAAGTCAAGCTAAACTTTTAAATTTGTTTGATGATTTTAAAGGAGAAATTCTTAGCAATCTAACAAAACAAGTAGAAGTGTTAAAAATGCAAGATGAAGGAAAAGGAAATGTTGATATTTATGTTGTGGAGTCACAGGATGTTAGACATTGTCCATCATTATCAAGGTTGAAGAAAGCTCACAAGGAGGACAATGGACCAACTCCATTGCCAATGCAACAATGTTATGTAGCTCCAAGAGGAACATGGTAGCTTATTCATCATGATATAATGTAATAACCTAATTCAGAATTTCAAGCTTATGAAAATCCACCTACGAGTACTTGGAACACACATTTTCCTTAGCATCATTGGCCATCACAACCCCAAAACCAATCTTGGCAACAAGGTTGGAAAGGAACTTATGGGAGCCATCCATAATATCAACAATATCCTCAATATACTCAGTAATTTCCTCAATATCCTCCATACCAACCTCCATGCTATCCTTGCCATTCACCTCCACCACAACGACAACCGCATCTACTCCCATCTCAACTATACGCTCTCACTCAACTACCTATACCACCATTTCCAAACCCACACATTGAAGTAGCTTAGCCCACTTACAATGCTGAGATGCAACACTTCCATCCATCTCCTCTTGAGATCTATGGTCTTCACCATAGCTCAGGAAGAGAATTGCAAAAGAGAGATTCTCTTGATGTCATTAAAAGACAACATACAGAAGAAGAAGGTTCCAAAGATAAGATCAAAGAACCATGGGCTACAGTTGATGAAGAACAGATAGCAAAATCAGAAATGGAGGAAGCACCCTCATGGTTACCATCAATTGCTTCATATGTTCAAGAGAACACTTAGCAAAAATATTTGAAGGTCATGAAAGAAGAAGACATCCAATATGATCCAAACCAGCAAGTGGGGTAGGGATATCACAACTACATTGAAGTATGGTTCCAAACAGTCACTAAGTTGGAACATCACTCTCTTCCTCAAATATGCTTGACCCTTTCAAAGTAAAATCATTCGGCCTCTGAAATCCAAGTACATGGCAGAGCATACATTTCAAGCCCCCACATCACCTTGTCTTCCATCTTGATGTGCACTTGGCTCCATTGGAAGTATTCTTATTCTTAAATGTGATGTTGTTTTTCAAGTAGGGTAGGGTAGAAAAGAAAATGAAAAAAAAAAATAGTAATAAAAATCTAAGGTGAAAACCTTCTTTGAGGTGCCTTAGGTTGGCTCATTGATTGAAAACCTCCATGAGGTGATCAATGGGTTGGAAAAAAAGAGAAAAAAAAAAACATAATTTTTATTTGTAGGTGGATGAGAAAGAACAAGCAAGGAGCAAAGAGAAGATCAAAAGGAAACCCTGCCTCACATATATTCATCTCCTCCACTCCTTACCATGCATCCCTCCATCAGTTCCATTGTTTTTCACTTCATTGCTTCAATTCAGGAGAAGATTGTGTTTTCCACAGAATCACCTCATCCATTACCATCATCCCTGCATCCAAACACACTCATGCTCTCTTTGTACATTTAGCAGCATCTAATCTATAGTCACAAACATCGTTAGCAGACAACAGAGGAGGAAGAAAGAGCTACACAGCTGTAGCAACATTTGATCTGCAGTCACAAACACCATTAGCAGACAACAAAAGAGGAAGAAAAATGACCATACAGCAGTAGCACCATCAGATCTGCAATCAAGAAACCATCAACAGACAACAGAGAAGGAAGAAGAATGACCATCAGTAGCACCTTTGATCTTTGACAACTGCACCGTGGCATTAAGGCCACAGATAAGTATACTACTCACTCACTTGTATGCATCATCTGATAAACGATTGTAAAGGTTAAGAGGTAGTTGGTTTGAAAGTAAAAGGTGGCCAGTTTCCTCTAAAAAAAAGGCTAGTGGATTAAATACACAGGAAACTCTGTTCTCTCAAGAATTTGCTCATTTCCTCTTCAAGCCTCAGAAGCAAGATGCTCATCAAGTATATCTCATGTGAGGGTAGATACAATATTGTTTATGGCTACCATTTTAGAATGCTTGATGCAATCTCTTATGGACTCCAACAGCAAAGAAAATACAGGAAATTCCCAATAGTTAATTCACCATGGGTTGGTCAGAGCCCTCATTGAGGACGCCCGCCAAAACCTCAAGATCCCTATAACATGGATAGACTTCAATGACTTACCAGCAAAGGACGACATCAAAACCTTCATCTATGGTGTTAATCCTTCTGTCAGTAAGGAGGAGACAAAACAAGAAACAACAGATATAGAGCTAGATGGGGATGAGATGGATAAAGAAGACACTAATACAAAGGAACATGATGCTGAAACATAAGAGGAAGAAGGCATTCAAACAAAGAAGAACAAGCAGCAAGAAACAAAAGAGCTAAGTGGCTTTAGGGACAAAGAAGCAGCTGAACAATCAAATCACATGGCCCTAATTAGCACTCATAATCTAATTGCAAATAATCCTCAATTGACACTTAGACATCTTGCTGCCCAAGAGAAAGAAATTTCACATTTTGAGGATATGTTTAGGCTACTAAAGAATGATAATATACATGCCTGCTAGAAAAGATGGAAAACACTGCCATGTAGCTTGAAGATCAGAGAATATCACTGGGCAAAAGCAGAAAGGAAAGCAGGTTGCTATAAACTAGAAGAAAAGACCACAGTAGAAGCATGAGATGTCAGAGAGGCTACTAGAGCCACTAAGCTGCTCAGAGGATGAACAACACTTTTAGTAGGGGGTGATTATGAGTCTCATCATTGAGTAATTATATGGGCCTTAATTGGCCTTAATTCACCTCCTTGCTTAGTCAAACCAACCATTCTCACAACTTATTGCATACTTTTGATTATATTTTGGTTATGAGATGAGTTAGAGTTGGATATTTTGCTTTTTTGTCTAATGTGCACATAATGCAGGAATAAAGGATAAAAGAAAAGGAAGTGCAAGGATAAAAGGTAAAAGCAAGGAACTATGGTAAAAGACATTGGTAAAAACTTATATGGGACAAGGGAGAGGAATTAGGAGAGGTAAACCCTCCTCATTTATTGCCCATCCATTCGAATATCCCTCCATCCACTAAAAGTACACATAGCCAAATCAAGAGTACTAAAAGATAGCCAAGCAAGTAGAAGTACAAGCAACCTCCCAACTAGAAGGCAGCTGGGCCAGTGAAAGTGAAAGGACAAGTTACCATTAAGTTGGGAGTTTTACCTCCCTAATTTTGAGGGAAGTCATTGAGACTTCAGATGTATAAATAGAGAGGCTTAGGATGTCGCATTTTTTAGCCAGTTAACTAGTCATTAGTCAGCTAGTCAGTCACCAATAGCCAAGTGCAGACTTGTAACAGTTTGATGTAACACAATGTTCTTTTATAATGAAGATGAGTTTTGATTTGAGCCAGCACTGTGTTAACTCAGAGGGCTGAAGCTCTTGGGTTAGGGCCCAACCCTAACATCCAAAACTCCTCTTTCTTGTATTGTATTCTAGCATAGATTCATGCTTTCTATTCATTTGCTTAATCAGATGCATTCTCATTACAACAACAATATATATTCATGTTTTACATTCATTTACTTAAGCTGTTCATTTCCATTGCAGCAGTAGCACATATGCATGGTTTGATTGTTCATTTGGTTGAATAGATGCATTTTCATTACAGTGGTTCAGCACAAATTTATGGCTTTCTTGTTCATGTACTTAAGCAGCTTCCTGTTTTCTGTTCATTTGTTTGAATAATTGCAGTTTTGTTACAGTGGTACAGAACAGAGTAGCTATGTTTCAGTTTGTTCCATTCATGCTTTCATTTAATCAGTGGGTTGGCAAAGAAAAGATCCACAAGGATTCTCACAAGTGTCTCGGCCTCACCTCCTTCCTCTGGGACCATGATGTGAGAAAGAAACCCTGCAACAAACCCAAAAACACAGGGTTTTTGTTTTCGTAGGGTTTGTCATTTAAACACAGTCACTAAGTTCATTGTGTTGTCACTCTGTTCCTCTCGTGATTATCCAACCCTTCACTCTCTCTTTCTGTAAGGTATACCTCAACCCTCTTTCCCAGGTCTCTCCTACTGTTATTCTCCTTCAGCCTGAAATGATCAGCGAGAGCTGGAAATTAACGTTCAAACAGTTTTTAACCGTCGATCGCCTTTAACAAGCTAAATCGTCCAATCACTACCCGAATTCCTTTCCGCGTTTGACTTTCCACTTTTAAAATCCCCACCATCAATCTACCTTGTCAGATCTGATGGTCGTCACACAACCACTCACCAATCTGCTCGGTCACATCTCCATAGTAGATCTGCCTTGTCAGATCCGACAGCCCTCGCACGATATCGCGTGGATTTACTTTTGACCATTATCAAGCTGAGGGCACACGATATGGGCGGTTTCCTTGTGCTACGTGTCCGCCGGGGAGGCTAATCACACAAAATTCTCAAAAACCATTTACGACTTTGAGGGTGCGTGATATCCCACTTACCGCCCTCCAAACCTGCTCGTCATTTTTGCACATTTTCTTTTACCCACTTCCATCATTGTCGTCGATCTGTCCTCTGATCTGATGGTTGTCGCTTCACCCGATCGCCAACTAGCTTGGCTAATCTTCATCATCCATCTATTGATTATCTTCACGATATAATCTTAGTCGTCAAGTCTGTTAGTTGACCATGTTCACCCATCTACCTACATACCCTCATGCAATATGATCCCGTTTGTTCATTTGACTTTCACTCGCCTGATGCAACAGTCCTCATGCATTGTTTCTCCTTCACATCCTCTTCCCACCATTTTTATTTCTGATCGTTCTTCTGCTTAGACATAGCTTAATTTCCATTGTTCAACCCTTAGCCTAGTTTTGATGCTTTTTGCTTCTGCAACCTAGATAGCAGCAATAGGTTAGTGTTAATTTCTAGTTTTGCTTAGCATAGTTGTGTAATTGGATAGCTAGGGTTTGGTGTGAGTTAGGCTTGCCTGTTGTTTTCTTCATTTCTGCTGTAGAATAGCTCTCCCCTAGACTAGGTTTTCTCTCCTCCCATCAAAGTCAAGCTTCTTTTGGCCCTATAGAAGTCTGGCTTGGAACCCCTAGGGTCTCTTGCCAGATGAGCAGTGACAACAGGCAGTATCTTAACTTTTACTTGTGTATATAGCATAGTCACCTCCAATTTTTTACGAACCCTGGGTTGATAAGTAAAGATGGTAGCCCTGGGAGTTGTAGCATTCTTGCTGCAATACCTAGGCTCACCAATTACCCAAACTTTTTAATTTTAATTTAAGAAAAAATATTTTCTTTTTCTTTAAAGCATGCATTTCTCTCCCACTGTGTTTTATTAACTTCTTCGCCTAACTTAGAATTTCTCTACAACAAAGTGATTAACATAATCTTCTCTATCATTTCGTTAACATATTTAAAACCTTGCTCCAAGATTTTTAGGAGACTTTTTTGGGAAGGTCCACCATGTGGACTTGACCACTAACATCTTTTTATAAATTGGCTAAAAGTCTTGAATACTCAAGTGCTCTATTAATTCAATAAATAAAACGTCATTACATTATTAAATAGTTTCAATCCTTGCTTTTATAGCCATTAAATCTGACAATAATTTAGAAGTCTAAAAATAGACATCTTTTAAGAAGAAAAACATAAGGGTGTTGCAGATTATTTATGGGAGAGCCCCTTATAGGTGAAAAAGACAAATGACAATAATATTGTGTTTTTACATGAAGATGGAGGAAAGTGACACATGGATTTATACTCCTTTAGAACATTGTATCGAAGTGTTTTATATGGGACTCTTCACTGTCCTAGGTAGTTATTATAAATATCTTAAGACTTTCATAAGAAAAATAAACTATTTTTTGTAAAGGTGTATTGAGCTAAGACCGATATAAAGGATTTATCTCTCCTTATTGTACTTGGAAAATCTTGGAATGGAAGAACTTATGAGCTAGTCACTCCAAGCTTCCAAACTTTTGGCATATGGTAAAATCATTTGCTTGATGGTGTATTTTAACGCTTAAAAAATGTGCTATTTGTGGCAATGTTCTAAGTGTGTTTCTAGTATTGTAAGTTTAGAGTAAGAAGGCTAAATATAGTAGTATTTTGCCTTGAAGAAGAGGAGTTAAATCCATATAAATCTATTGTAGTAAAAGTTTGTTTTTTGTTTTTGAGAAAATATTTTTTAAGCCTTGGACTTCCTATTGTGAGTGAATGTTTAGACCTTAGACCTTAGACCTCCTTTGTCTAGTTTGATTAAGGATGTTTTATGGTGAGTATCTTTCCTTCTCATATTATAATTTCTTATTTACAAAATTAAACAGGCTTAAGTAAGCCTCCAAACTTAATTTTTTGAATTCGCTCTTAAATTATATCTATAACTCCATAATCTAAGCGATCCCTTTCATATATCAACCCAAACACTTCAAAAATCACATTTTTTCAACATAATTCTCAATTATAAAAATTTTGAATTTGAAATTGTTAAAGTTTAAAAACCATAATCCTTAATACATAAATCAAATTGGAAAACAATCAACACCTACCCAAAATCCCCAATAAAATTATATAATAAAAAAAACCTTAACACTAATAAAAACTCTAAACCATTTTAATAAAAGAGACGAACAAAGAATCAACATATACACATAACCCACAAAAAAAAATATAAAATAGAAAACATTAACACCTATTAACTTCATAATAAAAAAAAAGCCTTTTAACTTTTATGTAAAATAACAATGCAAATCATTACAGTTACACTATGATAATCCGATAACTTATTTTTCCAAAAAAGGCATTAATGAGTAAACAATCCTCATATATTGCCAACTTTACACTTACAAAGTTGAAAAATATTCTCATCAAAATGTGCAAACGATATGAATCCTATAGCTCACATGATTGCACGGTTGTATACACTAATCTAATCCATTCATTTGCAAACCAACTGATAAGTTCATGCATGTATGAGATGAATATAATAACATTATAATAATCCACGATCGCATCGATTAAAGATGCTACTTCCCAATGAAACGAAATAATAATAAAAAAAGAAAGTGGCATGACAGTGGGTAAGAAAATAAATGTTTGGGTCAATTAAACTAAAGCTCCGTCCACACCGTCCTCACATTTTGGGTATTAAATTGGGTGAAAAAGAATATTGAAAAGAAAGGTTTGGGCAAATTAAGGCAACTCTCGGTCGGAACCTTCGTCACCACTTCGACATTCATTGAAAACCGCTCAACTGTTTCGGAGATTCATTCACTGAAAAGAAAGGGTCGGTCCCAACCTTTTCGACATTCGTGAAAACGTTTAACTGTTTTGGAGATTCATTGAGTTCGACCTCCAGTTTGGAGTCAGGAGCGTGGAATAATGTTTCCATGTGTTAACTTGCGACACGATAGGTACTGCGATCGCTAAAAACAGATTTAAAATTATTAAAAAACACTTAAACAAAGATATAATTATTAGAAAATCCAAAGGTGAGGTGACCTGAAGTTGTGGCTAAAACCAACGGCTGCCAATCTGTTTTTGGAGAAAGAACCCGAATCTAGCCGAGGTGGCACCGTGAAATCACGTAGAAGAATGCTTGTTTTTTTAATTGCAGAGCGTGCCTCCGGTTGACTGTACCGCGGCCCACCTCGCGAACCCGTCTATTACGCCCCTTGAAACGAAAGCGGCTCCTCTTGAAATCGAGTAGTTTGCAGTTCATTCACAGAACCACTGGATCTACAGACTCATGTCGGTGGTTTTTTCCCATAGATTTTGCAAGTTTGTAGTGGTATTTCTTTTTGTTTAGGGCCGATTTCCCTCGATGTTGTAAGCCCGGAGATTGACCGAATACTATATTTCTCCCATCGTTGCCTGCGTTTGTTTGTTTTTGTCAAAACAGCTTTTATAATCATGAGGTTGAGCTGCAATGGATGCCGAGTCCTCCGAAAGGGCTGCAGCGAGTCCTGCGTTCTCAGGCCCTGCCTCCAATGGATAAGGAGCCCAGAGTCTCAGGCGAATGCTACCGCTTTCTTAGCCAAGTTCTATGGGCGCACGGGATTGATCAATCTGATATGCAACGGCCCCGAGCATTTGAGACCTGGTAATAACAATCTAAACTCGGGATGGGATGGGAATAATATGCACATAAAAGTGGCAAAGCTAAAGTTGCATATTTCTGATTCTTATATATTTAAAGATATAATATTTGCAATTAGAGAACATATCTGTTTTTACTGCCTAGGTTTTCAGATATTTCTATAAACGGACACTTGTAGATGGGCTAAACCATAGTCATTTCACGCACATACATAAACTCTTCTGAAAACAAGAGAGATTCAAGAGTTTGTCAAATAGATTCAAGCGACGTACACAAACTATATAGTATTTCTGCTCTTTTGTAGACAAAAGTTTTAATATTTATTGATAGTTCTAATAGTATACGCCGTGAAGTGGTAAATAGTGATAGATTTCAAAATTAGATGAGATTAGAGTTAGTTGAATAACCTTCCATTCAAGCATGCTCCTTTAATGCTAACATAGATTTGATTTTTAAAGCGCTGGACTCTATCAAAGTTATCCTCACTAAGATTTGAATTTTAAAACCCGACTCAGAATCTTTGAACTTATTATTATCAGAATCTGTAGTCGAATCTATATTTCCGTAACCAGGTAAAGAAATCTATTCCCTGCCGGAGTGAACATTTTGCTCGAATGTGAAAAATGGACCATAAGCGGGCATGAGAATATCTCTAGAACTGGACTTCCTATTGCCATAATCTCAGCCTGATCCATATCTGTGTAACCAGGGAAAGAAACCTTACCCTACAAGAGCAAACTTTAAACTAGTGCTTAGACTTCATATTCCCTGTACGTGATTTACGAGGCGCTCTCATATGTCTTACAAGGCTAACTATAAACAAATATCAAGGCTACTATGTACCAAGTAAAAGACACTATCCACCCATTCTTGCAGTTATCTACGAATGAGAGCCAAAGTACACTGGGTTTATGATTAAAATACAGCATTTTCAGATTACGAAACTTAACCAGACTGAAGGCTTTTTTAGCCTGTCATCTCAAAAACGCTGTTGGAAAACATCACCGACTTTCTTGGACCACAGTAGGATTATGGACATATAAGATTACAAGAACACCAACTCTAACAACGTGCCTAGGGAACAAGTTATTATATTACCCAATATAGACAATGTCACTAAATATTTGTTCATACCATGTTCAAAAGGGCTGTTTAAGTCGATAACGTGATCTTGTCTGTCAACGAACAAGTAGGAATTGACATCGATCTTAGCAAAGGTTGTTGCTGGGTGCAAATTCTGGTGGTTGTTGGATGCAATTTGGAGGGTAGGTTTCCAAATAGTCTCCATCTTTATTTCGGTGTAAGCAATACTCTTCTGTCAATAACAATCCTTCTAATATATCCTTGATAAATTTGATGTCAATTTTATCAAAACGCGCTACCATGTATAATCTACAGAACCATAAAAACATAAGCAATAGAGGTAAACAAACTGCCATCTCATCCGGTCTGAGCCTATGCGCTGGAGGTCTGTTAGAGCAGTAGCCCCTTAAACACGAATGTCAATTAAAGCAGTGCCCCCTTCAAAAGAGGTATAATAACCGGTATAAAGTTTTAATTTACATAAAAAGTGATGTGTACTCAGTATGATAAATTTAGAAGCCTGGACACTTTAATATAGAATTTTATGGGGGGGAATATACATAAACTTATACTAAATAAGTTATTAGATCTAATTAAACAATAAATATATAATATTTATTTGGAAAAGTTTTGAGGTCCTTTTATTTAAAAATATTTGAAAAGGCTTCCATTAAGATTAATGTAGTCATTGATGATATAGGGTATCTAATTTGTAAATGAGAACATTTGTCTTATTACAAGGTTTTGATATTTTTATTTTGGAATTTATTGTTGCATCTAATTCAACAATGATAGTTTTTCTATTATTTGCATATAACACATTGAAGAAGTATTTTATCAAAAATGAATCCTTAAAATCCATTATTTATTGAGAATTAGAGATTAATAAATGACTAGATAGATGTGAAAAGATCGTGAAGAAGTATTTTATCAAAAATAAATCCTTAAAATCCATTATTTATTGAGAATTAGAGATTAATAAATGACCAGATCGATGTGAAAAAATCATTTGTTCATCTTATATGATTTGTAATATCATTTTATCTTTATCAAAATGATCACCTCGTAACAGATGGAAGAAAATATATTACGAAGAAAATATATTCATGGCCATTTTCACTAGGGAATTTTCCTAGTGATATGGATATGAACTGGGTTGTCTACTCTAAAAGAGTTTATTTCAAAATTTGGGAAAAAATAATTATGGATTAATGAATAAGCTATAGATTATAATAGGGTAGACTTTATTTTTTTTATTTTCTTTTGACCTAAGTTCATAATATATTTCTTTTTCCTCTAATATATTTTTTTTATAATTTTAATTTATAAAATACCATGCATATATAAATATAATATAGTGATATAGTACAAATGAAAAATGACATATTTCTAGCTAAAGGATGGAAATAACTCCCATAGGTTCGATAAAGCCCCTTGGATCACATTTTCGAAAGTGTCATTAAATGTAAAATATGAATGGGTTATCAAACAAATCACTTTTCTAACGATTATTATAAAAAAAACTTTATTTGATAGATAATTTGGTAAATAATTTTTTTTAAATTCCTATGAGATCTAAGAACTAGATTTATCGCATGAGATGGCTGACATTTTGATGTCTAAGGATTGATATCAATATATATATATAATATTTCTTAATGAATGCATTATATGGATGGATACTCATATACATAAAAGCCTCCACAATGAAAGCATGTATATGTATTCATATAATAGGAAGAGTGATAGTAGTATAGTTCCGCTTTGATCCTAATGTTATTTTATTAGAGAAATGTATCTCTATGTTGGGATGTTGGTGTACTTTATTTTCTTATGTTCATGTTAGATCTATGTCTTTTCCGAATATTAAGAGTTGTGTCTTTTCTCAATATAATGGGAAAAATACTAAGAGCTTTGTGGAGATGGAATGATGATGTTGATTAATGTCCATTGACACCAATGAGGTCTATCAAACCTTATGAAAAAAAGTAGAAGCTTTCCTAAATCATTATAGCTTTCCTGACATAACAAGTCAAGAAGGTTGGTAGTGTGGCAAATCTTTGGGAGATGAGAATAGATGTGAGTAAGAGTCGAGAAATCCAAGAGAGTTATTTTCATGTTCAATCCACTTAGTATCACACAATTGACAGATTCTTCCTCCCGATGGTGTTTTTGGAATAGAGAAACGCCCGGTTTCGATTCAAAGCTCATGGGATTAATTCTTATCTTTGCAATGTTTATTTTCTTCTTAGCACTAGTCAAGACAAAGATAATTATAATTAGAGAGAGTGAGCTTGCTCACCTCCTTAAAATACCTTAGTTTTGAGAGAGTGGGGTTGATCACCTCCTTATAATACATTAGTTCCCTTTTCACTTCTAGCTCTTTATCATCCCACATTTTTTCCTTAAATTGGGAAGTAATAGATCTTTTAGTATTATCTTTATTCTCCAAGATGATCACCTCCTTTAACCCCCAAAAATCAAGGCATGACTGACATCCTTGTTCCAGTCCCACTTGAGCCGGAGGTAGGAGATTGTAGGAGATTTTGCTAGAATTACGAGCATTTAGAGAGAGTCTCTTGGTTTCCATGTTATAAAGCTTCTTCTTATACATCAAATAGTGGAACATAACCATATTTTCAATACTAAAAAAAATAATGAAAAATATTAAAAATGATATAAAGAAAATGAATAAAGAAATAAAATATTTTTAATCAAACTAATGTATTTATTTTCATTTTTATTACATTTTTCTCGATAAAAATAATTTTTAAAATTGTTCTCATTCGTATTTAAACCATCCCTAAAATGTTATTTTTTGTATCAGATAAGTAATTATCTAGTCACTGCTTCAGATATCTAATTATCTAGTCACAACCTCTCCGTACGGAAGGCCGTTCATTTATGAAATAAATAGATGTGCCTTTTCCTATATCCTTATGTGCAAATGAATTATAAATTTTGAAATAACCTCTACAGTCATTTTAGTCATTTTTTAAACTTACGTAATATTGTTCTCTAATACCAAATTTCACATTCTCATCCTATGGAAGGATCATCCGCTGAAATGGCAGGAAGCATACATTTGGTGGAATAGAACAGAAAAGCAGCAAGAGAAGACATGATGCTAAACCAAAGATGGAGGAGCACTTTTTAGGTTACAGTTGAATGTGTTTTGGCTCCAAACTTCCACATGCTTCATCAAAAGAACGATCATATCAAAAATTGCAGGAAGCATAAATTTGGTGGAATGGAAAGAAGAAGCACGTTAGTTGATTATGAATATTTTTGGTTGAGTGAACTTCATGTCTGTTTACAAATATGCCGAGAAGGAAAAAAACTATAAGCGGAGCATTTCTATAACCTCTACGTGACAGTCCTGAGCTAAATACGCCGGGTCTGTTAACACATCTCACTCGCTTGCATTTTAAGACATCCCGTTCACTATTTAGAATAACTTATTTTACACCAAAACACCACAGGAAATAGGTACTGCGCTATTCAGAACAAATTATTTTACACCAAGACACCACTGGAAATAGGTGCACTATTTAGAATAAATTATTTTACACCAAAAGACCACAGGAAATAGGAGCTGTAAAAATCACCTCACGTTTAGATTACTCTTCCTTTAAATTAAAGGCAAAGAGAAGAGACAGAATACATCTATTTAATTCGTAACTTATCATCTTTGGAAGGAACCAATAGGTCATAAGAAACCTCGTTTCTGCACTTGTTCCTTATTTTTGGTGAGTAATACGTTTCTGGAGAAACACCCTTTGTGAGGTGTTATTGTGGAAACCTGCCTGATTATTTATAATACTGTTTATAGTTTTTGACCATAGGTTCTGCCTTATAATATCAATGAAAATAGGAAAAACACAAAAGTAAAATGGAAGAACAAGATCTAGATCTATTTACATTTTATTTTATTTATTTTTCTAATTTTCTCTTCTATCATTAAATTTCCTTGTTTGTAATTCCTCTTTGACGCTTTAATTTCCATAATAATACACTCTTCTCAAATAATCGAAAAAAGCATCATTCAAAATGAACCAGAGAAATTTTCTGTCCACTGTAAGAATGACATATAGCATAACATGTTAAATTTTCTGTCCACTGTAAGAATGACATATAGCATAACATGTTAAGGCAATGTTCCACAGGGACTCGCCCCCACCCCTAGTGGTCTAGTTCCCTAGCTCCCCCCCGCTCCGGGGACTTGGAGATGAGAAGGGGTCGTTTCCCCATGCTCTCAAAAAATAGGGTACGTAGGGGGACGTGTCAAGGGAACGTTTCCTTGTGCTGAGGGGTCGTTTCCGAAAAGAGGGTCGTGAGGGGTTGTGGGGGGTCGAGGCGGCGGGGTCGAGGAGGGAAGTGGGGGGTCGAGGGGCCCGATTTTTTTAAATAAACTTTTGTTTATAATTAAAATTTAACATTAGTTTTAATACTTTAGGGTTTCAATTTGTTTTCTTATAAATTTAATTCATTATTCACCCTGGCCCCTCACTCCATTCACAAGACACTCCTAGTTCCTCTACAGCAGAGAGGAATTGGTCCACATATAGCTTCATCCACTCTATCAAGAGGAACAAGCTTACCTCTAAAAGAGCGGAGAAGTTAGTTGCTATGCACAATGCCCTACGTCTTGAGAATAGGAAGACACCTGTGTATTTGAAGGGACCATCAACACGATTAGATGTTGATCCAGAGGATGATGCACAAGTGGATATGGAGGAGAGACTTGATGAGAGACAGATAGCGTTGGTTGGTGTGCCACTTAGCAGGTTTGAGAATGCTAGTGATTTAGATTCAGATGGTGATATGGTTGATCCTTATTTATTCATGCAGTAGCTAGATGCAAAGACTAGCGGGGCATTACCTTGAGGCTTGAGCAAAATTATGCTCATTTATCTTTCGATATGTTGATGTTCTTATGTTATTTTGACTCTATAAAGTTTTGACTCTTGATGTATCATACTTGACTTTTATAATTTTATGTCAATATTCACTATTCACTGTTCAATGTTCATAGTAGGAAGTGGAACATCAATATGGTTTAAACTTTAATCATAATGTATGATGTATGATTATAAATTAGAATTTTAAATTTATATGATATTAGATAATGATATTCATATCAATGATCATATGTTGTAGCTTTCCAATTTAAACCCAATTGTCGTAGTGGACTCAGTTTATAAATTATATTTTATATTTATAAGCTTTTAAGACCTTGAAATCCCCCCACGTTTCCTAAAAATTGGCGGCGAGTTTTTGCATAGGCCGCTCCCGCGTATCCTCGCCCCCTCGTCCCAGAACCTTGGTGGAACATCGTCTGAAGGTCATTTTTAGCTGGATCGTAAATTGGATTGAATACAGAATAGTTCGATGAAATTTTGTCAAGTTCTTTTGCAAATTAGTTGTTGGTAGTTTAACCACAGTGGTTTGTTCATTAGCTAGTGGTCAGTAGTTTACCCACACTTACTTGTTCATTGGCTACTTTGTTACTTCATTAAACCATTTTCTCATTAATTTATTAGCAATCACATTAATCATTTAACTTATAAAGGAACATAAATGATAAATGTTGAAGACAAGCCAAGATAAAAGAACACAAGAATATGGCTAAACTCTAAAATATCTCAATATGGGGAAAGCCCTTGATCAAATATTCTTATTATTAATTATCAAATGTTCACCAGAGAGACATAGATTCACGGTGGCTTCACTCAATGAATCTCTAACGTATCACATGTGTTCATGGGATATAAAACAATACCTTTAATTTGGCTACATATTGGAAAATACCCCTAAAAATCACATTATTTAACCCCTTACCGATATGAACCCAATACACCTTCCTAATTTTAAGAACCCTTATTTCCACTAGATATTGTAGGGATCCATTTTTTCTTTAACATTTTTTATACCCATTTATATTTTTTCACTAAGTTTGAGCTCCATTTTTGATACTTGCCAATATAAAAACCATTTACCCCCTATATATCCCACAATATATTATGTCATTTTTTACTCATTATATTTCCCTAATATGAACCTACGTGATATGGTATTTTTCCAACAGTGAAGCCCCCATGGATAGAGTACACCGATTCAAAGTCAATATTGACTTGCCAACTAACATCACAACCCTTAGACAAATAAATGATCCATTCAAAACTACAATTTTGGCATGAGCTTAAGACATACCGCTGAAGAGGGTTGGTCTAGTTAGGCCTACTTATTGATCATGGTTGTCCCCTCTAACTGCACCAAAAACTCCTCCTTTTAACTGCAGTTGTACTTGACATGCATGGTGCTACCCTTTAGGCTAGTCTGTACCCAGATTAAGCAACTCGGCCCCATCATGTAGTCTAGTACAAACCTGTGGCCCTACCTGAGGTAATAGATCAGAGTTACAACCTCACAATGAGAGAATTTCTCCCTAATGTTAACCATAGACTAGCCCAGAAAACAGTGCACTAACTTGACCTATATTTCTTCTCCAGAACTCGAACCTGCAAGGATAAATTACCGATAGAAAATTGTCCAAACCTTTCTTTATAGTCTTCTGTTGTCCATCTTGGAGAATCTTGACCCTGATGTAGAAGATAACACAAAAACAAACAACCTTTCGACCTCCTTCAAGAACTCGGTTGCCTCAGTCATGTATTCAAGCATGTTGATGTGTTAAATGAGATAAGAAAACTCCCCTATTTATATAGGATGGATGTTGGGAATAATTCTTAATTAGTTATGTAAATCGCTGACAAATTAGTCAGCAGATTTTGTGTTCTTAGCAAAATTAGGGCAGCAAGGCAGCAAATTGTTAGGGTGGTCAGTGTTGGAAATTAGTTGTAATGTCAGTAGATTTGTTTCAGAGTTGACTGTTAATCATTTTAGTAATAATTTTTACTATATAATAATGTAGTTAATGGTTCAAATAATATCTGAGATTTACAATAGTTTTTAGCTCACACAGTAATTGTGTTTTATTTGTTTGATTATATATATATATGTGTGTGTGTGTGTGTGTGTGTGTGTGTGTGTGTGTATTTTTCTCCATAGTTATGTTGGCTTATCAGTTGGCTTAAAGAAGCCATTTCATATTCTACAAGTGGTATTAGAGAAGGTAAAATTGTTTTGGGTTAAATTTTTATTGTTAGAATTTCACCAAAGTTAATCATGTCAAATTCTAACCAGATGCCAGTTCCAGAATTTGATGGCAACAATTATGATTATTGGTGCATTAAGATGCTAACCTTTTTTATTGGAAAAGATTTGATGGATATTGTTGAATCAGGATATGAGGAGCTAGGTGATTGGAATGCTCTTACATCCAATGAAAGAACAACAAGAAAGGAAGCAAGGAAGAAGAATGCTCAAGCTTTGTTTCACATTCAGATAACTTTTGATAAGATCTTATTTCCAAGAATATCAAGAGAAAAAACTGCCAAAGATGCTTGGGAGACTCTGCAAGAAGCTTACCAAGGTAGTGATCAAGTTAAGGTGGTCAAGCTTCAAACATTGAAGTGAGAGTTCGAGAATTTGAAGATGCAAGAAGCTAAAGGTGTGAGTGACTATTGTGTGAGAGTCAAAGATGTGGTCAATAAAATGGCTACACTTGGAGAAACTACAAGTAATGAAGTTTTAATTAAAAAAGTATTGAGATATTTAACACATAGATGGAATCATGTTTCCATAATCATGGAAGAAAATAAGGATTTGACAAAACTACAATTTGGTCAATTGGTTGGATCTTTGATGTCTCATGAAGAAAGATTGAAGGACACTTTTGAAGGTGTAGAGAAAGCTTTTTCCTCTAAATTACAAATTACAGAGAATGAAGATGCAAGAAGCAATAGTGAAAAAATCAATCAAGATCAAGGTAAATGGAAAAGCCAAAATTATTCAAGAGGTAGAGGAAGAGGTGGCTCAAGTGGAAGAGGTAGAGGTGGATTTGATAAGAGAAATGTTCAATATTATTATTGTAATAGGTATGGCCACTTTGAAAGAGAATGTAGATTGAAAGAAGCTAAAAATGCTAATTATGCTCAAGAAAGCGGTGAGTATCCTCCAGATCACTTATTTTTATCTTATGCCAAAGGTGAAAATACTAGTAAAGATGTTTGGTACCTAGATTCTCGATGATCTAACCATATGACAGAGAATGAGAAGTTGTTTTCAGCAAAGGATGGAAGCTTCAAATCCAAGATCCAGCTTGGTGATGATAAATCTTTGGAGGTTGCTACCAAATGAGCTATGGAGGTCCAAACAAAACAAGGTATAAAGAGTATTCATGACATTTATTATACTCCATAATTGAAGCATAATTTGTTGAGCGTTGGGCAGCTATATGAGAAAAATTATAAAGTAGTCTTTGAAAATAAGACATGTACTATCTATGATAAGAATAAGGAAAATAGGGTGATCATTGTTGTGCCTATACAAGAAATATGATGTTTCCCTTGAGGTTTGATGAACATAACAGCAATCTTGCAAATGTGGCTTATGAGGATTCAAGTTGGTTATGACATCTTAGGTACGGGAATTTAAATTTTCATAGTTTGAAGTTTCTAACCTCACATGCATTAGTTTCTGGATTGCCTGAGGTAGAAGAGCATAAGGAGGTTTGTGAAGGATGTGCTAAAGGAAAGCATGCAAGGGAAAGGTTTCCAAAGGGAACTGCATGGAGGGCTCATCACCCACTTCAGCTTCTTCATTCAGACATATGTGGTCCTATGCAGACTAAGAGTTTGGGTAAGTCATCATATTTCATCACTTTTATTAGTGATTACTCACAAAATTGTTGGGTATAGTTTTTGAAGGCCAAAAGTGAAGCCCTAGATACATTCAAGAAGTTCAAATCCATTGTAGAAAATTAGAAAGGGTGCAAGATCAAATGTTTGCGAACTGACCGTGGAGGCGAATTCTGCTCAAAAGCTTTCCAGAGTTATTTTGATATGAATGGCATCAAGAGGCAACATAATACAGCATACACACCCCAACAGAATGGCATAGCTGAAAGAAAGAATCGTATTATGGTTGAAATGGCAAGATGCATCTTACAAACTAAGGGATTGAGCAACTCTTATTGGGGAGATGCAGTTGCTACATCAAAGTACATGCTCAACCATAGCCCCACTAGTGCACTGGAAAAGATGACTCCTTACGAAGTTTGGTATGGAAAATGGCCTAATGTTAATCATTTCAAAGTTTTTGGTTGTTTGGCTTATGTGCATGTACCTAATCAAAATAGAAAAAAGTTAGATGCAAAGAGTGAGCTATGTATTTTTATTGTGTATAGTGAGGCAAGCAAGGATTATAAATTGTATAATCCTCTAACTAACAAGCTTATTTTCCCAAGAGATGTAATTTTTTTATGAAAGGGCAGTCTATGGTCATCAAACAGGCCATGTTGAGAAGACAAAATCTGTTTTGAATGATGATATAATTATTGATAATGATCATGAGCAGCCAACTAATGTTTCTGTAACTAGTGGCTTAACTCCACCAAGCATCCCTTCATTAATTTCTTCAACATAAAGTTCAAGCCCAACTTCTTCTCCAAGTTCTATAAGGAAGGTAAGAAGATTGAGTGATATTTATCAGAAGAGTGCAAATAAATCACATGAAGAAAGCCCAATAGGTGAGAGTCAATTTTGCTTTATTAGCCAAGGCTGATTTTGAACCATCATGTTTTAAATATGCATGTGCTAATGAGGTTTGGATGCAAGCCATGCAAGAAGAGATGGACCCCATTCAAAGGAATTATACTTGAAAGTTGACAGAGCTTCCACATGAGAAGAGAAATATTGGAACCAAATGGGTCTATAAGACTAAATTCAACAGTGATGGCAGTGTTGAAAGACACAAAGCAAGATTAGTTGACAAAGGATTCACACAGAAGTATGGAATTGATTATGAAGAGTGTTGGGTGTGGAGCCTGATTATCTTCTATATTCAAAGGTTTCAGCCGGATGTACACCCCAGGAAGACTGTACACCCCTCCACGCGGGGCGGTGCAGGGGGGACTTATCCTACCCATGGGGGTTGGGGCGGGATAATCCTCCCCGACTTGGGAGTCCGGGGGCAGTGCCCCCGAAGCTAACAAATAGATGTAAAATTACCTTGTAAAGGTCTTGTAATTTCTAGTCAATCTAGGTTGTTCATTAGGTGGATGATCTGACGGTAGAAGTTATGTTTAATTTACGGTTTTTTGCCCTAGAAGGCAACCCCTCACTATATATGAGGGAATTGTATTGCGTCTATTCATATCTGTATGCTAAGTGAGGAAGAGAGAGGAGATTGAGAGAAAAGAGGGTGTTACAGTAGATCAGTTGAGGTTGTATCTCTTCAGTTTGTTGGATAATATAAAAGGAAGGACTGGTTGTTTCTCCGTGGATGTATCCCAAAGTGGGTGAGCCACATATATCTGTGTCTCTCTTGTTTCATGTGTTTTCGGTGTTTATATTTCTGCAATATTTTATGTGTTCCATTGCTACATAATATATAATTTTCTAACAAAGAGACATTCGCACCAATAGCATGACAGGAGATGATTAGAATGTTGATTTCATTAGCAGCTCAGAAAAAATGGAGCATACATCATATGGACGTGAAAATTTCCTTCTTGAATGGGTACTTAGAAGAGGAAGTATATGTGGAGTAGCCACACGGTTTTGAAGTGGAAGGAAAGGATAATAATTTCTACAAGTTGAAGAAGGATTTGTATGGGCTCAAGCAACCACCGAGAGCATGGTATGCGAGGATTAATGGATACTTTTAGGAAAATGGCTTCCAAATAAGTAAGAGTGATCCTACCCTTTACTACAAACAAGAAGGTATTGATATTCTAATCATAAGTTTGTATGTTGATGATCTATTGTATATGGGTAGTAGTTCTAAGATGAATGATAAACTCGAAGTTGCCATGATGAATGAATTTGAGATGAAAGATCTAGGGATCATGAAATATTTTCTAGGAATGGAGGTTTATCAAAGTAAGGATGAGATTTCCATTTGTCAGACAAAGTATGCACAAGATATGCTAAATAAATTTGATATGCTTGATTGTAATCCATCCCCTATTCCATGTGCTCAAGAGAGGCATTATGTAGAGATGATCGTGTTGATTTAGTTGATGAGAAAAATTACAGAAGTATTTTGCGGAGCTTGATATTTGTAACCCACACAAGGCTTGATATTACATATTCAGTTTCACTTGTTTCAAGGTATATGACAAATCCTTCTAAAATACATATGAAGGCAACCAAGAGGATTTTAAGGTATGTGAAAGGCACTCTAAATTTTGGTATTCATTACTACTCTTCTGAAAAGTTTAGTCTTGTTGCATTTAGTGATTCAGATTGGGGAGGTAGTCTTGATGATTGTAAGTCCACATTTGGAAATTTTTTCTCTTTTGGTTATGGTTTGATTACATGGAGCTCAAAAAAGCAAAGCATTGTTGCCCTCTCATCCACAGAAGTGGAGTATGTTGCAGTTACCTCAGTAGGTGCACAAGCTCTTTGGCTCAAAAAAATTTTGGAAGCAATTGGAGAAAACAAATTCAGTCTACAGTGATTTATTGAGATAATGTAAGTGCCATCGAGTTAGTAAAGAATCCATTTCATCACAGCATTACAAAGCATTTTGACATGAAATATCACTTCATGAGAGATTTGGTGCAGATGAAGGATATTGAATTGAAGCATATAAATAATCAGCATCAGCTAGCAGATATCTTCACCAAAGCAGTAGCAAATACTCAATTTTTGGCATTACGATATAAGATAGTAAATCCTCATTAATCATTATGGGGGAGTGTTGGAATAATTCTTAATTAGTTATGTAAATTGCTGACAAAATAGTCAGCAGATTTTGTGTTCTTTGCAAAATTAGCGCAACAAGGTAACAAATTGTTAAGGTGGTAGGTGTTGGAAATTAGCTGTGGTGTCAGTAGATTTGTTTCAGAGTTGATTGTTAATCATTTTAGTAATAATTTTACTATATAATAATGTAGTTAATGGTTCAATTAATATATGACATTTACAACAGTTTTTAGCTCGCAAAGTAACTGCGCTTTACTTGTTTAATTTTATTTTTTTATATGTATTTTTCTTCATAGTTACGTTGGCTTATCAGCTACCTTAAAGAAGCCATTTCATATTCTACAATGCAGATGGGGTTCACATGTATAATTAACCCAAGTCGACCTTGATAATTTTCACATCTGTGGGTATAAATTCAAAAACTCATTGCTTGTCGAAATTTGATGATCTTTTGGTCGATTTTGGTA